>JASPKZ010008786.1:0-69539 GCA_030220185.1 Diploptera punctata
AGAAAGAGAGAAAGAGGGAATATAGGAAAGAGAATGTGATATAGAGGAGAAATAGAAAGAGAAGGAGAGAAAGAGAGAGAGAAAGTGAGAAAGGAAAAGAAAGAAAGTGAAAGAGAAAGAGAGAAATGGAGTTAAATTCATTAAATTCGATCATGCATTTTTATTACTCTCCTAAAAAATTTACTCTTAAATATCAATAATCCTACAAAGCGGATAATGCTGGAGTCGATCTCTAACTCTGATAAAGTAGAAAGAGCACTTCATCACCTGAATAGAAATTAATATAATTATATAAGACACAGCTGTTTCCATTTGTCGGTTCCGGTGGTTTCATGGATACCATACTGGATCCGAGGTTCCAGATTGAAATCCGGACTATAACATATTTTTTCAGGACGAAAAAAAAAATCTTTGGAACTTAATTACGTCCGCGAGTCTTGTGCCGTGGATTTAAGGCAAGTAAAATAATTTAAAGCCTGGTTAAATAAAATATTACACGAGATTTTGTATATATTTCATAAATGTTATTTAATTTTGTAAAAAGGTCTTAACAAAATAAACATTTAAATAAAATATGACATAAGTTTTCGTATATATTTCCTTTAAGTTATTTTAATTTTTTAAAAAGTCTAAATAAAATAAAAGTACTAAATAAATTATTACATTGATTTTTTATATATTTAGGCTACTCTAATTTATTTTAATTTTTAAAAAAGTTCTAAATATTTTGGCCGTAGATTTATTTGTTGAAGCAAGCAAATACATGTTTTTTTTTTTTCGTATAATTCTTATATTTTCTGCGAGAATTAAAAAAAAGTTCTATATTCAAGCAGCTAGCTGAAGTCTCCAATGCAGAAAAATAAGATAAACAATAAGTATTTTATAGATGGAGATGATTCAGACCAGTTCTGAATGGGAGTTCCTGGAGATAGAAGGAGTTAGAAATGTGCGGACGTATTCGTGTTGCGCTGAACCCTATCCTGAGATTTTGTACAAGATGTCTCTGAGGAGAAGGTCCCCTGCTTACAGCGCTATTGTAATTACTCCAGCCACAGGTATGTCTACTTCATATTTTATATTCGATAATACATATTTTTCAATAGCCTGGTTATTTAAGGGAGTTTGAAACTTTTCTTATATTATAGTGATCGTGTTATTGACGTTGGCGTCATTCTGGCTACCACCAACAGCCGGAGAGAAGATTCTGGTTAATGGCTGCACAACCGTGATCATTTGTATCTTTCTCTTATACTTCGCTCAGAAACTGCCAGCCATGGCGGGTCATACACCACTTGTAGGTAAGTACCTGTGACATAAATGATTTCTTTCTTGACATGTGAATTTATGTTTAGCATCCGGTTTTGTGTTTGTAATCAAGGAAATCACGAAAATACAGGACTATCATTATTTCTTATTTTAATAATAATAATAATAATAATAATAATAATAATAATAATAAACAATAATAACAATAATAATAAACAATAATAACAATACATCCATAGTAATTCTGCCCGAAGGCAGGTCCTTCATTGCAATCATAGCATTTTTAAGCTATGCTTGCAGCTTTACTAGGGAATTGTAGGTGTGGTAGCTTCCCTTTGCTTTCCACACCGGTGAAGGATGATGATGATAATGATAAGGATGATGATGATGGCCACATGATTTCGGGGACCATTTGGGCCTTAAAGTTTCCCTGACATTTGTCTTACAGGTGAGGAAAAATCCCGATAAAAATCTCACCCAGAAAAATTGCCCCGACCGGGGATCGAACTCGGGCCCGCTGCGTGATAAAGCAGCACGCTACCTCGAGACCATAGCGGTGGACATAATAACAATAACAATAACAATAACAGCAATAATAACAACAGCAATAACAACACAACAGCAATAACAACAGAACAGTAGTAACAATAGAACAACAATGGCAACAGCAATAACAAAATGATCATAATAACAAAAAACAACATAATAACAATAATAATAACAATAATAAAAATAACAACAATAATAACAACAACAATAATAACAACAAAATAACAATAACATAATAATAATAATAATAATAATAATAATAATAATAATAATAATAATAATAATAATAATAATAATAATAGTAGTTCAATCTGTTTGCATTATGTTGCCATACATGGGACACCAAGAATAAAAATACTGAAGCCAACTTTGCTTGAAGTGAACATATTAAATTATATATTATTCAGTATTAATTAGTCTATTATTGGTAAACAGATAAACTGGAATAAGTCAAAGAATAATCCGTACAAGTTAAAAAAAGAGAACATAAAATACCTTACAAGTGGCAAAGTAATTTGAACAGGCTTACATAGATGAGTAAGCCGTCTCGGTGGACGAGTGGCTAGTGCGCACAGCAACCCCGACTGTAATCTGAGATTCGAATTCTGATGGTTCCAGAAAGGTATTGGTGGTGGGCACACCGGGATTTTTTGCATTTTTCTCGGGGTTCTCCCGTTTCCCGAATTTCATCCCACCAACATTCTCCGATCATCTTCCCTCATCTCTTATGTAATTTAATTTTCATTCATTCATTTCATATCACCTTTCATCTCATTTCATTTCATCTCATCTCATATTAGATAAAAAAACATAACCTGGGTTAGCAAACCTTAGGCATTTAAAATATGTGATTGTGGTGATCTAATGAGGTACACTCATGTACTTCCTCATGACTCTGTCTTTGTATCAACTTAGGACAGAATAAGGCCAAAGGGAGGGCTGTAGTCCCTCCTCGAGGCATTGGACCAAGGCCAAATAAATGACGTTATGAATCATGTGTGTGAACGCTTAGTGCCTATCAAACCACGAACACCATAAGAGACTACATATCAATTCAGAGAAAATTTCATTTCATTCATTTCATAAAGTAAAGATGGAAAATTGACCTGCAATGAACCAAAAATAAAGTTACCGTGTTAGGGTCTTAAAAATCCGAACCCATATTTACTAAACTAATCTAATGTAATATAATCTACGTAATTGAGTAACTCCGACTACGGCTCATTTGATGACGAATCCTTGTTTCTTGACGGTCTTCACACTCAACTGTTATTCACTTGGCCACCAGAGTAGAAATTAGCGTTGGGATCCCAATCAGCCAAGATTTCACATTACAAGCTCATTGTATGTTCCATTACAGCACGGTAATTTTAATCAATTTTACAAAACTTAAACAGATTAACTAGTTATAAACAGTCTTGTGATGTTATTTACTTCATCCTGGCGTTATTTAGTGGCCCTAGTGGTTAAGTAACAAAATCAATGCAAAATCAGGTGACAAATTTTAAAATATGTGTACTCCGCAATGCCAAGGCATAAAGGAATTATAGTTCCTCATCGTCGGTCCTAGTGGACTAGTGATTACAATGCTCGCCTCTCATTCCGAGGTTCGCGAGTACAAACCCAGCCAGGATCGATATACCTTTTCATGGTTTAAAAATTCTGAGCCGTGTATCTCGTGTCGTAAATTTACAACACATTAAATAACCTCAAACCTGAAAAAAGTGGCCTCTGGATTTTTTTGACACATTCACGCTCAGATCAGATGACGCTGATGATATTAGCTGTCAAAGAGTGTCGTTAAATAAAATACTTACTTGGATTCCTTCAAGTGGACAGTGAGCTACAAGATCTTTATAGGAAACCAGGAGTAGGAAGAACATTTAAATCTCATAGACTGCAAAACTTAATCTCTGTGTATCTACAAGTACTTGCATTGTGTAATAGTACCGTGATCCGAAGTGGAACTTGATCCAAAAATTTTCATAAGTAATGTTACGAGTGATTTCCAAATTATCGATAAATTCACGACTCACGAAGTGAAGAGTGAATTTATCTAGAGAATTTGGAAAATCAAGAGTGGCATTTCTTAGGACTATTTAACGAATAAAATTAAGCTGTTTACTCACAAATCATTATTTAAATATAGTTATTTAAAAATATTTATATATTTAATGTAAACGGTGATGTTTGAAAACAAATGAGAAAGGTTATGTTTCATTTGTTCATCACTGCAACCAGTTCATATGTACTGCCAAATAGAATCGCAATATTGTAAGAATGCACCCTAGTGGAGAAAACATGAAACACGTCATTACAGGTTATTAATCAAATTGTGTTGTCCTATGATGTAAATATGTCAATTATATTTTTCTGCAACGTTAATTCCTGGGAAATAATACGTATAAGAAAGTGCAAACAGTGATTTGTTTTCTTTTATGGTATAATCAATCGCTACGAATGTTATTCTATTATATTTCGCAAACAGAATCTGGTTACATTCGTGCACTATATATACAGTCTGGGAGCCACTTCGTGGGATGAAGGCGATAAAATGAAAGTTAAAAATCGAGGTGAAAAACGACTGTGATTGGTTGTAAATCAAAATTCATTGAAATGTGATTGGTCATTGACTGTCATTTGGAGCATGAGTTAAATAGTCCTAATGATTTTATTCTCAAATACTCGTATTATTTTCTTCTCCCTTAAAATAACAGTCCATGTTTGGCATTGAAATAATACAACTGGTAGAATAAAAATTTTATATATTTTCAGTTTTACGTATTTTGAGAGAAGTTAGGACTTTCTAAAAACAATTTTATTAAGACCCCCACCACCATTCCCCTGGGTTTCCTCGGGCTTAATACCCATATCCCCAGGTCTGCTCTTGGGACTACAAGAGTCCCTGTAATGCACATTTCCATTGTTCAAGAGTGCGGTCACTTTCATTTTTGATTACTATACATGAAGGTGTGTCATAGCCAAATTGGAAAATATTAGATTAGGATTGGGACGCTTATGTTAGCACCGTAATGAACCTCAGATTATGTACCGACAGAGCGAATTAGATGTTTAATTTCCATTGGCATTAAGAGGTGATTTGTGAAGTTATTCAATTTTCAATCTTATCAGATATTTTCCAGAGTTCCACAGATTAATCTTTGCTGTAATCAATGGATAACTAACTAGCTAACTAACTGGTACCTTCGAACCCGTATGTACATGGTCGCGCAGATATAAGCTCTCCATAAACCCGTACCCTGAGCTAAATGTTTTCCAATCATCCCCTATTTATCTATTTCACTCGAATCATGGTTAATGTTATTCTTCCACCTCATTCTTGGGTCTACTTACTGGGCGTTTTCCCTCTGGTTTTCCTACAAGGAGTTTTCATGCTCCCCTTGCCCATTGCAGTCTACGAGACTTAACTATTCTTATTATATTATATTATCTGGTTTCCTATAAAGATCATATAACTCATTATTATTTAGTCTTCTCCATTCTTCTGCCTATTCCTCTCTCTTTGATCCAACATTTTTCCTAAGAATATTATTCTCAAATAGTCGTAATCTTTTCTTTTCCCTCAAAGTAAGAGTCCATTTTACGCATCCATATAATATAATTGGGAGAATAACAGTTTTATGTACTTTCAGTTTAAAGTTTTTTGAGAAGTTGGGACTACAAGAGCCCCTGTCATGCATAAGAGCATGCATTACAATAATTGAACATATGTTTAATTTCTTTGTGAATCTAATTCTTATTTATAATGATTGTTCCTAGGTATTTGAATTCAGCCACTTCTTCAAAATTTCCCTCATTTGTCATTAACTGTCCATTTCCATTATTGTAATCAATGGATAGCATCATTATTTTAATGCCCTTTTTTAATAAACTAATGATCTTTCTTGGTGAAAAAATCGTAAAACATGTAGTCAATGTACCCATTTCCAATTAAAAATTAAGTTTAGAAATCTATAAAAATAGGGACAAAATTATGAATAAAGACAAGGACCCTATTTCATACAGCGCCCTCTTTTCTTTAATTGAAAGAAAATATTATTAGTTTTATTATGTGATGCAGTTTACGTGTAATTGATTATGCCATGTGATGTAGTTTGTTTTTAACTGGATTCTGTTTGTTCATTTACCATGTTTTTCTTCAGTCAATATTTACTCTTGAAAATGACAGCTTCGCTGTTGAAACACGTTGACTCTTTTAATTTTTAATTGGTGAAATGGGTACATTTTAATACCTATATGCATATATAAATCCATCCATCCATAGTAATTCTGCCCGAGGGCAGGCCTTTCACTGCAATCATAGCATTTTCATACTATGCTTTGCAGCTCAGCTTTACTAGGGAATTATAGGTGTGGTAGCTTCCCGTTGCTTTCCACACCGGTGAAGTATGATGATGATAATGATAAGGGTGGTGATGATGGCCGGATGATTTTCGGGGACCGTTGGGCCCTAAGCTTCCTGACATTTGTCTTACAGGTAAGGAAAAACCACGAAAAAAACTCACCTAGGAGGATGTCCCAACCGGGAATCGAACCCGGGCCCGCTGCGTGACAAGGCAGCTCGCTACCTCGAGACCACTGCGGTGGACTTAATATATAAATATATATACAAATAAATAAATAAATATATAAATAAATAAATTAATATATATACATATATATACTTTGTCACTTTTTTGGTAAGATTATTAAAAATAGTAAATTCACGGTTGTTATCTAGAGCATACATAACATTAATACATTTTTTATTGAAGTTATTAGTTAATATATTGCTAGCTGAAATGTAATAGTAAAAATATATTCTTACGTTTGCAGTACTGTTCTACAGCAGCAGTCTTTACATGGTGTGTATAGCTACTGTAGTGTCAGTGGTGGTTGTGAACCTGGCGAGGAATCAGCATGTTACACCCCTGCCTTGGATCATCAAGAATATCCTCACAGGATGGATAGGACATATCTTGGGACTAGGACATCTCATAGCACAGGTATTATCTTACAATGACAATAAAAACAAAACTTCTGTATGATTCGTTGCTTTTCGTGCGATCTGTTATGTTACGCGATGCCTTAATATAAGATCGTTATTGCATCTATGTTTTGTCTGGTTGGAAATGTGGTGTGATACAAGAATGTGAGTTTCTGGTGAAAATATTTTTCGCAATGCTTGAAGTTAATCTCAGAATGTTAAAAATATAGTGAGCAATTTCACGATATTAAGTTACCATTTTCGGGTACTGTACATGATTAATTGAGGCGTTGACATGGAAAAGATAGTAAGTGATTAAAAGCAAATTTTACAGGGGAAGCAGAAAAAAAATTTCCCAACATTAATTTTAATATAATTTTGATACTAATATACAAGAAATTATATTTGCAAAATAGTTAAAAATATTCATATTAGCTTTACAAAATATATTTAAATTTAAATGTATCAAAATTGTTTTATGCATCTCCTGTAAAATTTAATTTGTATGACTTACTACCATTCCCATGTCAATGCCTCAATTAATGACTTTTAGAAAGCTGATTCAGTGAAAGATGCTGAAAAGATTGGAAGCCCCTGTATTAACAGAATATATCTTTGGATATTTCAGACAAAATTATTCAAAGTCCATACACATCCCTGAGGAAATTGGTACAATAAACAAACAATTTCTAATCACTTCTTCGTAGCATAAGTTAGTTATAAGTTACAACTTAAATTCCAGAGTCCACCGCTGTGGTCAGATGCAATGGACCCGGGTTTAATCCCCGGTCAGGACATGCTCCTGGATGATGTTTTTTCGGGATTTTCCTCACCTGTAAGACAAATATCAGGAACATTTAAAGCCTAAATAGTCTTCGAACGCAATCGGGCCTCCATGATCATCTATATCACATTCGCCTAGTTTAGTATGATACGTACGCGATTGAATGACGTGTCTAGTCTTAAATGTTCGTGTTATCTCGGAGGTGTCTCTGGCACTGAGTTGATCACTCATCCGGGGAGGATCTTCACGTTCTTGTGAGGTAAAAAAAAAGTGTGTGTGTGTGTGTAATCCAGAATTTCAAATTGTCTCCTGACATTTCATGTCCCTATAAAGCACGGATGGCATGGGACACACAGAAGTACCTGCAAAGGTAGAGCTCAAACTAAGGTAAAGAAAGAAATAAACGTTAATACCAATGAAATCATTTCGCTTTTTTATTTGTAATTTCACAATCTGTAACCTAATAAACTGAGGAAGTTAACAAAAAAATAATTATGACCAAATGTTATTTACGCACCATCGTACTTCCCACTAACAATCTAACAGTACAACATTGCACACCTGATTGGGTGCACCACAGAAGCCATTGAAAGTCATATGCAGGAGGTTTACGATGAATTGCAACATCCTAATCTGATGATTTTCTCTACTGCAGAGTAAGTAACGCAACACAGAGTGCTGCTGCTGTTATATTACTACTGCTGCCACCACTGAGTGAATGGTGTCTTGTCTTAAATGTTCTTGTTGCCTCGGAGGTGTCCCTGGCATTGAGCTGATCATTCATCCGGGGTGGCTCTTCATGTTCTTTTGAGGTACCTACACGACCAGGCTATCCTTGACTTAAGGAAGATAGGTACATTTACAGCACAGGACCATGTTCATTCTATTCTATAGTGTTCTGCCCTAGGGCAGGTTTTTCACTGCAGGCATAGCATTTTCATGCTATGCTTTGCAACTTTACTAGGGAATTATAGGTGTGGTAGCTTTCCGTTGCTTTCCACAACCATGTTCATAGCCAATTGAATATGCCACTTATAAATTAATGAAAGGGAGTTATCGTACTTGCATAACTTTAATAGGGATACTTCAATTTTCTTCTTTTTGGTTCTTTGTTGTTTATAAAATCGAGCACCTGAATAGGTCTACATCAGGGCTTACGTACTTAGAGCGCTGATTCGCTCACACAAACATTGCCGCACTGATCACACATAAGAGAACATATAAACCAGTTCAGTGCTGTGTCTTTCAAAATGTGTATCTGTAGTAGAAATGTACTGGTAGCGTAAATGCATTGGAACTCACTGATCAGACTTGATGCACTGTGACATAATATGCATTGTAACAGACTGATCAGACTACATTCAACAAACTGTTTACAAAAAGAGGAGCGCTCACAGTGAGTAAGCTTATCCAGACGCCCGGGACTGGCCTACATTTTCCCCTTATAATTAACATTTGAAAATGATTGAGCAGGTTACGGTAATCAAATATTTGAGTGTGGAAATAACTAGCTGGAGATCGTTACATAATGAAGTCACACATCAGGCTAACAAAGCAGCGAGAGTGACTGGATATATGAATGATATAATAGGCCTATGAAAAAAGCAAGTAGGCCTACTT
This sequence comes from Diploptera punctata, assembly GCA_030220185.1. Lineage (NCBI taxonomy): Eukaryota > Metazoa > Arthropoda > Insecta > Blattodea > Blaberidae > Diploptera > Diploptera punctata. Next base: position 9,207 of record JASPKZ010008786.1, read on the forward strand.
TAATAAACATACCAAAACAAGAATATATAAAATAGTGATACACCCAATATTGACTTTTGCCTCCGAAACAAGAGCAGATACAGTTAAAAAAAACCTCAGAAACTTATGAAATGAATATTCTCAGGAATATCTTCTTGTATCTTGTAAGCTCATGTTTCCCTTAACAGAGATTTAGGCGCTCTTATCCTACAGGGAAGAATTTGAACCATACTAATTTAGTTACACTTGTTTTCACATAGATACCATTTGAGTGGTCCGTGGTCAGCGTTCCGCCTCATACTGACATCTAGGAAACCAAGGTAGTACTAGGACGGAAAAATTCGGTAAATTTTTCTTAGAGGTTTTCATTCAGGCTTAAGGATCTTTTACGAGCCTGAAAATCTTCAGACTTGGGACCCACGGCTTAATGTCCCTCCCGGAGGACTTGCTCCTTGGATTTTTACATCCTAAAAAAAATCCATCGACCCCGGCCGGGTTTGAACCCGCGACCCTCGGGACCAGAGGCAAGGAGCATAACCACTAGTCCACCGCGGAATATTGTATGTAAATCAAGAAAATATCAAATTATAAATGAAGAAATAAGAAAGCAGTTGAATATTCAGGCAATAGGCGAATGGGTGGAAAAAACAATATTTGAATGAAATCATCATATATTTCGCATGGTACCAGATAGAATTGTACGCATAGCAACAGATAAGTTACCAGAGGATGGGAGAAGAACACCTGGAAGTCCAAAAAAAGAGATGGAGGGACTCTTAATTCTGGATGGAACAAGTTATGGACCTAAATAAAGAGAAGAAGAAGAATTTACATTTTACCATGAGTAACATACTTTTTCCTGCGAAAATGGTTATTGTTAGAGAATTTCAGAGAAAGACCGCTGAATTTGTTTATACAGGTAAACACTGAATCTGTATATAACAAATACGAAAGGCGCAAGACTATCCGGATAAGTACAATAATATTTAATCATAATCATCTGCATTCATGGATTAGGTCTGTTGACCCGTTCCGACTTCAGCCCATCTCTTTCTAGGTCTGCCCACATCTCGGGTGCCTTTAGGTTTGTATTTTGTTATTTGTTTTGGATATCTATCTTCATTCATTCTGTCTATGTGTTGCTTCCATTTTTGTCTATATGTATCTATTTTATCAGTTATTGCTAATATTTCAAGCTCCTGTCTTATTTCTGTGTTCTTGATTGTGTCTTCCTTAGTGCACCCTTTAACAGATCTCAAAAATTTCATTTCTGCCGCCGTTATCCTACTTAGATCTTGTTTTTTATGTATCCAGGCTTCTGAACCATAGAGCAGTACCGGTATTGCCAACGTTTTATAAAATTTCAATTGGGTCTCTCTTGTTGTTTTTTTATTTAGTGATTGTTTTATCGTACCACATATTCCCTGGAATTTTGCTATTTTATTAGTTATATCATTATCATATCATCATCATCATCATCACTCCAGGGATTAGGCAATTGCCCGTTCCGACTTCATATTGCATCAGCCCAACGTCTTCTAGGTCTTCCAACATCACGCCTTCCTCTTGCTTGATAGTTCCTGGCTAACAATGGATATCTCTCCTTACTCATTCCATCCATGTGATCAATCCATTTCTGTCTGTAATTCGTGACTTTATCCAATAAAGGCTGTACTTTCAATTCTTCTCTTATATCCTCATTTCTTATTCTATCAAGTCTTGTACATCCTTTTACTTGTCTTAGGAACCGCATCTCTGCCGTCTGTATTCTATCCTTCTGTCTTTTCACTGGAGCCCAAGTTTCACATCCATACAATATTGTGGGAACCGCCATAACATTATACATTTTTATCTTGGTTTCTTTTCTAATTTTATTTTTGAATGTTCTCTGTATTGTTCCACACACCGTCTGAAATTTATTTATTTTGGAGTCAATATCTCTTTCCACATTGTAGCCAACATCACAGCCCAAATATTTTAAACTAGACACCTGTTCTATATTTTGATTTTCTAAAATAATTTTGGTTCTCACTGGATCTCTTCCTCTAAAAGCCATGGTCTTCGTTTTCCTTACAGAAATCTTTAGATCGTATAAAAGATTGACTTAGGTTAATCTTGCTGGTGGGTAAGAGGCGAGGGGGACTAAGTATAGCTCACAACGAAGGAATGGCGTCTGTATCCATATTGGGCGGCCACATCTTTGTCAAGTCTTCAACGGTCAACAGGGCGACAAGGAATAGCATAGCTAAACTTGTAGGGCTTGAAGAGCGGAAGAAGCAGCCCTCTCTTGGGGGGTGGATACCCAGAGGAGCATGTTTGGAGGCTCAGGAAGCAGCCCTTCCACCATCCTTGTCCTGCGAAGCGCTCGTAACGCTTCCAGGAGACATTTATCTTACTGAGAAGCTTCATGGAAATCAGCCGGATCATTACCATAATTAAATTAAATGTCACATCCTAGATAATTGAGATGGTTCACCTGTTCTATGATTTTGTTTCCTATTACTATTTTGGATCTGATTTGATTTTTCCCTTGGAATGCCATTACCTTAGTTTTTTTCTATGGATACAATAATATTTAATATGTGAATAAACAACTCAATTGATAAGCAGTGCAGAGATACAGTGCAACTTTAAATACTCGCTATTTGTTTCATGAGATGAACATGTCTCTGGCCTCATCTATACCCATTACTTTAAACACGGATATAGTAAATGCTGTCATTACGATTAGAATAACAACTTCGACGCAAATTTATTGCAACCACCATCTACTTTCCCTACACATAAACCCATCATGTGCCTCAATGTTTTTGCATTATGAATTTATGAGAGTAAAATTAAGATTTTAACCTGAAAGAGATGCAATTAATTATTCTCGAACGAAGAACAATTTCACAAGTTTCTGCTATTTTTAATTAATAGACGGATAAACAATTAAACTATCTTATGCCCTAATTACGGCATAGTCTAACGTGTATATCTCACTCACGCCTTTCTTCAATTTTTGTAATGAGGCCGAAACAACAACATGGGGATTTATGAAACGTTTATTATTTTCTAACAAATTAAATAGCTATATGCGGCTTGTCTTATGCATTTCTATGCTACCATTAAAATAAGCCGCCGCTAGCATTGTTCGGTGGCTTCCACTTCTGACATCATTAACAGAATGATAGTAATATGTTGAGTAACCTTTCTTAAGAATATATATGATTATGTGAGCCTATTATGGTTAATAATATTCTGCTCTTTACTGAATTTCTTCCGAACTAGGCCTAGCCTATACAAATTATGCTTCTTGAGAATTCTTTAACATTAGGTTCGTAATTCGACATAGCTTCAAACTTTACATTTATTACTCTAAGTTACAGGATAGCTGTAAATATCAGAAACAGTATTATCAGAGAAAAAAATGACTTTAATGAAACAATTATACAATTTGTGGGAAATAAACAATTACAATGAATGAAGATAGATTACCAGCTAGGAGTTTGGAGAGGATTCCAAATTAGAGGGGAAAAAAGGAGATCTAAGAAGACTTGGATAGAGGGAATTATGAATTTGATGAAGGAAGGGGGCTGGAATGATAGAGATAAATGGAGGAAGAGAATCAAAACTTTTTTTTCCCCAAGGCCCCAGGTTGTCATTTCGACATTTCTGGTGTTCTATCCTGGCATGGCGTACTTGTACCTACTTCTGAGGTTGGGGCGCATGGAAGGCGCGGTTTCGCTATCCTGATGATATAAGAGTTGATGATGATGGTAATGATGCATCAGGACAGGATTTAAACCTAATTTATTATAATTAGGCGAATATGATATTGATGATAATGATGGCCAGATGGTGTTCGGGGACCATTTGGGTCTTAAAGTTTCCTGACATCTTACAGGTGAGGAACCCCCCCCCCCAAAAAAAAAACCTCACCCAGGAAACTTGTCCCGACCGGGGATCGAACCCGGGCCCGCTGTGTGACAAGGCAGCACGCTACCTCGAGACAACAGCTATGGAATGTAAAAGTTAATATTGAGCACAGGAAAATGTTTTATGAATTTAAAACCTGTTATAAGCTATAGTTACAGGGTAGTGCTTTACCGTGTTCTATTACTTTATACTTCATAATTCTTACTTTCAAAGACCGGATTTTATTACTTTCCAATTAAAACTTTCATTTGGAAGGAAACGCTTCTTTCGAATTTTCTTTTTTATCACTATTACAATAAAGTTTCTTCGCGATTCTCTTATTTTACACCTAACAAATTTCACTTGCAAGACAATCCTTCATTAGGCTTACTGTTCAATTATAAACCTAACTTACAAGACAAGCATCTTCTGAATTATTTTATTTCAAACCTATACATAACTCTCAAAAGGCAACGCTTACAAGAATCAAATTTAGATAATCAATTGAGTTGGTGTTTACTTGATGAAAATCCATATTTATTAATTACATTTAGAGTTTTCGGAGGTTCTCATTACTTACTTTTAATACTAATTGATTTCATGTTTTCACTAAAGTATTGCGTAGGCCTACATACATATAGGGGCCTACATAGTATTCTGCCCAAGAGCAGGTCTTTCACTGCAAACTCAGCATTCTCCACTTTTTCCTTAACTCAGCTTTCTTTTTTTGTATTCACATACAAACCATTTAAGCATATATACAGTATAATGTATTTATTGGTGCGGATTTTATTTTTCTATGGAATTAACTTTAATGTTTTCACATACATCTGTAGGCATACACACTTTAAAAAATCAGAGTTATGAAAGAAAGTTCGACCGGTGGATGCTTTAAAACATTTTAAGATTATGCAAATAATTATTTTGACTAAAATTTTATCCACAATGAGGGATTTTCTTTTTATTATATGGGCCCTACTTTTTTAAATTAACAAAATAATACATTTTATAATTGAAACGCAGGTGATAGAATATAAAATGCATGCAATATAGCAAGAGGGGGCGCTTGAAGGCCTCATTCAGTCGCGGAAGGAAGAGTGTGATAGCGATAAAACATCCTGCTTGCGCTCTCGATAATGTTTTATTTAACTATTTTTTAATAATTGATATTTGAAATGCTTTGATTACATTCGAGGTCACTAATTGAATACATTTGTCATATTGATTGTTAATACAAGAAATGACCAAAAACTACGTCTAATATGAAACTGTGTTTATTATTTTTATATAAAACATTTGCATCCATTGATTTAAAATTACCCTTTTAAGGAACACACATTCACACCAAAAGTTCGACATTTAGCTACAATGACGTCTCTGAGGAATAAAACTAACTGGGGGTTTCTCGTGGTTTATTTAACCCATCAGGATAATGTTGGGTTAGATTTTCTTTACCACGGATAATATCATTATGATAGAGTCATAATTAATTAAAAATCTAAATTACGTCAGTTAACATTCTTTCTATCTTTTTTTTACAAGGAAATTGTCAACCATTGTATGCCGAAATCTACCTTGACATTTCTCCCAGATGAGTGTTGTGATGTACCAAGGCCATTTCAAAAAAATGATCTGCTCCTTTAAACTGCAAGGATCAAATCCAGAATCTAGCAATGGCAACCCACTGTTCGGAGCAGATGTACGTTCCTCCTTGAGTAGGAGCGGGATGGAGTGAGGCGGGACGCGCGCGGACGGCACGTAGTGAGGATTTTCCAATCTACAAATTCAGGGGTTTTATTGCTTTCCTATAATTTAAATGAGAGATTTAGCGCTGGATTTTAGTGCTTTGCAGTTAAAAATGGTAGATATAGAACAAATTTGATTTCACTTCAAATCAATAACACACGAACAGAATGGACCGAAATTAATAGGGGCGTAAGACAAGGATGTGGCCTCTCGTCCTTGCTCTTTATCATATACATGGATAGAATACTCCACGATTGGCGACAGATGAGACACGGTTCTATCCAAATTAATAGAAACCATAAAATATACTTTGCTTTTTGCAGATGATTTGGTATTAATACCTCCAACAGAAACAGATTTACTGTATCTTATACACAATTTTAACATAATTGCAAAAAGGTACAATATGGAAATCAATACAAAGAAAACTAAAGTGATGGCATTTTGTGGGGAATACCCTATACCTAGAAAAATTGTTTTGGATGATGAAATTTTAGAACGAGTAAACGAATTTAATTATTTGGGTTATAATTTAGCATTTCAACATAAAGCTGATATATCAAAGAAAATCACAAATTTTACAAAAACAACGGGGATAATTAACAGTATAATGAAACCATCTTTAGTACAGAAGAACACAAGATTACGGCTTTATAAGGTTCTCGCAAGACCAGTATTAAGAAATGATAGTGAAGCATGGACAATACGAAGAAGAGATGAAAGCAGAATAACAGCAAACGAGATGCGATTTATGCGCCGTACAGCAGGCTACACAAAGTGGGACTATAAAATAAATGAGGAAATTATGGAAGAGTTGGATGTAGAACCCATTCTTCATCATATACAAAACTACCAGAACAACTGGAAAGCTCATCTTCAACGAATGCCGTCTCATAGAATTCCAAAAGCCATACTTCGTTACTGCCCCCAAGGCAAAAGATCGCTGGGACGTCCAAAAAAGTGCTGGATGGAAAATTCCTCTTTGAGACCGTAACAGGCCACACGGCCTAATACTTGCATGGATGATGATGACATTTTTGGACATGACCTTGTTACATCACGACGATTTTCTGGGAGAAATTTCAAGGTAGGTTTTGGCGTGCAATGATTGACAGTTCCTTTGTTAATTTAATTTCTCCCTTTTAGACATTTTTACGTGTTCTATGCCATCCGGGCCTTACTGGTGACACGACCTATCGTTGGTGGTTGTTTAAACTTTAGATCATATACATACTTTTGTGAGCACACAGGGCGTGGAGGGCCATTCTGAACAAGAGACCAGCTTAATGCGGGGCCACCTCGAAAATAAAACATATGGTTACAATATATTTATGATAGTTAATAATCATCGTTTCAAATACGCAGGGTGCGGCAGCATAACTTCCTTTTTTTAAAACTTAATAAAATGCATTGTATGAATCAGAAAATTTTTATTCGTTTTTTATAATATAGGCACATACATAAAGTTTTGTTTTACTCAGTTTTGAAGATCAAATCAGGTAGGTGACGTCCCCCATTCTCCATACACTGAGTAAACCGATTTCTGGCGTTTGTCATGACTCCTGCCAGCATAGCAGGCGTTATGTTGGCAATTTCTTCCTGGATGTTGGTCTTCAAATCTTGTAGGGTCTTGGACGGTTCACATAAACACGGGATTTCAAATAACCCCATAGAAAAAAAATCACAAGGGGTCAAATCGGGAGAGCGGGCCGGCCACTTCATATCGCCCCTAATTGAGATAAGGCGCTCTGGGAAGTGTTCCCTCAAAACAGTCATCGATGCTCTTGAAGTGTGTGCCGTTGCACCGTCTTGTTGGAACCAAGTGTCCCCTAAGTCCAACTCATCTAGCCGTGGGAAAAAAAATTCCTGTAACATGTTTACATACCGGTCCGAATTCACTGTCACTGTGACTTCATTTCCCTCAAAGAACCAGGGACCAATAATTCCACTTGAGGAAATTGCACCACCACACTGTGACTTTAGGTGAATGCAAGGCCTTTGATGCAATTGTCGAGGATTGGTGTCAGCCCAGTAGCGCATGTTTTGTTTGTTGACGGATCCACACAAATGAAAATGGGCTTCATCACTAAAAAAAACAATAGCGTCCTCAGGAACGACTTCCAGAAGAACCTCACACGCGTTCCTCCGAGAATTGAAGTCACGTTCAGAAAGTTCCTGCACAATTGCCATCTTGTAGGATGGAAATGAAGATCATCATGAAGTATTCTCCTTACAGAACGATCGGAAAGTCCAAGGGCAGACGCATGTTTGCGCGCAGAACGCCGTGGTGATCGCAACATTGAAGCTCTCACTACCTCAATGTTCTCAGGTGATCTAATCGGCCGAGGGACTCCAGTTCTTCGTCTTGTCGCACTTGCAGTTTGTCTGAACGTAGTGACCCACGTAACAATTGATTTCCGGTCCGGGACAGGGGCCAACGGGGCTAATTTAAAGCGATTCCGAAAGGCGCGCCGGGTTGCGATCACAGAACATCCGCTCGAAAAGTAGGCCTCAATGGCAAACGCACGCTCCTCACTGTTCCAACGCATGATGGCGACTGAACTGTGTCAGGACAAAACTTTATAGTCCCCCCTCTCGAACGAGACCACTAGCGCTCCGCTACGACATCAACCGACTAAATGGCGCATATTTTAAAAAAGGAAGTTATGTTGCCGCACCCGGTAGTAGAATTGTTGATCATATGTGAATAGCTGTAAATCTGTTAAGGAGGTTAAACTCCTTTACGAGACAACGCGAACAAGATATACCAATCACTCATACATTCTTACTGAACAAGGGGAATATGATAAGATGATTATGATGGCCAAATTGTGTTCGGGGACTATTTGGGCCTTAAAGTTTCCCGACATTTATCTAACAGACAAGGAAAACACCAGAAATACCTCACCCAGGAAACTTGTTCCGAGTGGGGATCAAACCTGGGCCTGCTGCGTATGAGAAAACGACATTACCCCGAGAGCACAGTGGTAGATTATTAGTTAATATGTACAAAAATTATTACACATAACTATAAACATGCACAGCCTAATGATATGTACCAATATGATCAAATGTGTTAGCATGTCTATAAAATTGGAATTATATTTTAGTAACAAGGTGTAGGCCTACAGTTGCAAAGCAGGCGTATTGAGACATCAATTTATTTTTTATTTACAATTTTATTGTACCTGCGTTTGTATATGTTTGACTTCCATTCCTTCTACTATTTCCCTTGCAGTCATTCTACACACAAAATCATGACCGCATTTGCAGTTGATGTTTTCGGTAAGTAAACGTATTGAATGAGTAATTGTATTCCCTCCTATACCTATTATACGACACAGCGGAACGTTTACCTCCAGCCACAGCAGAACTGTCGCTGCGTCGCACTGACGTAGATACTAACCATGTATAGTCAGGAACAAATAGCAAATGAATCTCTTACCCGAATTACTTAGGGTATTATGAGGACAATGAAATCCTCGACGCCACAGACTGACGTGATGCGAGTGTACGCAGGATAGCAGGGCATTAGTTAGCAAATCATCCACTAACGAAACAGGTCAATAGTTGAATGCAGGCTTTCACGGGTCAATGTTCCGCTGTATCGGATAATAGTAGAGTGATTTATTTACATATTGCAGTGATGAAAGTAGGTAACAATTTACCAGCGGGTGTTCATCGAGTATTACAAAATTATAGCCAAGTTGTTACGAACGAATAATTAATTTATATTTTTATTATCCATCCATAGTAATTCTGCCCGAAGTCAGGTCCTTCACTGCAATCATAGCATTTTCATGCTATGCTTGCAGCTTTACTAGGGAATTGTGTAGGTGTGGTAGCTTCCCGTTGCTTTCCACACCGGTGAATGATGATGATAATTGTAAGGATGATAATGATAACGATGATGGCCATATGATTTCGGGGACCGTTTGGGCCTTAAAGTTTTTCAGACATTTGTCTTACAGGTGAGGAAAAACCCCGATAAAAACCTCACCCAGAAAAACTGCCCCGACCGGGGATCGAACCCGGGCCCGCTGCGTGACAAGGCAGCACGCTACCTCGGGACCACAGCGGTGGACTATTTTTTTTATCATGATCAAAATAATTTATACGTGATTTTAAAATCTCTATGAATTTTGTAACATTACCAGAATGATTATAATATTATATATCAAAATATCCATAACATTTTAAAGAATTTCCACTATAAATTAGAAACCAAAATACGTAATATGTTATTTCAAACAAACTATATTTATTGGATTGGTATTATACATAGAACTCATTAATTAATTAATAAATAGGCCTAATGGCTGAAAAATATGAACCGTATAAGCTTATATCATGATGTAACAGAGTAGATTTAGGTTGCACCTCGACAACCTGATAGTGCGGAGATAGGTTAAAAAAAAAAAAGAGTACGGCAATATGACGCCGGAAAAATATATATGAGACCTTTAGAAGCCAAGGAGTATATGTGACAAATTGCTAATTTGGAATTAAGTATATATTTAAGTTGTTAATTCTATTCTACAGTAATTCTGCCCGAGGGCAGGTCTTTCACTGCAATCATAGCATTTTCATGTTATGCTTTGTAGCTTTACTAAGGAATTATAGGTGTGGTAGCTTCCCGTTGCTTTCCACACCGGTGATGGATTATGATGATGGCCGGATGATTTTCGGGGACTGATGAGCCCTAAACTTCCTGACATTTGTCTTACAGATGAGGAAAAACCCCGAGGAAAACCTCACCCAGGAGCCTGTCCCGACCGGGAATTGAACCCGGTCCCGCTGCATGACAAGGCAGCACGCTACCTCGAAATCACAGCGGTGGACTAAGTAGTTAAATGTATGAGAGGCCAATGGATACAAGTAAAAATCTATCTAATGCTGAAATCTGGTGGCTGAAAAGAAAACTGCTAACACAGCCACATATGGATATGGAGTGTCTCAACTTTGAACTTTGAACAGGAAGCTACCACACCTATAATTCCCTAATAAAGCTCCAAAGCATTGATGCAAATGATGAATTGCCGTGAAAGACCTGCCCTAGGGCAGAACATTATAGAATAGAATGGATATACGAGTGGAAAACTAAATAATAGTATACTTCCAGTCTGCCGCGGTGGTCTAGTGGTTATGTTCTTTGTCCCTAGTCCCGTGGATCGTAGGTTAAAGCCCGGCCGGGATCGATGGGTTTTTAGGGTGGAGAAATCCAAGGCACAAGTCCTCCGGCACGGACTTCAGCCGTGGGTCCCGAGTCTGATATTTTCAGGTTTATAAAATAACCGCAAGCCTGAATAAAAATACCTCTATGCAAAATTTAACCGACCTTCATCCCATCCAAGTAATATCTTAATCCTCTACTGGATGTCTTATTGAGACGATGTGCTAACCACATGCTCGTTGACATCTGTAAGGCAAATAACCATAACTGAATTAGCTTGGTTAAGAAACTCCCGCTAGGGAGCACCCGTATTCCCTTGCGGACGTATGGGGTATATGCATACATTCAACAAAAAAATGGCCTAATCCAGATCATGATTATTTACAACAAATTTAAATTATTTATTATATTATCAGCAGCAGCGCATTTTCGAACCGATATAACTTAGGAAAGTTATATATCGATTAGTATAGCCTGGAGGTTCAAACAGTCCCTCTGAATTTTATGTCAGGACACTACCAAAGGTGTAGTTCAGTACATAATAATGATAGGTAACTTGGTGGTTTACATAAACAACGTTGAAAATGGGTCCACCGCTGTGGTCTCGAGGTAGCTTAATCCTCTACTGGATGTCTTATTGAGACGATGTGCTAACCACATGCTCGTTGACATCTGTAAGGCAAATAACCATAACTGAATTAGCTTGGTTAAGAAACTCCCGCTAGGGAGCACCCGTATTCCCTTGCGGACGTATGGGGTATATGCATACATTCAACAAAAAAATGGCCTAATCCAGATCATGATTATTTACAACAAATTTAAATTATTTATTATATTATCAGCAGCAGCGCATTTTCGAACCGATATAACTTAGGAAAGTTATATATCGATTAGTATAGCCTGGAGGTTCAAACAGTCCCTCTGAATTTTATGTCAGGACACTACCAAAGGTGTAGTTCAGTACATAATAATGATAGGTAACTTGGTGGTTTACATAAACAACGTTGAAAATGGGTCCACCGCTGTGGTCTCGAGGTAGCGTGCTGCCTTCTCACGCAGCGGGCCCGGGTTCGATCCCCGTTCGGGACAAGTTTCCTGGGTGAGGTTTTTTCGGAGTTTTTTTTCACCTGTAAGACAAATGTCAGGATACTTTAAGGCCCAAATGGTCCCCGAACATCATCTGGCCATCATTATCATTAATATCATATTCACCTGATTAGATTAAGTTTAAGGCCTCTCCTGGCGCATCATTATTCATCCTCATCACCCATCATATCATTGGGGCAACGTAACCCCACCTTCAAGGCGCCCCAACCTCAGAAGTGGGTTACAATACGCCAATGCCAGGAGAGAATACCTGAAATGCCGAATGACAAACAGGTAGCATTGAACAAAAAAAAAGTTGAAAATGGAGCATCTATATTTACTAAGATTATGTATGGCTCGTCTGTCAACCGCTGTGGTCTCGAGGTAGCGTGCTGCCTTGTCACGCAGTGGGCCCGGGTTCGATCCCCGGTCGGGGCAGTTTTTCTGAGTGAGGTTTTTATCTGGGCTTTTCCTCACATGTAAGACAAATGCCAGGAAAAGTTTAAGGCCCAAACGGTCCCCGAAATCATATGGCCATCATCCTTATCAATATCATCATCATCATCCTTCACCGGTGTGGAAAGCAACGGGAAGCTACCACACCTACAATTCCCTAGTAAAGCTGCAAGCATAGCATGAAAATGCTATGATTGCAATGAAGGACCTGGATTACTATGAATTACTATGGATGTTTGGATGGCTCGTCTGTGCGCATCTATTTGTAGTTGTAAACTGCTTATATATTCAGATGACATAATAAATGTACAAGAAGAAACGACTCGATCCCCTCTACGTTCGGGAACCAAAATGCGCTGCCTGATTGCCAGATGTGTCTGCTTATGTAATGTTTTCTCTTAAACTAGCCCTGGGTAATCGGGAACCTAACTGAAATAAATAAAAAATAATGTTTCAGGCAACGTTGCTGCAGCACACTATGTCTGGTCACTCTGAAGAACTTCGGGAACAACAGGCATCAGTTTTCGAGGATCACGAACACATGGGCAACAGCTGTGATGACAGGCAGATGATAACTCCTCGATCAAGAGCTACTTCACAGCATGATTGGATACTTCTAGCAGCAGCCATCGACAGGATTATGTTTCTCGTCTATTGTCTCGTGTTTGCAATACTCGCCATTGTATATGCCGTCTAGCGTTTTCTGAATCATGTAGACCTACAACGGTTCCCAGGACTCCTCTCATCGTTGTACAACATTAACTCTAAGGGCATACACATTAATACCAGCATTTTCTGGCCTAATGTTTCCATCTTATTAGACCCACTGCTAAGTATAACATTTCAGGCAGAATGTGAAAGGGCAGAAGTTCATCTCTAGTTTAAATAGCTATTCAGATAAGTAAAAAAATGATCATAGTTCGACTTTACATAAATTTTCAGGTAATTAAAATCATCAGCAGGTTTAAAATTCACATTTCCTTATGTCTCCAAAACGATCGTCTCGTCACCATAACCGCAATAATAATAATAATAATAATAATAATAATAATAATAATAATAATAATAATAATAATAATAATAATAATAATAATAATAATAATAATAATAATAATAATAATAATAATAATAATAATAATAATAATAATAATAATATAAACAATAACAATAACAATAATAATAATAGTAATAACAATAATAATAAACATAATAATGACAATAATAATAAACATAATAATGACAATAATAATAATAACAGACATAATAATAACAAACATAATAGTGACAATAATAATAATAATAATAATAATAATAATAATAATAATAATAATAATAATAATAATAATAATAATAATAATAATAATAATAATAATAATAATAACAATAATAATAATAGTAATAACAATAATAATAAACATAATAATGACAATAATAATAATAACAGACATAATAATAACAAACATAATAGTGACAATAATAATAATAATAATAATAATAATAATAATAATAATAATAATAATAATAATAATAATAATAATAATAATAATAATAATAATAATAATGGACTAATAACCTTATTTTAGTGGATATTTATAGCTTTAATAATTATCATACTGTAATTATAACCCTGAAACAGTGCGTAGAATAAATCACCTACAACAGGGAGAGGAGAAGAAGTGGAATTATTGTTCAGAAGTTTTAAGTAGAACTGTAATATATTGGTAAAACATTTATTACTTTAGATTAAACTAAATTTCACTTTTAAAATTAGGAATATATTCAACATCTTCTATTGAACATTATCGAAAACATGTTTACGATAAATGGTATTATTTCGTCGGTTATGATTTTTGCAAGATAACAATAGGCCCAATAATATTGTAATTGTAGATTTTTATATCTTCAATAACGAACTAGATATTAAAGTATACATTAAAAATGAAACAACATCTGTACGTCTAAAAAGTAGAAATGATAATTAGGTACATTTTCAAAATGCACCCGACTTTCTGACAACATGTCACCTCTACACTGTCTAGATGATTGTCTATTCTGTGATTAACACAAGTGGATGTGAGGTTAGCAGTCGGTTGTTAGCCGAGGGCCATATAGACCAGTCGCGCCATTGAGTGTGTTTGTATTTTAAAATAACCAACATAAGGAACTAACTTTACTTCAATAATTTCTGAAGTGCTGGGAACAGTTGTATTTAAAGCTTCAAACGATAGTAATTTATAGTGTTTTCAGTTTTACAAATAAAAACGTTTCTGTTTGCCAGAACATTTTAAACTTAATCTTGAATCATAGAGCCTAATTAGATTTAAGGGAGTACTGGACTATTTTTCCAAATTAAATTTGGTGTTAAAATACATGGTTGGATATTAAAATAGTTTTTAGTAGTAAATGTTATTTTGTGAATGTGTTAAATGATATTCAAATAAAGTGTTTATAAAATTTGTGACTTTATTTTGCCTGGAAAATTTTTTCAAGGCTTCCAATAAAATTATCTCAAAACATATATTTTCCTATATAATTTTGACATACATTCCTGAACATAGTACACTGGACATAAATTAAATAATACAATCAATTTTTTCTCACTATTTAACTCATGCCCCAAATGGGAGTTAATGATCAATCACGTCTCAATGAATTTTGTTTTCTAACTAATCACAGTCGTGTTTCACCTCGATATTTATCTACTTCTGTTTATCATATCAAAGAAAGCTCCTCCTTTTTAATATTCTGAACATGTCGGAGCATTATTTTGCAGTGACTGACTCTCAAACAAATACGTTGATTATAGCAAATAATGAACAGATTCCTTCGAACTAGACATTTGATACTTATGTGTTCAATAATTGTGTTTTAAATAATAATTTTACGGGGTTGTTTCCTAAAAAATAATATTTAATAAGCTATAATGTTCGTTATAATATATAATTTGATGTGTTTCATTTTTTCTCCACTAGGTTCCATTCTTATAATATTGCGATCCTATTTGGCAATAAATAATATGATCTAGTTGCAGTGGATGAACAAAAGAAGCATAACCAAACAATTTCTCATTTGTTTTCAAACGTCGTCCTTTACATTAAATATAAAAATATTTTAAAATAACTATATTTAAATAATACACAGCTGTGGTCTCGAGGTAGCGTGCTGCCTTGTCACGCAGCGGGCCCGGGTTCGATCCCCGCTCGGGACAGTTTTTCTGGGTGAGGTTTTTATCGGGGTTTTTACTCACCTGTCATACAAATGTCAGGAAAACTTTAAGGCCCAAACAGTCCCTGAAATCATATGACCATCATCATTATCATCATCATCATCCTTCACCTGTGTGGAAAGCAACGGGAAGCTAACACACCTACAATTTCCTAGTAAAGCTGCAAAGCATAGCATGAAAATGCTATGATTTCAGTGAAAGACCTGCCTTCGGGCAGAATTACTAGGATGAATATTTAAATAATGATTTGTGAGTAAACAGCTTAATTGTATTCGTTAAATAGTCATGCCACTCTTGATTTCCAAATCCTCTAGATAAATTAGAAATCACTCGTGGCATTATATGATTACACATGTCTACATTTTAAAACTTTTTCTCAGATGATTTATTTAAAATGGGTATTTTTAGATAAATGTTTTACACTGATTCCAGAAATGATTTCGATTTTTGTCTATCACGTCAGGTTTTTGCATAAAATAAGAAAGTATATTTCCACGTTTTAGCTACTAAAAGCACAAATATATTCAAACTTAATTTCACACTAGATACATTTTTGTTAAAAATACATGTTAAAAATTCTGTAGAGAACTGTCCTAATAATTTTGTGACTACCTTATAACAAAACAGAGAGTAAATGGTGTTCCATTAATTTTGAAACTTTTTCTCCTTTGACTTCCTTGAAGTTCCTCCATTTTTAGTCTCCCTCATCAACATCCAACAGTAGTTTCATTCTATGATCCCTGGTACCTCGTATCTATCTCTTTAATATCCTGGTGAAAACGTTCACCTCGCTCTTCACTATAATGTTCCAGATTTTCGGGAAGTAGTCGATATGGAAACATAGAAAATTAACTTTCACACTCATGTTACAATTCAACTTTTTGAAAATTTCCAACATATTTTCCACAATTGTCTTGTAGGATCTTTGTTATTGCCTAGAAAGTTTTCAGTAACAGATCAGAAAGTGGTCCAAGGCTTATTTTCCTCTCTTATTCATTGTTTATTCAAAATATTCATCTTTCATCCGTTTATTTATTTGCGGACCAACAAAAATTCCAGCTTTCAATTTTTTCTTGTGTGATGCACGGAAATTTCTTACAAAGGTACTTGAAGCAAGGCCTATCCTTTGGTAGAGCCCTTACAAACAGCTTCATCAAGACCAATTTAATGTGTAGGTGGTGGAAGCAGAACTTTTTGAGGGTCAACAAGTGGTTCATATAGGATTATTCACAGACTTGCCTGTAGACATTGTCATACTTGCAATCACACTAGAGAGATAAAATGAGAACAGCATTGATAATGCAAGTGTCTGAGATGAACAACATTTTCAAAGTCATCCAATAACAATCTCAGCAGCAATTGTGCCAAACTAAAGGCTTAGAGGTTTGAATTGACAAATTTCCCTCCAACAATACTCATTACCGTCTGGCACATATTATGCTCTCACCAATAAATATATGAAAAGTGATTAGGTACATTGTGGAAAAAACTACGTCATAGAAGAAAACTAAGAACAGTTCTGGAATCAGCATAAAAAAGTGAACTAATACAACGTATTAGTTTTCAGTCATCTGATATCATGCAGACTAGTGTTATTATAAATGAGCTGCAGACAAGACATTTGAAAAAAAAAACCTCAGACGAAAAATACCTGAATTTTCAATTGCTAAATTTCTTTAAATTTGATATAATCCAGTAGAAAATAATATATTTGGGGGGACGATATGGTGGACCTTAATTAGGGGATGGATGAAATCAACCATTACAATATAATTAACAGCATTTTAGAAATTTAGGTACTAATATTTTCGGCAATTTTACAGATTTTGTAAAAGCTACAAATTATAACAGATTAATTAATTAGTTCTTAATGATTTGATTCCTTCCAAATTGCATATACGAATTGAAACTTTCTAGTATAACTGCATATTCCCATTTCGTTTTAATAATTAATAATAAGCAGAAAATGTAAAGGTAAAGTGATCCCACTACAGACCATAGGATACCCTAGGTAATAGGAGGTTAAGGCTCCCACGTTTTCTAAGCAATCGGCACTTGATGTCATCCGGGTTGTTAGCCCTGCATGACGGCCGTCTTTACCCCCAAAACAAGTGTCTAGTACTCATTTCCGTTAGAGGCTGAGTCGATACCAAGACCATGGTGCCACCAGAAGGTTTGGGCCAGTTTAAGAATTTGAATCCATCGGGACTCGAACCCTGGACCTTCGGTTTGTAGCGTATTGTCTTAACTAACTACGTTACAGCGTGCCCCTGAACAAAATGTAAACAACTCTAAAAATTGATGACTCTCGGTTCTCTACATCAAACTGTTTGTTTGCAACTTCACAAGGTCATTTTTTTCCAGTTTAACTTCTCACCTTACAGGAACTTTTACGTTCCACATGTCACCCAAGACTTCACAGTGACACGACCTGTCGGGAGATGGATTTTAACTATGGATCCGATGCATACCTTTTTGTTGACCACACAAGGACATGGAAGATATCCCCGAATGAGTGATCAGCTCAACGTCAGGGCCTCCTCCGAGACTATACACTATCAAGATGAAACACACTATTTAAACACATATTCCTACTAAACTTGGCGAATATGATAATGTTCATTATGATGGCCAGATGATGTTCGGGGATGATTTTACCTTAAAGTTTCCTGACATTTATCTTACAGGTAAAGAAACATCTAGGGGGGGGGGAAACTCATCTAAGAAACTTGCGCCCGTCCGGGGATAAAATCATTTGCATTCAATATAATGTTGCAGAACATTCATTACTTAACCTACTTCCATTTGCCATTTCATTTTGAATTTCCGATCACTTTCTTGGAATAATATATTTGTACTATGAAATGGCTCAAAATCTATAATAAAATAAAAAAAATAACGTAGTCAGTTGCTACTGTAATACAATACATGTCCACCGCTGTGATCTCGAGGTAGCTTGTTGCCTTGTCACGCAGCGGGCCAGTGTTCGATTCCCGATCGGGACAGGCTCCTAGGTGAGGTTTTATTCGGGCTTTTTTTCCTCACCTGTAAAACAAATGTCAGGAAGCTTAGAGCCCAATGGTCCTCGAAAATCATTCGGCCATCATCATCATTCTTATCATCATCATCATCCTTCACCGCTGTGGAAAGTAACGGGAAGCTACCACACCTATAATTCCCTAGTAAAACTGCAAAGCATAGCATGAAAATGCTATGATTACACTGAAAGACCTGCCCTCGGGCAGAATTACTATGGATTAGTTTACATATCGGAACAAGTGACTACCAGCAGCCTGAAAATATTTATCATAAGTAATGCCACGAGTGATTTCCAAATTATCGATAAATTCACGACTCATGAAGTGAGGAGTGAATTTATCTAGAGAATTTGGAAATCAAGAGTTGCATTTGTTAGGACTATTTAACGATTAAAATTAAGCTGTTTACTCACAAATCTATATTTAACTATAGTTATTTTAAAATATTTATAAATTTAACCCGTGAGTGCACGGGTTGGGTGTGAGAGACCCGGCAAGAAATATTTTCTTAATTTTCTCAGAGATGACGTGAGCTGTCAATTTGTGTCTTATGCTACCTTCCTGTCCGAACATGTTCAGTAGTTGTGCAGACTTGGAAGAGATTAGCTGCGTCCGTATGTTATCAGTGGCTTTGGGTTTGTAATACCCAACCCGTACCATCATGTAAGTAATTTGTGCAAGTTTTATTTTTTCGTTCATTGCTATAACTAAATATAATTCTTACAAATTATAAGATATTATGTAAATACATGAGAAAAATACAAACATACATAAATTTAATAATATTTATAACAGACTTTATAAGGTTCATACAAGTTTTATATGTTATAGTTTTGTTGCTTGAACATATAAAAATGAATTATTTCTCATTGTATTTTACAAATTTATTTATTTGAATTATTTCACTTTTTCATATACATATAGTAGTTATTTATTCATTTGTTTAATTATTTTTGTAGGTCCAGAAGAAAGGAATTGTACCACTTGATAATCCATGCCACTTGAACTAGGTATTATCAATTATAGAAGAACCTTTATGGGAGGATGATATATCAGATAATTGTGATTCTGATGCAGATCAAGATTATGTTATTCAAAGTGAACACAATACAGACTCAGATGATTTAGAAGAAAATGTGTCTGTTCCCGAAACGAATAGAGATAATTATTTTCTTGGGAGGGATAAAGACACAAAATGTATCTTTGTATCTTTGAAGTGTGTTATATTTCCAAGGAAACTGATTTCCAAACAGTAATAGTGGTCAAAATTATGATTATTAATATATTATTATAACCTACTATATAGTATAAAAAATATATAAAACTAGAAACATGAGCTATTTATTTCAATAAAACAAAACCATGGGTCCCTCATACCCAACCCGACTATCCATGAAACTTTTTCTTACCCGTGCACTGGCGGGTTAATGTAAACGGCGATGTTTGAAAACAGATGAGAAACGACTAGTATGCTTCATATGCTTCTTTTGTTCATCACTGCAACCAGATCATATTTATTGCCAAAGAATTGCAATATTGTAAGAATGCACCCTAGTGGAGAAATTTATAACCAAAATTGTAGGTATTAATTAATTTCTGATGTCCTATGATTTAAATATTGAAGAAGAATGGCTTGCTCTACAAAGTATTTTGACACAAGCAGCAAATGAAAGCCTGGGTATCAAAACAAAATGGAATCGAAAAAAGGACTACGGATATGGGATGAAAACATAAAAAAAGTAATTGATGATAAACGTGAAGCATACAACAAATTTCTGTCTACAAAAAAAGATGAAGATAAAGTAGAGTGTCATAGGAAGAGAGCCATAGCTAAAATTGAAGTTCGCAAAAAACATAGACAAAGCTGGGAACAATTTGTCTCATTTTTGGAAAATGATATCACTAGGCCTCAACCAAAAATATATAAAGTTTTAAAAAATTTAAATGATGATTCAAGAGAAAATGCACATTTAAATTGTATATCTAAAGAATCTTGGCTTACCTACTTTCATCATTTATGGACACAAAAGGATGATTTATTACAAATACCAATCTCTAATAACACTGCTTTGGAACAAATATGTATAGATGAATTAACTGATGTTGTTAAATCATTAAAAAGTAACAAAGCTCCCGGAGAAGACCACATTAATCAAGAATTGTTTAAATTTTCAACTAAAATTTTTTTAGACAGATTTCTTATTCTCCTTAATATGATATTGGAAGGACAAGAACCACCACAAAGCTGGAACAAATCCATTGTAATACCAATCTTCAAAAAAGGAAGTCGCCAAATCAAAGATAACTATCGTGGAATTAGCTTGTTGAACTCTGGATATAAAATTTATGCTAATATAGTTAAAAATAAATTGAGGAAAATTTATGAAAATATAATTGGAGAAGAGCAGAATGGATTCAGAAAGGGTAGATCTTTTACAGATGGATTCTTTACTCTAAAACTACTATTAGAAAATCACAAGGAATTCAATATAGAAACTCATATCGCCTTCGTTGACTTCATAAAGGCTTTTGACAAAGTAGACAGAAATATATTACTACAAATTTTAGCTGATGATAACGTTCCACAACAATATATTATTAATATCTTCAACATCTATAAAGATAATGAAATCTCTGTTAAACAAGATGGCAAATTATCTTCTTGGGAAAAGATCAACACTGGAGTAAGACAGGGATGTGGACTTTCACCGGTGCTTTTCATTATATACATGAATAAATTAATAAATGAATAGAGGAAAACACAACGAGGATATATACCCATCAATAGGAACCTCAAACTCGATGCTATTCTTTTTGCAGACGATTTAGCTCTTCTGGCACTTTCCGAAAATGATTTGCAACGATCAATTTATAATTTACAAAAAATAGGTGCCAAATTTAATATGGAAATATCAATTAACAAAACTAAAATTATGGCATTTCATGGGAAGGACCCCATACAAAGTAAAATCTGTCTCCAGAATAAAATTTTAGAGAGATCTAATCAATTTAAATATCTTGGATATTATCTCTCTATCTGGGATGAAAAGGATATCCCTGAAAAAGTTACTAGTTATAATAAAAGTTTAGGAATTATTAATCAAGTTATGAAACCATCCCTTGTACAAAAAAACACCAGATTACGTTTATATAACACTTTGGCTAGACCAGTGTTGACCTATGGCAGTGAAGCATGGACACTAAGAAAACAACATGAAAGCAGAATAACGGCTTGTGAAATGAGATTCATGCGCAGAACAGCGGGTTACACCAGATGGGATCGGAAAAGGAACACCGATATCTTAAAAGAATTGAAGACTACGCCAATTTTGGAATATATTAAACAGTACCAACTAAATTGGAAACACCATCTTGAAAGAATGAGTTCAAATCGGATCCCCAAAGCTGTTTATAATTATATACCAAGAGGACGAAGATCACTGGGCCGTCCTATGAAACGCTGGAGGGAAAATTTTCTATAGGATCGTAACAGGCCTTGGCCTAATACTTGGAAGGAAGAAGAAGATGATTTAAATATGTCAATTACATTTTTCTGCAACGTCATTTCCTGGAAAATAATTCGTTTAAGAAAGTGCAAACAGTGGTTTCCTTTTTTTTTTTTTGTGGTATAATCAATTGCTACAAATGTTTTTATATTATCTCCCGCATGCGCTATGTGCTGACATTCGTGCACTATATATACAATCTGGTAAGCGTGTTTTTTGGAGGGTCAGTCACTGCAATATAATGATATGGCCTATTCAGAATGTTAAAAAGGAGGAGCTTTTTTTTAATATGATAAACTTCGGTTGATAAATTCGAGGCGAAACACGACTGTGATTGGTTGTAAATAAAAAATCATTGAAATGTGATTGGTCATCGACTCCCATCTGGGGCATGAGTTAAATAGTCCATACAATTGCTAACCTACTATTTAGTAACATTATTCACTTATGAATAAGAACTTACTTTCTAACGTCTGAAGATATTTCAATATCGTTCAGCCTTCCTACACATTAAATAATATTTGTTAGCAAGTAATTTGTGAAGGTTTAAGTTACTAAAGGCATTTTTATAAAAAAAAAGTCGCTACTTCATGTTTGCATTCAAGTTTCATATAGTTTTCAGAATAACTCTTGTGTACTGCCATTTTGTTTCATGTAACTAACTAACTGACATTATCGAACCCGTAGGTTCATGGTCGCGTGGACATAAGCTCTCCACATATCCTTATCCAGAGTTAATGTTTTTCAATCATCCCCTAAAATATTCTGCCCTCAAATCCTGGTTAATGTTATTCTCCCACTTCATTCTTGGTCTACCAACTGGGCGTTTTCCCTCTGGTTTTCCTACAAAAGCCTCCATACCCTCTTTCATTTCCCATTCGTGCCACATGTTCTGCCCATCGCAGCCTACGAGATTTACTCACTTACTTACTCACTGGCACTATCGAACCCGTAGGTTCAAGGCAGCGCGGACATAAGCTCTCCATACATCCCTATTCTGAGCTAATGCTTTCCAACCATTCCCTGTATAATCTACTTCCTTAAAATCATAGTTAATGTTATTCTCCCACCTTATTCTTAATCTACCAACTGGCGTTTTCCCTCTGGTTTTCCTACAAGAAGCTTCTATGTACGTATTTCATTCCCCATACGTGCCACATGTCCTTCCCATCGCAGTCTACGAGACTTAACTGTTCTTATTATATCTGACTTCCTATGAAGACCATATAGTTTATTGTTATGTAGTTTCCCTGAAGTAGTCCCCGCCCGGAGAACCGATTGGAGGACTATTTGATGTCCGGAAATTTTTACCCCAGTGGAACCCATGTCCACATTTCTTGACGGTTGTATTTTTACGGTGGAAGATCGTCACTCTTTCGACCAAGGTACTTTTTTATCTGGCTTATCACTTCGACCAGTTCGGCATGGGTAACCCTATCGACAGCAAACTGTCCTTATTATATCTGGTTTCTATAAAGATCATAAAGCTCACTGTTATGTAGTCTTCTCCATTCGCTTGTCTGATCATCTCTCTTTGGTCTAATTTTTTTCTAAGAACTTTATCCTCGAATACTCGTATTCTTTTCTCCTCCCTTAAAGTAAGAGTTACCAAATAAAATTCTTAATTAAAATATAAGAATATAATCTCTTCTTTAATTATGAAATCGGTAATTTTATCTCATTAGTTTTGCAGATTTTCAATGTGTAAAATGTTTGTAAATATTGCATCTATAATCCTTGGTTATTCTTAACACAACATTGTCATTAAAGCAAAAATATTTACCAGTAAACAGTCATACCGTAATCTATTATTTTGTTTGATGGGTTTAAATACTCTTTCTCCTACAGACAAGTCGGAGCGTGAGTAGATTATCCTTCACACGAATTAAAATACAAAGGATTCTTAAGACAAATAAACCAATTCGTTTAAACAGCTTGAATTCAATATTATTAAGGATCCATTTTTGATCATACCTACTATACTGTATTAAAAGATAAACTATAACTTATTGATTTTATTTAAGGATCCATCCATAGTAATTCTGCCCGAGGGCAGATCTTTCACTGCAATGATAGCATTTTCATGCTATGCTTGCAGCTTTACTAGGGAATTGTAGGTGTGGTAGCTTCGCGTTGCTTTCCACACTGGTGAAAGATGATGATCATAATGATAATGATAAGGATGATGATAATGATGGCCATATAATTTCGGGGACCATTTGGGCCTTAAAGATTTCCTGACATTTGTCTTACAGGTGAGGAAAAACCCCGATAAAAACCTCACCCATGCCCCGACCGGGGATCGAACCCGGGCCCGCTGCGTGACAAGGCAGCACGCTACCTCGAGACCACAGCGGTGGACTATTTAAGGATAATGCTTGGGAATTCAAACTGTTATACGTTATCGTAATTGCAATTATAGGACCTATGGCAACACTTTTTTTTTTCAATATAATATAATGCATTTCTTCTTGGGCATGCAGATTTTATAGTTTAGATAGAGCTCCCCAATTTAGCTCATCTTCAGCTCTCCTATTTCATCTGCTTATTTCCAAATCTCCTAAGTATTTTTCCACACAGTTCAACCATCTCAAACTAGATCGGTCTCTATCCCCTCTTCCTTCTATCTCTCCCATTAAGACGTTCCTTAACACTCCTTGTGTCTCCTGTTCTATACACCGAAATCTTCTAACTTTAATGCAAGTCATAATATTGGGTTTATGATGTAGTTTTTTTCAAGTTAAGATTAGGACAAATTCTCCATCGATTATGATATTTGATTGGGACATAAATCCTCCTTAAATTTTCCCGTCCTTCGGATCAGTTCTTGCATTTGTTCAAAGTCCATTCCTCACAACCTACAATAATATTGCTTTAATTACTTTATTGTTCATCATCGGCAATTAAATTTTTTGAATGAATATTTCATCTTCAAGATATTTCATACTGCATCGGAAACAAAAAAAAAGTCTTGAAAACATGTGAAAAACAAATGAATGTACTGTATGTGAAGTCTTTTATTGTATTCCTGCCGGGAACTAAACGTTTGAATGAATTAATACTTATGAGAGGTATTCGTATCGAATAATTTTTATACCAGCCTCATGGGCTAGTGATCAGCGTTTCTAATTGCAGTTCATGAAGTCCCGGGTTAGATTCCCGGTCAGACCATAGGGATTTTTATTTGAAAGGAATTCTTTAAAAGGGCATCAGGTAAGGTGACTCTTTAAGTCCATTCTTATTTAATATTATAATGGATAAAATTATTGAAAACATACCACCACGTTAGGTTATAAAATCAGAAACACTAAATTTCACTTGATATGTTGCGCAGATGATGTCGTTCTCCTTTCAGAATCTGAAGATAATTTACAAAGATCTTTACATCAATTTAATATAAATGCCAGAAAATACAATATGGTAATAGTACACATAAGACAATGCTTAACAATATCAAAAGATGCAAATTAGAAGTGGAAATAAAAATTATAGAACAAGTATCAGAATTTAATTATTTAGGTGTATTAATAACAAATACTAAAAAAAAAATAATAAAAGAAGTAAAGAGACATGCTGATAAAGCAGCTCAAATGTCAGGATATATTAAATATTTTATTTGGCGCAACAAACATATGTCAATAGAAAGCAAAACCCGGATATACAAAACGATAGTTCGAACAATTATCGTATATGGGGCAGAAACTAGGGCTGATACAACAAAAACTAAACAAATAATAAGCACATGTGAAATGAAGATCCTAAGAACTATTCAGGGGAAAACATTATTTGATAAAATACACAACACAGCAATTAGGGACAAATGTCATATTCAAGACATAACCAAATTTATTACAGATAGACGAAAATA
This sequence comes from Diploptera punctata, assembly GCA_030220185.1. Classification (NCBI taxonomy): domain Eukaryota; kingdom Metazoa; phylum Arthropoda; class Insecta; order Blattodea; family Blaberidae; genus Diploptera; species Diploptera punctata. The sequence goes on from JASPKZ010008786.1 coordinate 35,185, forward strand.
TTGGAAGGGTCATACAGAAAGAATGGAAGAAAACCGACTTGCAAAAAGAGGTAAAAAGAACAAGAGGAAGACCAGCCAAGAGATGGATAGACAGTGAATACACATCCAATACGTCTTCCTCCGAGGAGTGATTCTGGAAATAAACAGGATGAAAATCTTACAAATTATGATTAAGAAGAAGATGAAGGAATTATCCCCGTGATTACCCATGGTCTTGAATTTAGGTTAAGAACTCTCCTGGCGCTTCATTATCATATATCACCCATCATATCACTGGGGTAACGTAACTCCGCCTTCCAGGTGCCCCAATTTAAGAAATGGATTACAATTCCGCTAATGCCAGGGGAGAAAGCCAGAATTACTATAAAAGGCACCCTGGTGACATTGAACAAAAAAAAACTTTAATACAATACAGGCTACTAACTATATAAATGTAGACTAATTAAAATTAGGCCGGTGGTTTAGATGGACGTTAAAAGTATAGTATTTCTTTTTGAGTTTGGTATATATTAGCACTTTCTTCTTACCATCCTTCCATACCATTATCTGGGTTATAAAGTCTGGATCAACGTCTTGAAACATTAGGTAGTGATAGAACTTCTTTGATGCATATATCGGTGCCAAATTTTATGATTATTGTGTAGCGCATTATTCAATTGTGAAAATGACTTATAACTTAAGGTCATCTGTTGAAGAAGCAGTTACCATTTGCTTGTACGTGAGTGTTCCTTCAGTGTAACATGTATAATTCTGTGCTTCTCTTGCTACTGGTCTGCGCCTCATCAGCTTTGACAGGTAATGACAAGGCTAAAGTGGTTTTAAAATTATTACTATCAGGCGGCTTTATTTTAGTCCAAATACGTTTTCGAACAAATCCACAACATTTTTAAAAACAGAAATATACATTTTGCTAAAGCAACAGGTAATAAAATTGTTTTGATCTTTATTATAATTGAATCCACTGTAATATTGAAAATGATTTCCTCATTATTATGAGATGATTTAATAATTTTACCTATTACCGATATTATAATATAATTTAAATAATGTGTAAGTAGCTAACTGCGATATTGAAAATAATAAACTTAAATGCTTTAAAAGATGGATCATTTTTATTTTCGATACGTCGGTGGATAATCTTAAGTTGATAGCTCTATATTAAGTCTATAGCTTATGGTTATGAAATTTTTGCAATCAAAATAATGAAGTATGCTAAATAAAAATTAACGTTATAAATGCAATTTATTTAATTTACAATTTGTATCTTGAAAAATAACTAAGAAATCTTACCTACTCTGCCAATATTAACCAAAAACAGACACGTATTAAAAAAATATAAGTACGTATTTTTTTCCGATTGAGGGTATTTCCACTTTTCAGCGGTTGCCCTTTTACCAGCCGGCTGCTGGCCCTTCACATCCACATGTGTCAATCACAGAGGTAGATGATCAACAGCCAGTGTAGGGGTGACATGTGGTTAGCATGTCGAGTCCCCCAGCCGTCATAGCTGGTTCCTCAACCTGGAGCCGCTACTTATTGTAGCTACCCAATTGCCTCACGATGCTGGGTGGGCACCGGTCCCATACTGGCCGAAATACCATGAGAAAATTTCTTCCCCCATGGAGACTCGAACCAGCGCAAGTCCCGTAGCTCTGCGCCAAGGCTTCCTACCTTAACCGCTCGGCTACGGCGCGGGACTTAAGTACGTATTTAAATTACCAAATTGAATATTTTTGGTCGTTGATTACAATTTTTACGAGATGACAAATATATATACCCTGGTATTGCTATATCAAAGAATACCAGAGCAAAAATTGCCTAAACTTATTATGGATCCCAATAAAAAGGAGGAAGAAAGGAAGACCAAAGAAAACCTGCATAGAAGGTGTGAAAGCGGCTATGGTTATCAGAAGTTCTATAGACGGACAGTGAGGATTGGCATTTGGTTTCCGGAAGGCGGCGGCAGCTGTCATGATACCAGATGATGATGATGACAAATGTATAAGGTGTAGAATTTTTGAATAGTTAATTCAAAAAGAGAAAAACAATTTAATCTTATGAAGTATCCAATTCTTAATAATAAAAAGTACAGTAGTAAAAGCTCCTTATGCGCGGGGGATATTTTCCGTAAATATGCCGCGAATACAGAAACCGTCAATATTGTATGGGTATATAGGGGATACGTTCCAAGTTACAAAAAAAGAATCATAAGTAATGCCATGAGTAATTTCCAAATTATCGATAAATTCACGACTCAGGAAGTGAGGAATGAATTTATCTAGAGAATTTGGAAATCAAGAGTGGCATTTGTTAGGACTATTTAACGAATAGAATTAAGCTGCTACTCACAAATCATTATTTAAATATAGTTATTTTAAATTATTATATATTTAATGTAAACGGCGATGTTTGAAAACAAATGAGAAACGTTATGTTTCACTTGTTTATCACTGCAACCAGATCGTATTATTTATTTCATTCATCATCATCATCATCATCATCATCATCATCATCATCATCATCATCATCATCATCATCATCATCATCATCATCATCATCATCATAGTGCATTCACGAATTTAGACCATTTGTTGACCTGTTTCGGCCTCAAGAGAAACACCATCCAGAAGTCTTTTGAGTGGACGTCCTGGTCTTCTTCTTCCTGCAGGTTGATATCTTAACATTTGTTTAGATATTCTGTGATCTTCCATTCGATGAACATGTTGCATCCATCTTGAATTATAATCAGAAATTTTGTTTTCTAAATGTTCCATGTGTAATTCTTCTAAGATGTCTTCTTTTTTTTTGTGATCTAGTAGTGTGTATCCTGCAGTCCTTCGAAGGTATCTCATTTCAGCAGATCTAAGTCTCTGTGTATCCTTCTGTTTCAACGTTCATACTTCGCTACCGTACATAAGAGTTGGAAGAGCCAGTGTTATATACACTTTTAGTCTTGAATGTTTTTGGAGTAACTTGGCTTGAAGATATAATTTATTAACCCTAACATTCTTAAACATTTAGATATTTTTGCATTTACATCCTTTTCGTCTTCATTTGAGATATTGCATCATATAACTTATATGTAAAATTATTCACCTGCTCCAAAATTTTGTCAGTACAATTTTACTTCTGACAGGATCTACATCTTGAAATGCCATAATTTTCGTTTTCACCGTAGATATCTTCAATCCATATTCTTCTGTAATTTTGTTAAGTTCATACAGACCTTTCTGCAGATTATCCTGCATCTGCTATTATTATTTGGTCATCTGCAAACAATAGGGTGATTAATTTTGTATTTTCTGATATTCTTATTCCAAATTTTTATTTCTTGTTCCAGCAACATATTACTTCGTTAATATAAATCGCAAAGAGTGTTGGGGATAGAGGGCAGCCTTGTCTCACACCACGATTTATAATTCCTTCTCCAGAAAATCTGTTACTTACTTACTTACTCACTGGCACTATCGAACCCGTAGATTCATGGCCGCGCGGACATAAGCTCTCCATACATCCCTATCCTGAGCTAATGCTTTACAATCATTCCCTGTATAATCTACTTCCCCCAAATCATAGTTAATGTTGTTCTCCCACCTCATTCTTGGTCTACCAACTGGGCGTTTTCCTTCTGGCTTTCCTACAAGAAGTTTCCATGCACGTCTTTTATTCCCCATACGCGCAACATGTCCTGCCCATCGCAGTCTACGAGACTTAACTGTTCTTATTATATCTGGCTTCCTATAAAGATCATGTAGTTCATTGTTATGTAGTCTTCTCCATTCACCTGTCTGTTCATCTCTCTTTGGTCCAAAAATTTTCCTAAGAGCCTTATTCTCAAATACTCGTAATCTTCTTTCCTCCCTTAAAGTAAGAGTCCATGTTTCGCACCCATATAATATAACTGGTAGAATAATAGTTTTATATATTTTCAGCTTAACGTTTTTTGAAAGGAGTTGGGACATCAAAAGTCTCTGCAATGCATAATAGCATGCATTTCCAGAATTGAGCCTATGTTTAATTTCTTTGTGCATCTCATTCCTATTTGTTCCTAGGTATTTGAATTCAGCCACTTCCTCAAAATTTCCCTCATTTGTCATTAGCTGTCCATTTCCATTATATACTGAATTTCTACGTGTGACCATATATTTAGTTTTACTGATATTTACTTCCAGTCCTAATTTCTTAGTGTTACTCAATAGTGTGTGTGTGTGTTGGCCTTTAGTATCTCCTCGCTATCGGCCAGTACTACTACATCATCAGCATAAACTAACAGCTTATTAACGCCATTCAGTTGTAAGCATTCCTCATTCTCCAAAGATTTAATGACATGCTCTAGTACAGATTTAAATAGTAGAGGAGATAGTGCATCTCCTTGCTTCAACCCATTCTGGATTTCAAAAGTGTCTGAAAACTGTTTGCCTACAAGCACCCTACTCTTTGAGCCATTTAGACACATTCGTATAGGGCCTAAGTCTAACTAACTTATTAGGAATTCCGAACTCCAGCAGGATACTATATAACTTCTCCCTCTTAATTGAATCATATGCTTTTTTTAAGTCTACATATAGTTGAAGTACAGTACCATTATATTCCCATTTCTTTTCTAAAATCTGTCTTATACTAAAAATCTGATCTGTTGTAGACCTGTTTCTTCTAAATGCACATTGATGATCTCCTAGAATGTCATCAATATAGGGAGTAAGTCTGCTTACTAATATATATTTGTTAGAATTTTGTACGAAGTTGAAATTAATGAGATGCCCCTGTAGTTGTTGCAATCAGTTTTACTTCCTTTCTTATAAATTGGTACGATAATTGATTCCTTACATTCATCTGGAAGAGCTTCTTTTTCCCAAATCATACTAAGCAACCAGCGTATCTTGCCCATCACTTTTTCTCCCCCTGATTTTATCAGTTCTGCTGGGATCTCATCTGAACCTGATGCTTTATACATCTTCAATTTTTCAATCGCCATTTCAACCTCTAATGCACTTGGCTCTGCGACTAGCATTTCTGCTGTCTGTAACTTATCCTCCTCAATGTCCAGTTCTGTATGTACATTTAATAGCTGATTAAAGTAACTTTTCCATCTATTTAATATACTCCTAGAATCTGCAATGATATCCCCATTTTCATTCCGAATTATGTTTGTTCTAGCCTGAAACCCTTTCTTCTCTATACTAATTCCCTGATATAATTCTCTGATGTTCCTATTTTTTGCATTCATTTCAAGATCATTAATCTTCTCTCTCAAATATTCCCTCTTTTTACTTATTAGTAACTTGGTGGTTTCCCGTCTAACACTACCCAATTGCTCTAAATTTACCTCATTTGACTCGTGTAACCATTTCATTTTTGCTAGCTTTCTTTTCTTTACAATGTCGGCACATTCCTCATCAAACCATTTCTTGTTTTGCCTCTTTTTTAAACAACCAATTCTTTCTGATGCTGACAATTTAATAGTATCTCTTATAGTCTCCCATTCTTTATTTATATAAGTTTCTTTTTCGTTTGCCACATTGTCATCTGAAGATTCCAGTACTTCAAATCTATTAGCAATTTTGATTTGGTATTCTTGCCGCATTTCATTATTTTTCAAGTTTTTTAATTCAAACTTTACAGAATCATCTTTAGCATTTGCTCCTCTCATAAGCGATAGCCGTTGTCTGATTTTCACTCTGACCAGATGATGATCCGAATTTCAGTCTGTCCCTCTAACTGATCTAACATCAATGATGCTACTGTGCCAGCGTTTATCCACTAATACATGATCTATCTGGTTCCGAGTTTCTCCATCTGGGGACGTCCAGGTGTATTTATGAATATCCTTATGCTGAAATGTTGTGCTCTTAACAATGAGATTCTTTGATTTGGCAAATGTGACTAATCTAACCCCGTTGTCGTTACTCTCTTCATGAAGATTGAATTTGCCTATTTTTTGGTATGAATATATCTTCCCGCCCCACTTTTGCATTAAAATCTCCTAAGACAATTTTCATATGATATCGTGAAAGGCTATCAAATAAGTATTCTAATTCTTCATAGAACTCATCCTTGATCTTGTCATCTTTATCTTCTGTGGGGGCATGTACATTTACAATTATAAAATCATGTCGTTTATCCTTTAGAATTATGTATGATATCCTATCACTAACAAACTTAATATCTCGGATAGCGGATAAGATCCTCCTTCTGACAAGAAAACCCGTTCCAAATGCAGGTCTTTCTGCACCACCATAGTATAATGCAAAGCTTCCTGATTCCTGACTACCTACTCCTGGCCACCTAATTTCCTGTAAAGCGACTATATCCAAGGGCGATTTATGCAATTCCCGCGTTAATATCTCTAGTGCCCCGCTATTGTATAAAGTCCTAACATTCCATATTCCTAGGAACATGTCCCTGTGTTTGAGCCTTTGGCATGGGTTCCCTGAAGTAGTCCCCGCCCGGAGAACCGAATGGGGGGCTATTTGACCTCCGGAAAATTTTACCCCAGATGAATCCATGTCCGCATTTCTTGACGGTTGTATTTTTACGGCGAAAGATCGTCACTCTTTCGCCCAAGGTACTTTTTTCGTCTGGCTTATCACCTTCGACCAGTCCGGCATGGGTAACCCTATCGGCAGCAATGCTACCGCCGGCATAGCTCTCAGAATCATTTAAGCACGCAAGCCACTCCACCACGACAAGGTAAAGAAACCAGAAAAACTGTTATTTAATTTAATCTTTATGGTGTTGTCTTTGTAAATATTTTGTATGTTCTGCAGAAGTAAATTTGGTATATTTCTGTCTTCCAATATATTGAAGAGTTTTGATCTCTTGACTGTGTCGAATGCTTTTTCAAAATCTATGAAAGCTAAATGTGTTTCTAAGTTGAATTCTATTCTTTTTTCAAGCAATGGTTTAACAGAAAATGCTGAATCAATACAAGATCGTCATTTCCTAAATCCATTTTGACATTCCATAAGGAATTTTTCGCTAAAACTTTTCAATTTTCCATTTAAAATGCCTGCATAAATTTTGTAGCTTATGTTTAACAAACTGATTCCCCTATAGTTGTCCATTTTTGCCTTGTCTTCTTTCTTGCAAAAGGGTTATAACAATGCTTGTCTTCCATTCTTGTGGTATATCTACATTTTTGAATACATTATTTCCAAAGGATCGCAATATTGTAAGAATGCACCCTAGTAGAAAAAAAATGAAACACATCAAACTGTATATTAATTAATTTCTGATGTTCTATGATGTAAATATGTCAATTATATTTTTCTGGAACGTTATTACCTGGGAAAACATACGTTTAAGAAAGTGCAGACAGTGGTTTCTTTCTTTTGTGGTATAATCAATTGCTACAAATATTTTTATATTATCTCCCGCAACCACGATAAGGTTACATTCGTGCACTATGTATACAATCTGGTAGCCGCATGTCTTCACTGTAAAATAATGGTATGACCTATTCAGAATGTTAAAAACGGAGAAACTTAATTTACAGTAATAAAATTAAACTGATAAAATCGAGGCGAAAAACGACTGTGATTGGTTGTAAATAAAACATCATTAAAATGTGATTGGCCATTGACTCCCATTTGGGGCAAGATTTGAATACTCAAAATAAAATCAATTTAATGAGAGATTTGAACATTTTTTACTAACAGAATTCCTTATTTGCCTTCGGATTTCTTGATGAATCGTACAGTTAATTCATTAACATTGAAAGAGCGTGATACGATTGGAAAAACATGCCAACGAATAAACGGTGAAGCATTTATATTTTTACTTTAAGCGGCAACACTACTTTTTTCCGCTTCAGAAATAATTTTCTTTCCTTTTACTCGACATTATAAATTGGGAACAAAACATAAGATACACATGTTATTCAATCAAAATTATTTCAACGAATGACAATTTGAAACAAGAAAACGCCGATCGTGGCAAGGGTGACATTTATCAACGGACATAGCGGCACGTGAAAAACGACGGTGGCAGCTTTAACAACGAACTTTAGGCTTAGTAACAATAAGATTTGTTTTTACTTTGATATTTATTTGTTCATTCGTAAACGCCGCCTTAGCACGTGCCTGCAGTAAGAAACGTTGCCGATGCGTTAATAAAGGATGCCTAATCCTAATATACCGACTGAATCCGCGAATAAATACATTTTTAGCCGCGAATACAGGAACTGTGTCGCAATTTTTTAACCCGCGAATAATGAAAACGCGAAAAACGAAACCCGTAAATAAGGAGCTTTTTACTGTAATGTTGTTATAAAATCATTCTATGCTTTGGTAGCAACGCTTGTTTTCTTGGTGCAATATAATATTGTCAGAGGTCAGAATAATGGACTAGTAGGACAATGTTGATATCTAAACATGACAATGGCCCGAGCCCAACTGTGAATACATCAATCATGTGCATTGTAAATAATAATTGTCGCTTATCAAAGACGCGACAGAAATACATCGTACGGAAATGTCTCGTTTGTCAATTTGATTCTCAAGTTAGGGACACGAAAATTCTTTTTAATTTCATTACTTTTCTTAAAGGATATACAGATTCCAAAGTCTTACCTTTATGGCGACAGTAATATGTATAACTCCTGATATAAATAACAGAAACAAAATTAATTTATTACAATATGAAATCAAATTATTTTTTAATTAGTGGAGACAAACTCTTCTGCCATGCAGCCACGTAGCGCCTATCCTATCCATTTCATGTTGTTATTACAATCCTTTTTTAACAGCTTTTTTTTCTCTTATTCATATAAATCATCAGCACATTGTTTCCTTTTGTTTTCACCGAGTCGTAATTTAGACATTTACACATAACATAACGAAAATGTATGTCAACATTTTGGGGAATTGTTTCTTTGTCAGAGGAAGAAAATACTTTTACACAGATTCAGAATAGCTTTGTTTCTGTACAAGAACTTTTCTTGGAGGAATCATCATGCCAATATTATGAAATTCTCCATAGACATATCAACATTTGTCTCATAAGACTCTTGTAAACTTTATTTATTTAGTTGTTAATTACCTTGCATTTCACAAAAATGTCGGTTTTTAGCGTTTCCTATAGTTCATGTTATATATTTTCTGGACCATAAAAATGTAAAGAAAGGGGAGAAACAATGTTTCTTATAAGGAAATAAAACATTTTAGTACTCGTGTTTTCACAAAACTTGTTTCTATCTCTGGATTCGAGGAATGTATAAAAAGTTTTTTAATGTGTTTTCGTTACAACCTGTAGTTTCCTACTCTGTCTATAATCTCATAATCTTTACTGTGTTCCCATCATGTTGTCTGGTTGTTATCCAGTAATTTGTTTGGGATCTATTTACTAAATCATTTGAATTCAATCAGTGGCGACTTCGTAATATCTCCAATTAGCCGAGTATTTCGTTAGGTTTTTCAGCTATCGTGCCTGTCATGGGACACGAAATTCATTCTTAATGAACTACCATCTCTCATGATATGGACATTGGTAGTTAGTCTAAGAAAGGTAAATTTTACTGAAAAATAAACCAATTCCACTGTGTTTTTAATATTTTATTTTAGAGACTGAAAATGCAGATTGGTCAATGGGCACTCTTCCTCCACGACCTGCGAGCGCCTGGAATGCCACCTGGACAGATAGACTCAAGAGGGATTTGCTAGCAAACTACGACAAATTCGCACGTCCTGCTCAACATACTAATACGACAACACTTAAACTAAGCATTAGTATCCGACATATAATCGTGGTCAGTATTGTAAGGCAGATATAAAAAAATACTTTCTCCAGTTTTTTTTCCCACAAAGTATTTTATTTCAATTCTAAATATTAATGAAATTCATGGTAAAATTCCGTTGAAGTGTTATAAACATATATGACTGTGTGTTGTTTTGCAATCTCCTCAACAGTTAAAATAATTAAAACACTGTAGGCCTTTCGGGATTAGTCCTATCTTCAGCAGAAATTTGTTCGCTTGTTCCAAAAGGCCTACAATGTTTTAATTATTTTAACAGTTGAGGAGTCTGCAAGACAAGGTATAATTTTATATCATATATTTAGTTTGTGTTTCATACAAACGTATTAATGAACTCTTAAAATAACGTGCATATTCGTTAGCACGCATGATTGATGTTTTCTATTAGTATCTAATTATACATTTCAGCAATTCAATAGAGTCTCTTGAGTAAAACCAACACAGGTTGTAGATGCCCAACTCGTAATTCGAGAGAAAAGCAATCTTGGAAATACTCAGTACACGTTCCACAAGATCTCGAGCGGTTAATGTAGCCTATACAAGGAATATTTTATAATCCATCTTATTTTTTTATACTAGTAACCGAACTAAAACTTATAACAACTCTTAACAGTAACTACTACCATTGAGTACAATGGCGCATGACATTTTACCATATTTTCTCAAAATATTCCTTGTGGCTGTTATAAAAACAGGCAGCTAGAGATCTCGCCATTCAGTTTCTCCATGGTTTCTATACAAGTTACACACGAAAATGCTTTCTTGTGCTCCCATAGGAAAAAAAGAAAAAAATCCGTAGATATGCGAGGAATAACTTTATTCAATGATGCTACTTATCATTTCAGGTTAATAGCGTCGAAATTCAAATTTGGAGTGAAATAACTAATACATTTTACTAGTGGACCTCTTAAGGTTATCCAACTTGCCGAAAATCTACAACACGGAAGGGATGGCGATACTCTTCTTCCGAAAGAAGTCATATACAGAATTTTTTAACCTGTATAAATTCAATCACACGTGAATATTGGATATATCAAATATAATCGAAACATAGGAAGAGTTAGGCCTGGATCCGGTGATAGCCTCGCCGCAGGAACTTCCCATTCAACCCACAGCCTACTCAATAGTTGAATTTAGTGTTTTATTTAATAACGCTCTGTTACGAATACGTAAATACGCTCTTTAACAGCTCAGGTCATTACTATCGCGTTGAAATCACGTCGTTGAAAGACAGAATTTTTTCTCACAAGGGAACTGTCAACCATTGCATGCCGAAACCAACTTTGAAATTTCTCCCAGAGAAGCGTTGTGATATGTTAAGGCTGTGTTAAAAACATAATCTGCCCTTTTTAACTGCAAGACACTAAAATCCAGCGCCAAAGCTCGCATTTAAACTACAGGCAAATAATACAACTCCTGACAACCTGCCCGCATGGCGCATCCCGTCACTCTACATTTCGTTTTTCTCATGCACAGAGTCCATCTGCTTCGCACAGATACCATAACTGGATTCTTACTTTAATTTTTGTACCTTGCAGTTAAAAACGATAGATACCTTGGTACATCACAACGCTTCTCTGGAGAAATTTTAAGATAGGTTTCAGCATGCAATGGTTGATAGTTTCTTTGTCAATGGTCTATTATTTCAGGCTTGAGGTTCTATGACAAAATACGACATGGAACCCATGTCTAACTCCCTTCGGAAATAAGCCATGTTCAGAACGTTTACGACCTTAAAAATCCAATGACCCCGCCCGGGGTTTGATTCCGCAAATATTAGGAATCAGAGACAAGCATGGTAACTTAATCGTTCATGATCTCGTAGAAAAATATTGTAGAATTGCTATCCTTTATTCATTCAATAACTGAACATATTTGTAATGCATTTATCCTAATTTTACATTTTCTCTCGAGTATTAATAAAATAATGATGTTTTAAAGTGAGATTTTAATCTAACGACTAATCAAATAATAAGTTCTATTTTTAACAGGATGACTTAGAAACAACAATGACGGTACAAGGGTGGATGAGAATGGTAAGTAAATTTTATAATTTTGTTCAGTTTTGTGTTTTTTGACAAAGACAGGTGAAAGTTTCGTAATAGACTATTATTTTGGCAGATTTGGAATGATGACAAGCTTAAGTGGAACGATAGTGATTACGGCGGTCTGGAATTGCTTCATGTAGCAAATCATGAAATATGGCAGCCAGATGTTGTGCTCTATAATAGGTAAATTACGAACTATTTTGAAAAATAAACTTTACTGCAAATAATTGTAAAGTACAGTTTTGGAAAATATAACACTTAAGTTATGCTGTTTCATATTTTAATGTACAGTACATTACAATAAATCGATTGTAACAGTGTTAATCGTTGAATTTGCAATGTAATCTGTTGCGATACGAGTGTGGTAAACACTTGATACTGATCGAGAAAAGTTAAAAAAAAAACGAGGCGCTTTCCCCGATTCTTTTTTTTAAATTTCCGAGATTCTGTTATGTGTTTACCACATGAGTATTGCATACTATTTTTGCACTATGTGTATTTATTTTAGACTATAAGGTCCACCGCTGTGGTCTCGGGGTAGCGTGCTGCCTTGTCACGCAGCGGACCCGGGTTCGATCCCCGGTCGGGACAGTTTTTCTGGGTGAGGTTTTTATTGGGGTTTTTCCTCACCTATAAGACAAATGTCAGGAAAACTTTAAGGCCCAAACGGTCCCCGAAATCATATGGTCATCGCAATCATCATCATTCATATTCATCTTAGATTAAGCTTAGGATTAGGGACTCTCCCTGGCGCACCATTATCATCATCATCATCATCATCACCCATCATATCATCGGGACAACGTAACCCCGCCTTCCAGGCGCCCAAACCTCAGAAGTGGGTTACAAGTACGCAATGCCAGGAGAGAAACCAGAAATGTCGAAAAACAAACCTGGGGCATTTGAAAAAAAAAAGAAGATATTAGCTAAAATATTAATAAATATAATTGAAGATAAATGTTACATTTCAGAAGGTGAATCTCTATATGTGTTGCTGTGGAGAAATAATTAGTATTGTTGGTCATGTCGCCATCTTATATTTGTTAAAACTGTAAAACTAATCTTATTTGGGGTTTAGTTCTGATTATGGAGAAAGTTTTAGACGATATGTGCAAGTGATGATGAATTTAGAAGAGGCGTGGAAAGCTACATGTGATGAATTAATACCGAAATTAATACAAATTGCAGTATCACTATCAACATTTCAAAATAAATGTTTTTACTTACCGCACTAGTGCTTTTGGTCATTTTTAAAGTATTGAGATTTCTTTTGTGTTCATAGCAACCAAGATTGTATGCGGGAATGTCAAATTACGATGCACATCAACAATAGTAAGTATACAATATTAGTTACACAGTGCAAAAAATAAATTGGTCTTACATATACGAATGTCTATAATAAAATGGTACAGAAAGGAATTGGCAGAAATTGTTAAAATTGAACAAAATTACACGACATATAAAATTAGCACTATATTATTTACGCATTATTAGTTTTTAAGGCGGCATGAAAGTCCGTCACGAATGACCTGTGTAAGCTAAGCGAATTCCTCAGCAGATCTGATTTTGATCACATTTTGCTGGTATACGCAAAACTAATTTTTAAAAATTAAATCGTATAGGATACAGCAAGTTTCATTGCGAGAAAAAATGTTTGGCTGCTAGAGCGTTGAAAATTGTATCACTAAAATTTCAGCTTTGAGGTTAACACTCACTCCCAATGGTCCAATTTTACTTATTATCGAACCTGACCTTACTTTGCTTATTCAAATATCACATTCCGAGTTTAGTTGAAAAAAAATAAAAAATGGCGTTCGCTAGAGCGATTTCTAAATTTCGGCTTTTAGGTAAAGCTGTTAGTTTATGCTGATGATGTAGTACTACTGGCCGATAGCGAGGAGATACTAAAGGCCAACACGCACACACTACTGAGTAACACTAAGAAATTGGGACTGGAAGTAAATATCAATAAAACTAAATATATGGTCACACACAAAAATACATTATATAATGGAAATGGACAGCTAATGACAAATGAGGGAAATTTTGAGGAAGTGGCTAAATTCAAATACCTAGGAACAATAATTACAAACAGGAATGAGATGCACAAGGAAATTAAACATAGGCTCAATTCTGGAAATGCATGTTATTATGCATTACAGAGACTCGTGACTTCCCAACTCCTTTCAAAAAAACGTTAAACTTAAAATATATAAAACTATTATTCTACCAGTTATATTATATGGATGCGAAACATGGACTCTTACTTTAAGGGAGGAAATGAGATTACGAGTATTTGAGAATAAAGTTCTTAGGAACATTTTTGGACCAAAGAGAGATGAACAGATAGGTGAATGGAAAAGACTGCATAACAGTGAATTACATGGTCGTTATAGGAAGCCAGATATAATGAGAACAGTTAAGTCTCGTAGACTGCGATGGGCAGGACATGTGGCACGAATGGGGAATGAAAGACGTGCATGGAAGCTTCTTGTAGGAAAGCCAGAGGGAAAACACCCAGTTGGTAGACCAAGAATGAGGTGGGAGAATAACATTAACTATGATTTGAGGGAAGTAGATTATACAGGGGATGATTGGAAAACATTGGCTCAGGATATGGATATATGGAGAGCTTATGTCCGCGCGGCCATGAACCTACGGGTTCGATAGTGCCAGTGAGTTAGTTAGTTAGGTAAACCCCATGATCTGATTTGGAATTTTTTTATAGAATACCTTTCTCATATTTTTAAAATGGCATAGGCTATAATGAGATTCGATGCGAAAAAAACCACATTGCTTCTGATAGAGCAATTTTTTAAATTTCGGTCCTAATGGACCGATTCTGCCGATTCAAGAACTCGATCTTAATTTTTTTAATTCATTACTATATGCCGAGTTTGACTGCGATTAAAACAAAAATTGCGACCACTACAGCATTAACATACACACCATTTTTTTCATGGTCATAGGCCTATATGGTGTAAGTAGCATCGACGAAGATTGTAATTAAAAACATATTTTCATATGTACGATCTCAAGCTATATTCTTTCATAATTTTTTAATGAACTGGTATGAAAAATTGAAATTTGACGACAAAAATATTTTGAAAATCTCTCTCTTTCTCTCTCTCTCACACACGCGCATGCACATGCATGCACTCGCACACACACGCGCACACACGCACACACACGCGCACACACACATGCACGCACACTCACGCACACGCACGCACACACACACACACGTTACGTTAGGCCCTTCTAAAGTCAGCGATTGCGAAACTGTTGAAATCAGTCTTCTTCCATCTACTTATTATCTTCTTCCAATCTTCCAGCCATTTATTTCTAGGCTGCTAAATACATCTTCTGCCATCTTTTTTTATTAGTTTTGTCAATTTAAGGGTTAATACATCTCACAAAACAGGTTATCTTATTGACATTTCTATTTCGAATACAATATCATATACATCTCGTAGAAAAAAAATTAACAGATCTTACAAAACTAGTTGCTCATTAGAAAATGGAGATTCTATATTAATTTATATGAAACTCTAATATTTTTAATCGCGCATGAACTCAGTTCCCTAGTAACATTATAATTACACTGGGCAACAATCACTTTCCTTCACATGACTTCTGAACGTTTCTAGGGTGAAACTTAACCACAGAATACAGATTTGAACTCAGAAAAATCCTGTCACATCACATTTCTACATAAATTATAGTTTACGAATTTCCATCATGTGTAATTTTCTGAAAAACCTTATTTCACAATACCTGTAAATTTATGTTTATGTTTATGTTTAAGTCTAATTTTGTTTCTAGGGTGAAACTTACCTACAGAATCGCAGTCGTTTTTCACCTCGATTTTATCAGCTTAATTTTATCACTTTAAAATCAAGCTCCTCCTTTTTAACATTCTGAATAGGTCATAGCATTATTTTGCAATGACTGACTCTCTAAGAAATACGTTGAATATGACAATTTATATATTAAGATGTAAGAATCAAAAATGTATGTGGTTACCAGACTGTTTACATAGTGCACGAATGTAACCAGACAGTGCTTGCGGGAGATAATATAAAACATTTGTAGCAATTGATTGTACCACAAAAAAAATAAACCTCTGTTTGCACTTTCTTAAACGTATTATTTCCCAGGAATTCACGTTCCAGAAATATATAATTGACATATTTACATCATAGAGCGAATTATACATATAACATTAAAGAACAAAACAAGAAATGATACTAGATCGAAGTTTTATAAAACATTGACAGTTCCTGCATTACTTTATGGGAATAAAACTTGGATAATGACAAAAAAATTGCAAAGAATACAAAGCGAAGAATTGAACTTCCTTAGAAGAACAAAAGGCTGCACAAGAATGGATCGGATAAGGAATGAAAATATAATAGAGTTAAATATATATCCATTGAATGATAAACTCAAAGAATATAGAGAAAAATGGTTTAGACATGTAGAAAGAATGAACGTAACAAGATTACCAAAAGCAGCATTTAACTGCAAGCCAAGAAGTTCAAGAAATGTAAGAAGGCCAGTGAAAAGATGAGCAGAACAACTGTGACACGGAACAGGCATTTTGCTTAGCCCGTGAAGTGAAGAAGAAGAAGAAGAAGAAGAAATCATAGGGCATTAGGAATTAATTAATAACCTATAATGTTGGCTCATTTTTTCTCACTAGGGAGCATTCTTACAGTATTGCGATCTGGTTGCAGTGATGAACACGTGAAAGATAACAAACGTTTCTCATTTGTTTTCAAACATCACCGTTTACATTAAATATATACATATTTTAAAATAACTATATTTAAATAATGATTTGTGAGTAAACTGCTTAATTTTATTCGTTAAATAGTCCTAACAAATGCCACTCTTGATTTCCAAATTCTCTAGATAAATTTGGAAATCTCTCGTGGCATTACTTATGATAAAACTTTACTTTTTTGCTAATAGTTGAAAATTAACTATGAATATGGTACACAGGATATAGATAACGATAATCATAAAATGGTAATGAATTTTATTATTTAGAATTATTAAACTACAGCTTTTGTTTCTATAGCTTTAGCATAAAATCACACAGTCTAATAATGATTAAGTGAAGACTGAAAAGAAATTAATCTTACAAATTTAGTACATAAAGTATCTGCTTTTCTTATTCACAATTAATTAAACTTCAAATACTCACTTTGTAAAGCTGTGTTAATGTAACTTTTTTTCTCTTGAGAACAGTGCTACGGCAAACATCCTGGACAATTATGGGGAATTCAATTGTCTTGTCTACCCCAATGGAGAAGTATTATGGGTACCACTTGCCGAGTTAAAAGTTTTCTGTGATATGGATTTCACTTTATGGCCCTTTGATACTCAAACATGCAATTTAACGTTGGGATCTTGGACTTACGACGGCGACAAAATAAATCTTGTATTACTGGAACATCATGCAGATGTGAGTATCTATTTTATAAATATATGATAGCCTATTTATACTTAAATCAGTCTGTTTTTCATTGCCACCCACCGCTAGTCTTCGTACTCCTGGTTCCGCATTACAGCGGATATATAACGTTTATGTGGTCTATTTTCAACCACGTTACGTAGTGAGTTGGTTAGTTATAGGCCTTCTTCCCTCTATACGTAATACACCGTCGAAAGGTCGCGAGTTCGATCCTCGAGGAAACAGCAATTTTTAAACTGTCTAAACTATCTAGTCATACAATACCCTGGATCGATTCAGACTTTAAGTAAAGGGAGTAAAGGCTGCCGTCACATAGAAATGACAACCGGCTGACATCTCGTTCCGATTGTCTGCATGGGGGGGGGCCTTAACCCGTCTAAAGCCTGTAGTGGGATCACTTTACCGTTACCTTGTTACTGCATGCCACTAATAATGTATTATCGCCTCACTATGATGGTTGTCCGTTTATATAAAAGTGGGTGCCGCGCGACAATGCTTGACAATGATTGGCATGCGGAATTATTATAGTGGCGGCAGTCGGCATCTGTGTACTTAATTATATGTAATTGTATACAACAGCTGCAGGAAAACAAACCTATCCGTTGGACAACCATCATAATGAGGCGAAAATAATTCCTCTAAACAGGGCAGAATGATCTGAGAATATATACAAAATGGAACATAACTCTACCGAAAACTTTGTCGGGTTGTTCAGGGATGTTGACTGGGCGTTTTGATATACCGTAAGGAAACCATGGTCTTCGGTAACATATTTGAGAGTAATGTGTTGTTTATATGTTAAACATGTAACATAATTGTCCTTTGGGCCATGATAAGATGGGTTCTGACGGATTAAAAAAAAAGATAAGTTAATAAACTAATCACAGTCTGAAGTAGTTCCTATGAAAATCAAGAAAGTACACGAGTACAATAAAAAACTGTAAACATAACACATAATTTAAATTAATATTGGGAAGTAAACATTATGAGGTTATATCATTAATAGTGAGTGGAGAACATATTTTAATCGACTCACCTCATACATTTTCAAACTTCTTTGATACCGACGGTTTCAGACAATATCATGTCCTTCTTCAGCCATCTGCTGTTTCTTAGTTTAAATCAGGTGTTCCAATTGTCGATCACCATTATCATGACTCACTTGTTTGTAGTTCTATTGTAGTTTATGATTTCACAATACCTACTTCAGGTGATGAATTAATTGACTGCTTTTTAATTTTTGTTCGTAATCTACAGAAACACAATTTATCGCTACATGTCTAACACATCAGTAAGAAATTAGTCTGTGTCTAATCGCCATAGACTACATTTTCCTTATATTAAAATACTCAGTCAATGTCCCTAGAACACATGTAAAATTTAGTCAGTAGAGTTCTATTTTACTCTGTATAATGTATGCATTATAATGACGAAATGACTAACAAGGGAATTGTCAACCATTGCATTACGAAATCTAGCATGCAATTTCTTCCAGAGAAGCATTGTGATGTTCAAAGGCCGTATCCAAAAGATTATCTGCCGTTTTAACTGCAAGGCACTAAAATCCAGCGCCAAATCTCTCATTTAAACTATAGGGAAGTATGTAACCCCTATATTAGCAGACTGAATAACCCTCATTATCAGCCGTCCGCGCCGCGTCCCTCCTCACTTCACTCCGCTCTTAACTCATGTAGGAATGTACATCTGCTCCGTACAATAGGTTTCTGCTGGATTCTGGCTTCGATTTCTGTACCTTATAGTTAAAAACGGCAGATAATTTTTTGATACTGCCATGGTACATCACAACGCTTCTCTGAGAGAATTTTCAAGATAGGTTTTGGCATGCAATGTTTGACAGTTTCGTTGTAAGAAAATGAAATTATTTTTAAAAGATGCTAAAATATTTTTATTGTAAATGCTGCTTACAGATGCAACTTGTTATCACGAATAATGAATGGGAGATCACAGAAGCGGTGGGTTATCGAAAATTAAAAACTTACGCATGTTGTCCTGAACCATACCCTGAAATTCAGTATAAAATAACAGTGAGAAGAAGATCCCCAGCTTACAGTGCAGTCGTCATTACTCCAACTACAGGTAAATCTATATAAAATTCCATCTGCAAAGAGCGAAAGAAATATTAACAAAAAGAGCAGACATTCGATAGTTTTTATTTTTCCAAATATTTATATATTTTCTTTTAGACCACATAGGGTCTATTAATCTATTAGGTCGTCGTCTTCCAGTCAATTTCCATTTACTCGTAACATGTTAATTTAGTGATCCTTTTCTTCTCCATTCTCTTTTCATGTTCGTACTATTGCAATCTCATTTTTCACTATTGAAGTTACTGTTGCATTATCTTATTTCACTACCATTATTATGTTTATATCTGCATTATTTAATCTTTCTATTCTTGATTTCCTAGATGATATTAAAAAAAGTCCGTATAAATGGTACCATTTTTTTTATTATGCTGTTCATTGATTGTCCACGTTTCTGCGCTGTATAATACTATCATTCCACCATTTCTCCATATTAATTTCATTTATTTCGTTTCATTTCATTCATCCATCCCTGTGACGGTGCGTTAGGAGTGGTCGGCCGGCACCCTTGTAGTTCACAGACCTCTATAAATACAGAGTGCCCCAAATTGATGTATACACTCTTTGAAACGTTATATCTCAGCAACGAAATGAGACAGAAATACATTTTTTTGTGTATGATCCACAAGGCACTGGAAAAGCATAGCAACACGTTCATCGACCTTCATGTTTTTATAAACAACAATGGCGGCGAGATTATCATTCGATGAACGTAAGTGGATACTGAAGTGTTATTGGAAAGTGGAGAATGTTGTTGAAGTGCAACGACGTTGGATGGTTGAATTTGGGACACCACCACCACCAAGGGTAACAATAACAAGAATCCGAGACAAGTTTGAAGACGATGCAACAGTACTCTCGTTATCAGTCTAACGTG
The DNA here is from genome assembly GCA_030220185.1 of Diploptera punctata. Taxonomy (NCBI): domain Eukaryota; kingdom Metazoa; phylum Arthropoda; class Insecta; order Blattodea; family Blaberidae; genus Diploptera; species Diploptera punctata. The sequence goes on from JASPKZ010008786.1 coordinate 55,448, forward strand.
CACATCTTGTACCGTTCCATCTTCTTCAAACTTGTCTCGGATTCTTGTTATTGTTAGGCTATCCTTGTTGGTGGTGGTGTCCAAAATTCAACCATCTAACGTCGTTGCACTTCAGCAACATTCTCCACTTTCCAATAACACTTCAGTATCCACTTACGTGCACTGCGCTACAAGCCGGAAGGTCGAGGGTTCGAGTCCCGGTGGGGGTCAGAATTTTTAAACTGACCCAAACCTTCTGGCGGCACTATTGCCCTGGGGTCGACTCAGCCTGTAACTGAAATGAGTACCAGACGCTTGTTCTGGGGTAAAGGCGGCCGTCACGCAGGGCTGACAACCCGGCTGACATCAAGTGCCGATTGTCAAGAAAAAGTGGGAGCCTTAACCTCCTACTACCCCAAGGGCCTCCTGAGGCCCGTAGTGGGATCACTTTACCTTTACCTTTATCCACTTACGTTCATCGAATGATAATCTCGCCGCCATTGTTGTTTATAAATACGTGAAGATCCATGAACGTGATGCTATGCTTTTCCAGTGCCTTGTGGACAATACACAACAAAAAAGTATTTCTGTCTCATTTCATTGCTGAGAAATAACGTTTCAAAGAGTGTATACATCAATTTGGGACACTCTGTATAGGGGCTTCATATCTTCTCATCCCTCAACTCGACTCTGAGTTGGACACGAGTTGAGGATATTTATTTTATAATACTATGCTACTTAGGACTGAATGTACTATCCCATCATTCTTTTACTTTATAGTACCTATAGTACCTACACCATAGGACCAGATTTAGCATACCAATGAATTCTTCCCCATTAATCATTATTTTTTTCAGTTTCCAATTTTTTTATTAATGCCACCAGGTTGTCATTACAACATTCTGGTATTTTCGCCTAGCATAGTGTACTTGTAACCCTCTTCTGAGGTTGGGGCACCTGGAAGGCGAGACTACGCTGCCCCGATGATATGAGAGGTGATGATGATGTTAATGGTGCGCCAGGAGAGGCCTCCAATTAAACTTAATCTAATGACGCGAATGTGATAATAATGGCCAGAGGCCAGATGATGTTCGGGACCGTTTGGGCCTTAAAGTTTCCTGACGTATGACTAACAGGCGAGGAAACACCCCGAAAAAACCTAACCCAAGAAACTTGCCCCGACCGGGGATAAAACCCGGGCTCACTGCGTGACAAGGCAGCATGCTGCCTCGAGACCATTGCAGTATGTTCCTTTTCTTTCTTTCTTCTTCTTCTTTTTATTTTTTTAATTTAAACCAAGTATAAAACATTTTTTGTTTTTTATTTTCCTTTCATCAATGCATAATTCACCCAAATCCGCGTTGAATTATTCTGCCCTCTCTAGAGGAATTTTTAAACTCGATTTCAAATATCCTTACGAGAATTGTTTACACATGTAGTTGGCATCTTCTCCGTTCTACTTAATGAAAATCTGATCATTTGCGAGAAGTTACGTATTTAAATTTTGCATGTGCAGTTTAAATTCCCATCATATTGCAATTAAGTGTCTATGTTCTTAAGTTATTACACTTAGAATTTTTTAAAATAACTTATAATACTAAGTTATTACACTTAGAATTTTTTTTAATAACTCAACACTAGTTTTAATTCACAATTTTCAATTTTTTTTATCTGATTCACACTGATCTTATTTACAAATACATAGATTTATCCTTCGATAAGTAAGAGTTTTTACTGTTTTCAGAGTCGCCAATGTTCCTTAATACACCCCGCTAATGCTGCGATGTTTCACAGTTACTCACAATTTACTGGTCGCTTACCGGACCACCATTCAAATTGCTAATTAGAACTGACTGACAACTGAATAGCATCCCTTTATGTGATGATCAAAATATCTGGAAACCCGGCCTTGATCTTTCTCGAATCGAAACCTCGAGAGGGCGATTCTTCTAGAAGGCGATGCATAAATACATCTGGAAAGCTCCTAGCGGGTATTCCCGACTCATGTATTGTGCCCACGAATCCGTTTAACACCTTTGTAGCCAGCGAAATTCAAAACAGTCACAATACATGTATTGTAAAAAAAATATAGTGAAAGGGGACATTCTTATAATCTTTCTGTAGATGTAACTTTTTCATAATGTTGAGTTACATTTATTTTGACATATATTTCCACTGAATACTCCTTTCAATATATATATATATATATATACTGTCTACGTTTAACAAGTGTTACGCTTTTCAAATTAGTTTCCTAGGAACACTGTCATATGCCTTCAATAACACCCGAGCAATTTGAATTTTTGAAATTTGAATATAGTGAAAGGGGACATTCTTATAATCTTTCTGTAGATGTAACTTTTTCATAATGTTGAGTTACATTTATTTTGACATATATTTCCACTGAATACTCCTTTCAATATATATATATATATATATATATATATATATATATATATATATACTGTCTACGTTTAACAAGTGTTACGCTTTTCAAATTAGTTTCCTAGGAGCACTGTCATATGCCTTCAATAACACCCGAGCAATTTGAATTTTTCTTGCCTATTAATTTGACATGAAATGAAAATATGATTAATACTTGATTATCCACATATAAACCCACATTGCTCTTGCAGATCTTTCAAATTATTTTCCAATTTGTTTTTAATTAACTTTGTAAACATTTTTATTAATGAGTTCAGAATACGCATTTCCCAATAATTTGAGGGTACTTACGATCTCCTTTCTTCTGTATTATAGAGATGTATCCTAGTTTTATTTCAGTTGATTTCGACCCTTACTATAGTACTCTATTAAATAACTTCAATAGTTACTTCGTTAGTAGTTTTATATTTTAGTTTCTACTATATTTTATAATTTCCATATTTATGTCTCCTGGTCCTGGTGTTCTATCCTGAATTATTTTCATTTCGTACTTCATTTTTAACATCCTCTACTGTTATTACTATTTCTATTCCCTCAAATGTGTATTCTTATATATTCTCACTTTTTTCCAAAATATTATTCCCAATCATTTAATTTAATATTTTATATCATATCATTACGGAATGCTTCGTGTTTGAGTCCTTTTATGACAGCATGTTTCTTATGATCGAGCGAAATCTAGTTTGCTCGTAATATAGGCATATGTCCTTCCCCATGTTTGTTTGCACTGCTTATTTTCTTTGCTACTTATTTTATTTTTTCTACTGTTTTCTAGTTCCTTCTGATTTATTGTTTAATCTGTGCCTTTTTTTTTTTTCAAGCTTAAAAAATCAATTTCATCAGACCATCATTCATTTCTTTTATTTGAAATTATTTTTTACTTCATGCCTCATTTGCTACTTTTTTTTTTTGATTTACATTTCCACGGCTATAAATTCATTAATATGTAGCCTATCATACAATGTAACAATTATTTGAGTTATCCAAAGTACGTTTTAATAGTACTATGGTTTATTCTTATTTATATCCTTTCTAAAGCCAGACGAATTTCATCTTCACTTCAAATCTTCAACGAGAAGTGGTCTTATTACAATGAGGTCGTCAATATATATTATTTTAAATTTTGAATTTCAGATAAACCCCCACTTCTAATGGTTGGATTTCGCTGATTTTTGTAGAATGCCTCCCTCGGTTTATTTTAATATATGTGTGCGTGTATATATATATATATATATATATATATATATATATATATATATATATAACTTATATATATATTGAGCCTTGTTGCGAAACTTCGAAAATGACGACTGTTAGACTTTTAAATTCTCGTTTCGGATGAACTCCTACACCTGATGGTCCTATTTTGCTGGTTAACGACTCGACCTTACTTTTTTAATGAAATTCTATATGGGAAATTCGGTTTCGATTAAACAAAAATTGAGGCCGCTAGAGCGTTAAAACACAACTCATACACACACACACAAATTATATATAAGTTATATATATATATATATATATATATATACACACACAATTATGGCAAAAATTATATGCTGAATAAATATCAGTTCGGATTCACATCACAAATTAGCATTGCGTACGCACTTCTTGCCATGAAATATTTTATAGAAGAAATTCTGTGATAAGGAACGTGTCGCTAATAAGGGACATTCGGACATTGAAGGATATTTCGAGATGGTCTGAGTTTCTTCTTCTTGCTTGGAAGAGGTTCCGATATCTGAAGAATCTGTACAATATAACAAACACCTACCTCGGATACAGATGATATGGTTATCTTCATCAATTTAAAATTATGGAGGACCTAACCTTGGTTTAAAAAATAATCAGTCGCTTAATCATTTAATTTGGGAATTAGAGTTAAGGCATTACATTCAGAAAGTGAAGAACTTCGCAAAAATATTAGCAAATCTGGTTGGAGTTGTTTGGTAGACAAAAGTTTTTTTTAAGTGGGCAAACAAAAAAGACATTTCCTAAAATTTGTAAATAAAAATATTTAAAATGTTATAAATTATCAGTAAAGAGTAAGTGGCACAGGCACAGAAGGGTAAAATAATCACAAAATTAGTGTTCAAACATTAGTCGGCCTACATTGTATTTGAATTAAGTCTAGCATATAGGCCTAGTATTACAATTTGTAATGGAGCGTGCTGTGAAAAAAATAGATACATAGGCCTACATACACACACGTTCATATGTTCATATGTAATAGTAATAATAATAATAATAATAATAATAATAATAATAATAATAATAATAATAATAATAATAATAATTTTTCCGGTTTTATTTCTAATCACTTGCAAGTTCCATGTTCCTAGAAAAATAGTTAGGGCTATTTTCCTCAGCTTCTTTCGTCATTCATTAAATTTGTTCCACGTTTCATTCTTGATACTTCAGCATTGTACATTTTTTGATTAGAGGAGCTAGTCTTAGACGACAACCCCCAACCTGGAGGACCAGGACAATTTTAATCAAGGTTCTCTTCCTTTAGTCTTGACGAACTAACGCCTAACTGCAAAGAAGCAGTTGTGAAATATGCTAAATAAGTAAATAATCACTTGTTCATTACTGTGGTATAGCTGTAACGTCGTTTCCTCAGACGCAACGGGCCCGGGTTTGAATTCTGACTGGGACAATTTTCTCGGGTAAGGATTTTCATTATTTTAAGATAAATTTTCACAAAATTTAAGGACTAAATCGTCCCCGAACATCATCCTTATCGTATTTGCTTTGATTATTGTGAATGTATTGAGTGATAGGCTTGTCTAGTCTTAAATGTTCGTGTGTCTCGGAGGTGACATTGACATGACCACTCATTCGGGAAGCCGTCCACGATCTTGTATGATCAAAACTTATGTAGACCTGTGTGATACAGAGTTATATATCCTCTCCGACATGTCGTGTCTGTGTAAGGATAGAGTGACATGGGGGATACAAAATCACCCACATAGGGAGATGTTAAACTGAGGAAAATAAAGATTATTATTATTATTATTATCATTATCATTAATGTTGCTTTCAGTGATTGTGTTAATGACGCTGGCGTCATTTTGGCTGCCGCCTACAGCTGGAGAGAAGATAATTCTTAATGCTTGCACAGCCATGATCATCTGTATCTTCCTCCTGTACTTTGCCCAAAAGCTGCCAGCTATGGCGAATCACACTCCTTTTGTAGGTATGTGTATATCAAGTAATCTCTGAAACTCAATTTTTTTATATTCTGCAATGCTTTTATCACCAAGGCTATGTTCAATAACAATAACATTATTTTATTATTATTATTATTGATAAAATAATTAAGGAAGTTTAATTTAAGAACTTATAAATTATCAAAATTTGGCAACAAATATATGGAGATAATAAGCTATGCCGACGACACAGTTCTTCTAATACAAAATGAAGATGATTTAGGCTTAAATTTGCTACTACATACATTTAGAATGGATGTGAAACATGGATAATGGGGAGAAACAATAAATGTGTTCTGCAATTTTTTGAAAGAAAAATATCAAGGAGGGTGTATGTCCCTATATGTGAGAAGGGTGTCTGGCGAAAACGCTATAATCAGGAGTTGTATGCATTATTCAAAGAGGTAGAAATTAGTAAATTCATTAAATTAACCAGACTACGATGGGCAGGGCATGTAAGAAGAAAGGAAGAGTCAGAAATATATAAAAGGATATGGTCCAAACAACCGAAGGTAGAAGAAAAAGAAGAAGAACGAAACTGAGATGGAAGGATGAGGTGGATGGAGATGCTAGAGAGTTGGGATTGAGAAATTGGTGGAGAGAGCCACAGGACCGAGCTAATTGGAGGAGGCTCCTTCAGGAGGCCAGGACTCAGGAATGAGTTGTTACGCCAATGATGATCATGATGACATACATTTAGAAATGCAGCAAAATATAATATAACATGAAAATTTCCAATACTAAAACGAAATCAATGGTAGTATCTAAAGAAATAGAAATTAAAATTATAGGACAAGTAAAGACTTTAAAATAATTTTAGAATTGCAGAAAAAAAAAAAAGGAAACATCTGGTGTAGGATCACAATTAACTTTTGGATGAGAATGTTGAACTGAAAAAGAAATAAATAAACAAATAAAAACACCAGAAATCAAAGTTTTAAGAAAAATCACAGGAAAATAATTGAGATTTAAAATTCCTAGTGCTGATATAACGGAAGAGTTAAAATTTGTGTTAGCAACCTTTGGAATAAAAAGTAGGAAAATAAATTGGAATGGCGTCGGTAGAGTCCCTACCTTCCACTCCGGCGACCCGGGTTCGATTCCCGGCGGGATAGGGATTTTAAATCTCCACCTTGGGTCAGGGTGTGTGTCCTGTCTTGTGTTCGTATGTGTGAATAAGATAAAAAAGTTAACAGAGGTAAAACAACAAGGAAGAACAATGTAAACGAAAGAAAACGAGAAATAAAAAAATCAAAGCAACAAAATAGATGTCAACAGATTAGTGGAGAGTTTTATTATGGAAAAGACCTTTAGGAAAACCATACGTACGATAGAAATATATAATTACACCCTGAAACTGAAGTAAATGGGCACGTAAACGCTTACAGCTTTCATGCGTAAGGAAGAAGGTATTCGACGTCATCATGTTCGTACTATTATAATCTATTTCTAACTACCTCTGAGGCTTATGGTACCCATAGTTTCAATGCTGCATTCGGTAAGGACATCCATTGGTTTTACCCCCCATCCAAATATATAAATCCCATATATCTGATTATTCACTTCCATAAGATCCATTCGGATGTTATCCTCCCACCTACTATTAGGCCTTCCTAATGGTATTTTATCCAAGTGTTTTACGATAACGGTGTTGAAAGCATTTTATATAGTCGCCTCTTCTAACTAAATGACCTCCATCTCAATCTCCTAGATTTAATAACTCTGCCAATATTAGGTCAAATTATAAATGATGGAGTTTCTCGTTATGCATCTTCCTCCATTCTCATCCTTTATGAGACCGAATAGGAATATCCGTTTTATGATCCTATTTTAGAAAATTGTAGCTTGTTTTCTTCTCTTAAAGTAAGAAACAATAAGAAACCGTAATTTCATACCCACATACCCGCCCATAGAGTATCACAGGCAAGATGATCGTTTTATAAATTTTCACATTTTTCTTGTAGAAACCGAGAAATCTAGTGTATTTGTAGGATAGTGATTAATATTGTAAATTATTTATTTGCAGTTCTGTTCTACAGTAGCAGCCTATATATGGTTTGTACAGCTACTATAGTGTCTGTGGTGGTTATGAATCTTGCGAGGAACCGCCATGCGACACCATTACCCTGGATCATGAAAAAACTCCTCACAGGATGGGTAGGACACATTTTGGGATTAGGCCATCTTATAGTACAGGTAAAGACAAAAGTTAATTGCCGCGTTTATTATAACATATAACAACTCATTGGTGGTTTAATGAAGTGTAATACAATCGTGTTTTGGTATTTTAGATTTAGCATAGATTAGTTGTGAAACACTCCATACATTGAGCATAGTATTCTCTCTATTATTTTCTTCAAATGATAGGCACTGATCATTATAATTATTATTGACAAATACAATTTTGAACCAATCGTAACCGACTATCACTGAAGTACTGTCGAAATTAAATTGAGAGATCTTATGAGCAATTGTACACAACTTATCGAATCTGACTTCCAAATATTTCTAATTCGTAAGCGTTCTACCAAAACATTGTTATATAATAAATTAATTTGAATAATACTACATAAAATGCATAACTTGCTTCCATTTTATTGATATTCTTTTATAAAACATTCTTTCACTAAATAGTATTTTAATTCCATTCACTAAATATTATTTTAAAATACCAAACGGGTTTTCATCTCTTTTGGTAGGACTAATTAGCTGAAACTAAAGAAGAGGTGTAGGCCTACTATTGTTAATAATAATAATAATAATAATAATAATAATAATAATAATAATAGTAATATAATAATAATAATAATAAAATAATTGAATAATTATTGTGTCGTTAAGCTCCGGTCGTTAATTATCGACAAAATAAAAAACAAATCTTGTAATATTGTCCTTGATAAGGCATCTCATTAAATTTTCTTTATATGGTACCTCATACGAACAAAGATGAATAATTCATTAGAATGATAGACTCTATGACAATTTTAAAAATAACAAATAGGTCAACGAATACTTAAAACATTTTTAAATACTTTATCCTAGTGTATACATTCCAACAAATCATAACTTACTGATGAAATATGTTCTTCATGAAACTATTATGAATAATCAAGTTGAACCCATTATTGGATAAGTACAAAATTACAGAAACAGATGGAGATTACAGGTTGGAAATTTGATCAGCGAAAGACTGCCCAATTTATTATTAAAATACTGCTAAGTTCGGAAACGAAGCCAAGATCGACCACTTAGAAAGAGTACTGGATAGATAATGAGACCGGAACAGACCACCAGGCCTTTATCATTGACTGTTTGGTGGATGATGATGATGATATACCTCGCTGGTCATAATATTATTTTGGCCAATAATTCAAATAAAAACCCAGTATTAGAGACATAGACCTATGAACCAAATTGTCGAATATTCCATTGTGCTATGACTTAGCGTTTTATTAAAAGCAGGCATATACAATTAAAATGAGAATATAGGTAAACAGACAATCATAGAATTAATGTTTTATAGTGGAAACGTCATGTGCATCAAGTATTAAGGAACTGAAATCAAACAAACCCACTGAATATCGATTCATCATCAGGATTGATTCCTGAATTACTTTCTTGTTATTAATGGAATTTTCTTTAAAATTAACAATTAATTATTTACGATATGTGCCACAATGCATAATATTTTAGTACGAGGTGGGAAAATTGTCACACGAGGCCGCAGTCGAAACCAGAAATGTTATGTTACAATAGACCTACTAATTGAGCCAATTATTACCGACCTTGATGAAAAGATGAATTTATCATAAATTTTATTTTCTGTTACATTTGAAAATCTTTATTTTACGAAAGGTAGAGGATTTTATTACTTACAGAAGAATAATTTTTCTTAGGTTACAAATTAGGCCTAGGTATGACAGGTGGCCAACAGTTATAGCGACTATACTTTTGTAATAAACTAGGCTACGGCGCGGGACTCCTGGTGTCAATAATAAAGATGAAAGGTTCACCCGAATAGGTATTATTCCCTTGGTATCAATAAAATACAAAAATGGTTATTGTGAGTTATCCGTAAGAGATAAACACATGCTGTCGCTGACTTTTTTGTAGAGCTTTTTGAGATATTCAATATGTATTTCTTATGGTTTAGGCAGCATAAACCATTTAAAAGTACAAAGAGCTCCTTTTTTCACGTTTTCCACTACAAAGGGCGATTTTTAAGGGTGTAGGAGTTGAGTATCACAACTCTCTTATAGCCTATGCTAATTCCGGGAATCTCCTGAACATTTTGCAAAAACCCATCACAATCGGATCAACGGTATGACCGCGCAAAAAGTACGTACGTACGTACAAACAAACAAACAAACAAACAAACAAACAAACAAACAAACAAACAAACAAACAAACAAACAAACAAAACAAACATACAAACAAACAAACAATAATTTTTATATATAAGATAAATAAACATTCTAAGAAATCTAAGAAATTATTACAGGGAACCTTTTCTAATGTCGTATCATATTCATTTGTAAATTAACATAGGCCTATATAGGGGTCTGTGTGAAAATATTGTTTACTATATGTAACCCCCTGGGAAAACCAGAGGGAAAACGCCTAGTTGGTAGAACAAGAATGAGATGGGAAAATAACATTAACCATGATTTGAGAGAAGTAGATTATACAGGGAATGATTGGAAAACATTAGCTCAGGATAGGGATGTATGGAGAGTTTATGTCCGGGCGGCCATGAACCTACGGGTTTGATAGCGCCAGAGAGTTAGTTATATGTAACTTAATAAATAGGTCTACATTAATATTTCTTCCATTTTAACTACTAACTTTATTGTAACAGGTAAATAAATACCTTAAACACTATTAATATATTTTTATAAGTGCTATAATACTTAATATAAGTCAATAAAGCATATTTTAAATAAACTTTTGCTATCCAAATAGGTCTACATATATTTTTAAAGATATTAATATTGAATATCCGAATTAAAAAAAAAGTTTTCAATATTAAAGAAGCAATCGTCATTTTGATTAAAGCTTTGTTTTAATTCAACCTTAACTTAAAACAGGCTAAATATCAAGTTAAATATCAGGCTTTACACATTTTGTCGAATTACAGTACTTTGAACGCTCTTTTAATTTTTACATCAGCGAGTTTTAAACAAAAAGGGACATGGAAACTTCTTGTTGAAACCAGAGAAAGTACCAAGTAGGTAGGGCCAGAATTAATAATTAATTGAAGTAAATTATTAGATCAGGATATGGATGTATGGAGAGCTTATGTTCGTGTGGCTATTAATATCTGGGTTCGATAGTGCCAGTGAATAAGTTTTGAGAAAAAACATTCTTTTTTTATATAAATTAGCTGTTTAAATGTACTAGAAATCTATGGAATATATACTGTACAGCATGTATGTATTGTCACAGAGAATAAGTTATAAAGTTAAAATCATTACTTCTAAGAGAAGCACTTTTTAACCAAGAATATACAAAATTCAATAGAGATGCCAAGAAACAAACAACTTTATAACTCTAAAAAATCTGTACTGAGTTACTACAGTAATCCTTTACAATGCTCTTATGATGGAATATGATCACTATGGAGCGGATTCTTATGTTCTAAAAGTTAAGATTGTAACACAGTACAAGGTGATTCAAAAATCTCTTGACATTTTCATCATATCGTTAATTTATGTATTTTTTGTTATTTGTAATTGGATATTATGCTAACAATAGAGGGAAAATTAGCTGTCGTTTTCGCTCATATACGAGGATTGATGTACGGGCAAGTCCAAGAAGTATTCACTAGAAAGTTCAGAAATCCAGGTCCTAACAGGCAAGCTATTAGATATCTGGTACTGAAAATGAAACGGACGGGATATGTTGCTGATGAGGCATGTAGAGGGAGGACACCAGAAGACGTGCAACCTATACAGGATGCCATCTCACGAAGTCCCGGTGCATCAATCAGAAGACTCAGCAGAGAGTTGGATATGACCCAAAACACTGTATGACGTACCTTGCGCTTCAAACTGAACAAACGCACTTATCACATCCAGATAATGCACAATACTATGTAGCTCGACAAACCATGTTTGATGACCTGTTAAATGACATTGAAAATAAAGATCTCATGGAACATGTGTTGCTCAATGATGAGGCAACATTCCACACATGTGGACATATCGATAAGCATAATTGTAGGATTTGAGCAGGTGAACAACCAAACGCCATACAAGAGTTTCAGAGAGACACACCAAAGGTAAATGTGTGGCTGGGAATAACAAAAACAAAATTTTACGGACCGTTTATGTTTGCGGAAACAACCGTAACTGGAAGTAACTAGGCCTATCTTGACATGTTAGAACAATACCTGGAACCGCAGTTGGCACAGGATGCTGTACAACATACTGTGGTTTTTCAGTAAGATGGTGCACCACTCTGTTTTGCCATCATTGTTCGTGACCACCTCAACGAAGTTTTCTCCGGTAGGTGGATCGGTCGTGGTTCACCGAGAATTTTGGCGGCCCGCTATTCAGATCTGACACCACTAGACTTCTTCGGGGTTACGTTAAATCCAAAATGTATGAAGTGAAGATCAACACCTTACAGCAATTGAGAAACCGAATGGCTGCAGCGGTAGCTGCAATCATACAAGTTAAGCTGACAAAAGTGTTTCGTTGTACACAAGAAATATGGAGTCTGTGCCTTAACTTAAAGGGCCACCACATTGAAATATACTGAGTTTATCATCCAGTAGTCATTACTTTCCATATGTAATAACAAATTTGGCATAAAACATTAGTTTTGACGAACATGTCAAGAAATTTTTGAATCACTCTGTATAATAAGAAGCAAGATTTTTGACCGTCTTTTATCTTGTTTCACACACAAACAGTTGAATAATATATACTATCTGCATTGCAACAATACCTTTTATTACATAAAAATCAGCTCCCTAATGATCACCATTTATCGACTAACTTATTCCCTGTGACCACGATACTAGTCACGTTGAATAATATCCAATAATTTTGGTTTCAATTCAGGCCACACCGCTTCATCACAATATGATCACTGGTCAGGCAGAAGAATTGCGAGAACATCAGACTTCGGTACTAGAAGATCATGATAACATCGGTAACAGCTGTGATGACAGGCAGATGATCAATCCACGATCGAGAGCTACATCTCAGTATGAATGGATATTGTTAGCAGCTGTAATTGACAGAATCACTTTCCTTGTATATTGCTTCCTGTTTGCCGTCCTAGCTATTGCTTATGCGGTCTAGCACAAATTAGCACGATTCCTAATTTGTAGATACTGTTATCATACAATAAAGATCAGCGCTTTATTTTGATTTCTCGTATAACTTTTTTACTTTTCTCCTCTTTTATTGTTTTTATTATTTTGTAGGGCCCATACACCCATGCAACTTAAAAGCTAATATCCTGCACCGTTCACCGGTAAGAAAGGAGCAGGTACTCAGAACTCTGTATACTAGGAAGTTATACAGTGGCGTGCTTCCCTGGATCTGCGGTATCAAGACATCCGGATTGCCTCCAAAGACAGCAATACAAGGGACACATATACCCAAGACCCAGATCTAAGGTGGAGATTTTAAATCTCTTATGCTGCTTCGAATGAAAATCGGGCTAATAGAATGCAGGTGTATCTACCATTTATTTTCTTAAATGTTTCATGGAAGTATTACAATTAATTACACATTAATCTAAAATTTTCAACCGTTTGATAGAGTTACTAGCTAGACACGATTCGGTGTGGCTCAATCTGATAAGAAACGAATGGGAAACTATTAAAGTATTCTAGAGAGCATTGAATCAATGAGAAAAGACATGATTCAATTCAATACCCTGCCTTATGTTACTGTGGTTATGTGGGTTGAAATGAAACGATTAACTACGTTGCACAGTGTATAAAACACGCGCGTATTTGAAAGCAATGTTGCGTCAAAATTTCAGTTTACTATAAAAACACGCGCGTATTCAAATAGAATGTTGTATCAAAATTTCAAGTCAATCGACAGACTACATTTAGAGTTTTGCGAGCACAAACAAACGCAGGCTGAATTGTTTATACAAAGAGTTCAGAGTATTTAGCCTACAGCCTGCTAAATGTATTACATTTGTCATTCCAGAGCATTTTCATTTAGTTTATGGCATAACACTACAGTAGTTCACACTCTACAAAGTCTAAAGATTGCGGTCCACGATTGTTTTCATGTGTTCTCTTCAGTGCAGAGGTGAAATAGAATAAATATTTTATTGTAATAATTTGGAGCTCAACTACTCCGGGAAGAGAGCAGGTCTACTCTCGGAAAAAAAACTTTTAAGGCACATACTGATTACCTATTTCAACCGTTCATCACAAAGACTCGCTATATTATATCCTTTTTTTTAACACGCTTTATTACTTG
>JASPKZ010008787.1:0-252500 GCA_030220185.1 Diploptera punctata
ATCTATCTATCTATCTACCTATCTATCTACCACTACCGTATCTATCTACTATCCTTCTATCTTCTCTCCTATCTACTATCATTCGTTCTCTCTATATCTATCTATCTTCTATCTATCTTCTATCTATCTATCTATCTATCTCTCTATCTATTATATCTATCTATTATGATCTATCTATCTATCATCTATCTATCTATCTATCTATCTATCTATCTATCTATCTATTATCTATCTTATCTATCTATCTATCTACCTATCTATCTATCATATCTATCTACGTATCGAGAATTCTTTCAACGCGATTTTACCCACTTTAAATCATTGGCTCGACTTGAAACTTGTATACTTGTAAGGACCCGTGACAATACAATAATTTCGTATTTATTTTCTAAAATCCTGGCCAGATCATCAGCAAACCAAAAAAAAGTGTCTTTGTATCCAATTAACCGGCCTCTTTGAATAAGATTTTCACCCACTTAGAAACATTGGATCGACTTGAAACTTTGTATACTAGTAAAGAAAGATCCGTGACCATACAATATTTTCATATTTGTTTCTAAAATCCTGGCCACAATCGTCAGAAAGTCAAAAAAGAAGTGTATTTGTATCTATGTAACGGAATATTTGAACAGGATTTTCACCCAGTTAGAAACATTTGATTGACTTGAAACTTTATATACTTTTAAGGACCCGTGACAATATAATAATTTCATATTTTGTGTCTAAAATCCTGGCCAGAATCATCAGAAAATAAAGAAAAATGAAAACTGGTATAATAGGTTGCGGACTTGTCGACTTTTTAGTCAATTGTTGTAAGAGCTCAGTTGGTAGAGCGGTGAACTCTAGTGGTATATAATTTCCGTAATCCTTAGGTCGCTGGTTCCAATCCGGCTGGGAGGATTTTTTAGAAGACTATTACTTTTAGCTCATACTACAATAGTCTCGAATTTAAAGATATTTACATTTTTATTTTATTCTGTAAAATATTAAAACTAAAAAATAAAAAATAAATAATTGTTTTATAAAACTAAAACAACACGCTTTATTAGAAAACCTAACTAAAATTGAAAAATAATTTTAATTTCCAAAACGCTTGGGATAAAATTAAAGTGGCCATCAAAGAATCATCTCCAACACATATAGAATAAAACTAGAGTTTTCAACAAAAAGATTATACCGTAATTTTACTATCAAAAACGTGGGGTGCTTTTTATGATTTTTACATTTTCTTCTTAGAGACTTTACTTTTACCAATATCTGTTTATTATCAAATATATTAATTGATATAGAGCACCCCACGCTTTTGATGGTAAAATTATATTATTTTTGTTGATAACTCTAGTTTTATTCTATATGTGTTGGAGATGATTTTTTGTTGGCCAATTTAATTTTATCCCAAGCGTGTTAGAAATTAAAATTATTTTTCATATTTGAGTTCGGTTTTCTATTAAAGCGTGTTGTTTTAGTTTTTTAAACTAGTATTTATTTTATTAGAAGGTACATGTTCCCGAAGTTCCTTTGCCTGTAAAATTGAATCATCAATGACAGGATTTAACTTATGAACGCCAATATGCAGACCAGCGTACAGTAGAGTCGTTGTAAATTCCGGTAGCGAATCACACAACAGCTTTTGGTCAGCTAGATAGCTGCTTCACTAACAGCGGTTATCGTTCTGGTTAGGGGACAATAGATACACGTCACATTTACACGGTATTGCCAAGTCTATCCTTGAACTATGGGTCAGTCATCGCGAAGAGAACAGTAGGAAATAGAACAAAAATCAGTCCTGTCGTATATACAGTGGATGTCAAAAGTAGCCTATTCATACGCATCATTTGGTAGAGCTAATTGTATCGTGTAATATCTGAAAATTTCATCGAAATTAGTTTTGATCTGAGGAATTACTACACAGATAGTCCTGCCTTGAACGACATTAACAACTTTGCCGATAAATTCCCAAACGTGCTTTGAATCATAAATGTACACTAACGCATAAATTGCATCATAGCAAATTTAACAATTTAAATATTATTTCAAATAACCATAAACTAATTCGGTCTACACTAACTTACACATTGTGTACCTAATAAAATAAAAAAAGTAGTAGTGCAATTTCTTATTGTGAAGGTTGGGCATATAGGACTGCCATGTGTTGAGGACGCGCACTACGGTCATGTAGAAATAAATAAAATATAAAATATCCTCAACTCATGTCCAACTCAGGGTCGAGTCGAGGGATGAGGTGAGATGAGCCACCTATATAGAGGTCTGTGAATGACAAGGGTGCCGGCCGACTACGCTTGACGCACCATCACGGGGGCAGATGAACGAAATGAAATGAAAAGAATGAGATGAATATGGACAAATGATTTAATGAAATTGTGGCAGGGGAAAACGGGGGTAACCCCGAGAAAAACCTGCCACAGCTCCGTTTCGTCTACCACGAAACGGTTATGTAGAACTGAGAAGAAATAATTGAGAGATTTAGCGTACATAAACAAGCGCTTAACAATTATACAAATACTTTAAGAATCGTTAGGAAATAGAACAGTAGGAAGCGTTAGTACAAACGAAAATTAGCAACAGTGTCATATGAATATTGCACGGTGTATCTTAATGGAACTGATTCGTCCACCACACAACTCCGTACTGATCTATGGCACTGACTTAACAACACCGCTTTGTTTTGTAAATCACGTGCAGCGGTCCCGCCAAAAATCAGGTAGGTGTGGCCACGCCGGTAAATTATAACGGCTCAAATGTCCATTAAACTTCGAAGGACGACAATCACAGAGATTACTGACTATTTAGGATAAAAATAAATATATGCTACTAAACTCTATGGTAGTAATATCAGTATCGTGTGATATTATTTTTTTCATACAGACATGCCCAGAAACTCCTTGTTTACGTGTTAGGGTCGTCAGAATGCGGAAGAACTTAGACTGTACCAGTACAGATTCCACAGGACATTAAAGAAAAAATGGCAATAAGGGAATATAAACATTGGATAAACAAGGAGAATTAATATTGAAGGAGCTCACAATAGTAGCTACCACCTTTAATGCATTTTCTGCGCCGCCTGGTTATGTGATGTACTTTGGAAAGATTTCCAGTTAACTCCAACTTGTACCTGAAAAAGGACCAGAAGAACTTGTTTGGCATCCACAAGTATTTACATGTGCACCATCCAAGCAAAATTACTGTTCGCATCACATATAACACAATACAGAACATTTCCGTATTTGACCTACATAGACAGAACGCTGCAGTCCTAAGATTAAACTTGTTTTTTTCATAACGTGATCATATCAATCTAGAAATGGCTGATAATACATATTGAGTTTCTTTGTTGACCAATATAATTATGATAATATAAAATTGTATAATAACAACATACTAGGCCTATGTAATAGTAAAAGTTTCCACTTCTGACCGCACAATGGCCTTGGAGTAAACTCAACCTCTAACAGAAATGAGTAACAGACCCATGTTCTGGAGGTAAAGACGGCCGTCATGCAGGGCTAACAACTCGGCTGACATCAATTGTCGATTGTTTAGAAAATCTGGATCCTAAACCTCCTAATACCACAAAGCCCCCTTATGGCCTGTAAGTGGGACTACTTTAACTTCACCTTTTAATAATTCTAGGTACCGAAATCGAAAATTAAAACTTATTGCATAACAATCCCGTTCTCTTGGCGACAAGTTTGAATTTTGCGTGAGTATATTTGGTGTGCGATATCGACGGGTTGTTTGCCTGCAGGCACCTTCCTTCACACTGTGGAGCCCCAAACGCGTAAACAATCTGTTTCTGGACATGAGTTCACAAAATAAAATATCACGTGGTACCCATTTATCAACCACAAATACTTGTAACACATGTTTAATTATATCCAATGCACCAATCTGTCATAATAAAAAAATTATAAACTTTGCCATTTTAAGTTAGCAACCACCCTTTTCTGGATTCCAGATTCACTGATTCAACCCCGTTCGAAATCGATGGATATTATTTTAGTTCACGCTTTAGGTTCTTATACATGTTGAGAATATATAACATGTAATATAAGGCATTATTTGTTCCCCGAACGAAACTATATTCAAGATTTGTCGTACTCAATATATTCATTGACCTCGACCGGGTCTACACCATGAAGCTCACAGATAAAGAAAGAGTTTACCGTTCCTTAAGAATTAACATTGAATTTTAGTAAGTATTCTAAGGATGCCTACAGAACATATTTTCGAAATTTATCATACTCCCCGAAACAAATGTCAAATTAACCTTTCCAACTAAACAAAAAAAATTGTCTCTGTGTTCTGTTGGGATGCTACCTTTGCAAACGCCCACTATACTCCCATTTCGCACTATTTGTCTGACAAAAATAGAGTTTTCCTATTTACAGGCAAAAGCTTGTAAGTTCAACACTTTGATGCAATAAAACGGATGACGAATGAAGAAATGGGACAAAATTAATCTTCTTTACAATTAAAAAAATAATCAAAATGTAGCATATTTTAAGTGATTAGTTTTATTCACGTCCCCGAGTTGCTTCAAGGGTGTATGTGATTAATCCAAGTAAATGGTATACCATGTCATGAGAGGCTACAGATTAATAATTGAATTACATTAACTTTCCAATCATATGTCTAGTTAAACACTGAAATGCTATTTTGTCAATATGAATGAAAATATTTCTGTTCTTATGGAAAAGCATGGCCACGTCTAAAGTATTTTCAAACAATTGTGACGTAAGTATTATTAATTGCCATGCTGGAATTAAATCAATGTGCAGCACAGACTGCCGAATCACTGGATCTGTTCGATTCAATATTGGTTTTTGTTAGTATAAAAGTGCTGAAGTAGCAGTCAGCCATTGAGTGGCTTTCCCAGGACTGTATATGATGAATGTTGATGAGTTCCACAGACTCTCATCGGTCGCATGCGGTTCTTCGGTCGTTCACTTGTAAATCCTAACGCCGACCTCAAGTATAATCCAAAATGTCTGTCGCTGTGGCGTAGTTGCTAGTCCCTAACTTCACTCCGGCGACACGGGTTCTATTCCTGGCTGGGTAGGGAATTTTAAATATCCTCCTTGTAACTGTGTGTATGTATGTCCAGTGTTTGTAAGTAAAAAATAAAAAAAATGTGTCTGTGATGGAAGCTCAAACTATATCTTGTAACTCACATTAAATAAAGTTTATCTATCTCCATTAATACACATGAAATTTGTATACGGTATTTGTTTATATTTAAAGTATAGTATGGATTATAATTTAAATGTAGCTACCAAGCATTGGATATGAAATCTCATAAGGTTAAACTACTGGTTTACCATTTACGGCATTTGAAATTCGTTGTGAAAAAAAAAATTATATGTAATTAAGTATACTTATCAGAAAAACCAGTCAATGCAAAGTGATATGAAAAATGATATTTTTTGTATACCTATGGCTTCACAAGTTAGAACAACTGTTTCCTAAACATTTTAAATAAAAATGTATATGAATTTTGAAAAAAAAAATTAAAATAAAAATTATTCAAAATTTAACTTTCTAAATATAATATAATAATTATATTTTTACATAGTGCTTATTCAAATGCTGTATGTAAAAGGCAAACCAGCAGCAAACATTTTACGGAAATTTCATTTTCCACATAATGAATGATTATATAATATCTAATAAAAATATCATTGTTATATCATAATAGTACATTGTCAATGTACGTGACATGAATTTAAAGGTATAATTTGAGTTTCCGTCCTTAAAAACAAAATGGAAAATCAGAAAAAAAGGAATAAAACAAAGAATGGTGTACGGTATAACCTAGGTTAAAAAAATTACCTGAATCAGTAACCCGCATTCTAATCAAATGTATGTAAGACTTTCTGGAAATCTAACGGAGTGAGGTGTCTTGTTGCGAGCAATACAGCGATCGCTTTAAGACTTGTGTATCTCGCGTTTTTTCTAAATAATTAAAGATTACGATAAATTATTTAAAACGAAAGGCAAATCAACCGTTTAAATGAAAATCCAACTGCCATTTAAGTCTTACGGAAACGTAAGAGAAAACTTAATGAGTTCGGTCGTTTTGGGATTAAAACAAATACTGTGCGTCATGAGGTGTAACATGGGGTCGTCATCTTGACGGGTCGCTTTAATGTAATACATGTGTATTTATCATAAGTAATGCCACGAGTGATTTCCAAATTATCGATAAATTCACGACTCACGAAGTGAGGAGTGAATTTATCTAGAGAATTTGGAAATCAAAGAATGGGCATTTGTTAGGACTATTTAACGAATAAAATAAAGCTGTTTACTCACAAATCATTATTTAACTACAGTTATTTAAAAATATTTTTATATTTAAAGTAAACGGTGATGTTTGAAAACTAATGAGAAACGATAGTAGCCTACGCTTCTAACTGCTTCTTTTGTTTATCACTGCAACCAGATCATACTATTTATTGCCAAAGGAACGCAATATTGTAAGAATGCTCTCTAGTGGAAGAAAAAATGAAACACATCAATCTGTATATTAATTCATTTTTGATGTCGTATACATTTAAGAAAGTGCAAACAGTGGTTTCTTTTTTTGGTGGTATAATCAATTGCTACAAATTGTTGACATGTAAGCACTATTATATACAATCTGGTAAGCCGTTATTTGTTATAGGCTCAGTCACTGCAAAATAACGGTCAGAACCTGTTCAGAATATTAAAAAGGCAGGAGATTTGGCCTAATATATGATAATCTTCCTACCGTTGATAGAGTATTTCGTGCCACCAACGTCCTCTGATTGGTTGTAATACAGACAGCATTGAAAACGTTGATTGGTCATTGACTCCCATTGGGGGCGGGCGTGAGATTAAATAGTCATTATAGTTATGTATTACGAACTGTTGTTTTTCTTAGGGCTTAAATGACCTTCGGGACTTGGATTTTTGGTAGCATGAGGTTCTAGCCGAGCGTTAGTATGAGGATGTGTTAGTTATAAGGGCACACGTGTTTTTGAACATAGATAAATTGATTATTAATTTTAATTATTTTATTTCTGTAACTATAATGATTACAATAACCCTAAGTACTTTAACCCAAATAACTAATCTAAGCTTATACTGAGTAAACCAACATTCTAACTTTCTTGAGTTGCGAGAGAGGGAGATGTGGGTTTACGAATATACCCTAATTTACATTATAATAATTATCTAATAACGCTTACACTTAGACATATAGTATTTAAACTACTTGATTCCCTTTCTAAATGTCCTAAGTACATTACATTAAGAAAAATGGTACGCAGACTTACCCATCAGCTACTGATTCAACAGACACGAGTCCCCTATTTTGCCAGGGTTATATACTAAGCTTCTCTCGTCCCAGCTGTAACTAACTGCACTAAACATTCATATAGTCTAAATGCAGAGATTTTACAGTTAGCCGTGAAAACTTTGTTCCTGCCATAAGGCAACATTCTGTCCTGAAATATAATATGCCTAAATGCTTTATATTTCAACAACCGTTTTTTATTTGGAATAATTAAAATAATCTATGAAATAATTAAATATCTATGTAAAATAATCTATGTATTGGTAACATTATGTCATAAATTTGTCATATTACTAATTTGAATTATGCCTGAAATTTCAAAATTTTGTACTTTTCGAATAGTTACAGTTGAAAATTATATAAAAAATTCTGCTCTTTGTTAAAATCATACAGCTTATAATAAAAATACGGTCCAGGATGTGTATAAATATGTCAGTGATGTAGATTTATTTAAATTTAACGTTGTTGTATGGTATAATATACTGTAAAATAACATACAATTTTTAGAAATATTATCTTCTTAGCATATCTAAAAGTTTCTGTTATAAAAATAAAGTATTCTCATAATAAAATAAATTTATAAGTGATACGCTTCATTTTGAAAGGGAAGTTCTAAAAAATTTAAATTACACAGGGGGACACAAACAATGTACAATGAACAGCATCCAACATACCTGTAATGTATTTCATATTTTAAAAAATGAACATTATAACGAATGTCAAAAATATTACGAGAAAGTATTTCCTTTTGCAAGTATTCAAATTCATACTTTGCACAAGTCCCTATTTAACACAAAAAGGCATAAATGTTGCGAAATTTAATGTAAAGAATTTTGATGAAGCCGTGAATTCAACAATTTACTTATTTGATAGTAAAATGAAGTAAAATCAATCATCATCATCCGGTATCATGGCAGCTGCCGCCGTCTTCCGGAAACCAAACGCCATTCCTCTCTGTCCATCCATTGATCTTCCTTCATTCCTCTGATATTCATAGCTGCTTGTACCCATTCTATAAAAGTTTTCTTCGGTCTTCCTTTCTTCCTCCTTTCCATTGGGATCCATTCCATAACAATTTTTGGCAATCTTTGCTCTGGCATTCTTTTGACATGGCCATACCACTGCAATATTTTCTTTTCTGTAATGTCTATGATGTCCGGCTCCTCTTGTACACCCATAATTTCCCTTATTTCTTTATTTCGTATTTTATCCATTCTAGATTTTCCAGCTGATCTTAAAACATTCATTTCTGTACTTAAAATTCTTTTCATTTCCCTGGTAGCAATTTGCCAGACTTCAGCACCATAAAGAAGTTAAATATTTACTGTCACCGGCTACCTGATGCCAGTAGAGCCTTATAGAATCTACAAACGTATCTTAAATGTTTGTTTTTTATAAATAGATCCAGTATATCGCTGTAGTCTCGTTGTAGCATCGCTGCCACATACGCAGAGGGCCCGTGTTCGATTTCCGGTCCGGAAAATATTACCGGGTGAATTTTGAGGAGATTTTCCTCACCTTTAAGACAAATGTCAGAAACGTTTAAGGTAAGAATCTGCCCAAGAGGATAATCTGGCCATCATAATTTTCATTTTCATATTCGCAATATCTAGTATGAATGTGTAAGTGAATGGTATGTTTCGTCTGAAATGTATGTGTTGTCACGGAAGGGGTCCTGGTCGAGCTGATCACTCATTCGGGGAGGCCCTCCGTGTCCTTATGTGGTCACATAAGGGTATAACTCGTTTGTCTTTCTATCAGCTAATGAATTCTCATGACGAGACTGGATATTCAATGTTGACAACTCTTTTTTATTTGTACGATGTAAATATTTGCAGATTTCACTTCTAACAGGATCCACAGTTGTATTTATCGGACTAAAGTTGTTGCCTCGTATACAGTGGGTCCGGGATCTATGCTCAGTCGGGACAGTTTCCTGCGTAATGTTTTTTCGATTTTTTACTCATCTGTAAGAAAAAAATCGGGAAACTTTAAGGTCCAAATAATCCCTGAACATTATTTGACCATCATAATCATCCATGTCATATTCTCTTTGTTTAAAATTAAGGAATGAGTAAATAGTGTATCTTGTCTTAAAAGTTCGTGCTGTCTGGGAGGCGGCCTGTGCTGATCACTCTACCTGGGTGGCCCTCCATAACCTTGTATGGTCAATAAAGTGCGTGCTTGTTACAAAGTTAAAAATTATCTCTCGATAGGTCGAGACCCTCTAATATCCTGATGGCGCGGGACTTGTATAATTACCATCAACTGAAAGGTTATACTGAGATAGCGAGAGAGAAAAAGAGATATAGGAGATAGGAGAGAGAAGAGGAGGAGAGAGAGGAGATGATAGAGGAGGAGAGAGAGTTGTAAACTGGACAGGAATGTTTGGATGGGTTAGTTAAATGTTAACTTTTGGGACACTTGAAGTATTATAATATGACTATTAAACACATAGACTGGTAATTGTTCCTCTTCCGGTTTATAATCGTGCCTCTTCCTGTTCGTAATGAGAGATACCTCCGCAAATTATCTTATTTGACAAGGATATCGATTGAATAATGTACGATCGATATGGTACAGCAAGATATACCAAAATAAAACAACTTCAAAAGTTACCAAAAAAAAGTGAGTTCTTTTGCTCTAAAAAATATTAAATCTTGTATAATGCAACTGCATTATTATTAACAGTTATTTCTCATACAATCATCTGTTATTGATTTTGCACAAGCCCAAAGAGATTTAACAGTAAAGATATGCTATTTATAACTATACAGCCGGCATAGAAACTGCTCGGAAGTAAGATCAGAAAACATAACCTCACATTTAAAATTCGTAATGAGAGATATCTCCGCAAATTAACTGCTTTGACAGGGATATCGATTCAATAATGTACGATCGATATGATGCAGCAAGAAATGCCAAAAGAAAACAATTAAAAAAAATAACTAAAAAAACAGTTAGCTTTGTTGCTCCAAAAATTATTAAATATTGTATATTAAATCTGCATTACTGTTAATAGTTATTTCTCATACAATCATCTGTTATTGATTTTCCCAAGCCCAGAGTAAAGATATGTTATTTATAACTATCCAGCCGGCTTACAAATCGCCCGGAAATAAGATCGGAATACATAATTTCACATTTAGTCCGTCGCTGTGGCGTAGTCGGTAGAGTCCCTACCTTCCACTCCGGCGACCCGGGTTCGATTCCCGGCGGGGTAAGGGATTTTTAAAAATCTCTACCTTGGGACTGGGTGTGTGTCGTGTCCAGTTGTACCCATTGGGTTTAGTTCCTAAAAAATCACATTTGGTAAATATTAAATATTATAATTATATTTATCTTCTAAAATTGTATTATTCGTTAAATAGTCACTCCAAATCCAATGCGAGGTTGAGTTTTTCATTTGACAACCTCTTGTTACATTACTGTTGATAATATTGTAGCAATTATATAACAGTCGATTAATTAATTATTTTAGGATTCACTTATAAGGTAATTCACTTACTACTCCGTATTATACTTCAAAGTGCTACTTTCTTTAAGGGGGTGATGGGTGAAAAATTGACTATGAGATCAAAATTAGTTTTTTTGTTTTTTTACTAAAAATAGCCTGTACTCTAATGTATATGTTCGCAAAGTTACAGAGGGCTAAGGTGCTTCTAATTGCCCTAAATTACGTTAGAGTTAAAAGGCTGCGCCAGTTAAGTGCACCCGCATGCAAATATTTAAACTTTTTTTTCACACTTTTATTTTCACTGCATTTCTGTACATTCAAAATTGAATGGAATTCAGAAATTTTGTCCTAGAAGTTCAAATGTTTACTGCATGTCCTAAAAACAGATGGGTAACAAAGTAGTGCATGATTTTCATGATTGAAGTAGTATTTTAAGAAATAAAAAATAAAATGTATGCAATTATTTTTTTTTTTGTAATTCCACGCATGAGGTACAACATATTTATTCTCCCTTTGTATTCACATTATAAGAATTCTAATGCATGATATTTTTCTAAATTTTTAGGGGTCTTGGAAGAAAAACAGATATTTTACTAAAAAATTGTGGAACCCATTTAATTATAATATATGTAATTGTTTTGAAATTATAATATTTAATAACTGGTAAAATAAATGTCTCACAAGAATGAAATTTAAAACACATCATTATGTATCATTCAGTGAATATTTTTTTAGAAAACATCAAGTCTCCAGTTCAAGAAATGTAAAAAATAGAAATTTCACCCATGAACCCCTTAAAACACTCCTATAGAATAAGATGGTTGCAATCTTATTTAACGTCATATACTGTATATTCTCTGCTACATCATACTAGGTCGGCATTTTCAATTTAATAAAATAATTGCGTTGAAGAACACCCCTATTTGAAATAACAGACCGTAGGCCTAAGATAAGAAAGAGAAAAGAAATGTACACAAGGTCAGTTCGTTCCTGCAGGAGGTGAAGTTATATGGGGGTGTGCTGAATAACGCCGACAGAGAATCAAGAACCAGAAAGAAAACAAAGGGACCGGAAAACCAATTAGCGGGGAATCCAGGAATAAGTTACACACACACAAAATGTATTTCCTGGGGAACCGTTGGCAAGGGCGTGTCTCCATTTTTATTGAAAGAAATTGCCTTCCATACTAGTTTCCTCTTCGCCTCGAGATGACGAACCTCGATTACAAGAAAATCAAGACAAAGGGAAAATAAATTGTGGCTAATTGCACAACTTGGATTGATTAATTGTTATATGAACATGGCTCAGTCCATAAGCTGATACATGTGGCATACAGTACATAGCCGTGGTAAATTATCAAGACAGACATGTCAGCAGTAATTCAATATTATCAGCTTGTAGATTTTCGATACGTGTCCATTTACACCAGTCATAATTTGTTCAGCATTTACACATATGATCTGATCATCATAATAATCATTATCATATATGCAACGTTTATTATGAATTTTTTATTTAACGGTGTGCTTCGTCTTCATGTAGTGTTGTCTCGGAGGAGGCCCTGAAATTGAAGCGATCATTCATTCGGGGAGGCCCTCCATGTCCTTTGTGAACAAAAGGTTTGTGTGTGATCCAGAGTTTAAAATGCCGCTCTATAGAAGTGGTGCCTCTTTATGTCCCGGGTACCGTGTGGCATACCTATAAGGTAAAAGTTAAACTAAGTTAATGGAATGAAAAAAGTACAGATATGGACCAATTTTTCTAAACAACAATCAATTATATGTGTTAATATAGCTGTGCCTAAACGATAAATATTAAGTAAGTACGAATACAAAAATTAAGAATATTTTTATTTAAAAGACCTGATTCTCTTATTACGATGACGCAAGATAATAATAATAATAATAATAATAATAATAATAATAATAATAATAATAATATTAATAAATATGGATTTTCATCAAGTAAACACCAACTCAATTGATTATATAATAATAATTATTATTATTATTATTATTATTAATATTATTATTATTATTATGACATGTTGCACGTATGGGAAATGAAAGAATTGCATGGAAGCTTCTTGTAGGAAAGCCAGAGGGAAAACGCCCAGTTGGTAGACCAAGAATAAGGTGGGAGAATAACATTAACTATGATTTGAGGGAAGTAGATTACACAGGGAATGATTGGAAAGCATTAGCTCAGGATAGGGATGTATGGAGAGCTTATGTCCGTACGGCCATGAACCTACTGGTTCGATAGTGCCAGTGAGTAAGTAAGTAAGTATAATAATAATAATAATAATAATAATTTTTTTATTATTCCGGCTTTTACAATGAATATACATTTTTCCGGTACCCATGTTCACATTTGATTCAACACTTTTTCCATTCTTGTCTGTTCATTATTATATCTTCTTCTATTTCCCATTCCCTCTTTGTTTCATTGATTCCCTGAATCCACGTAATATTTGGTCTACCCTTCTTTTTTCTTCCCTGTGGTTCCCAATCCATGATTATCTTAGGTAGTCTTCCTTCTTCCACACTTCTAATGTGTCCGTACCAATTATATAATATTAATAATAATATTAATAATAATAATAATAATAATAATAATAATAGTAAAATAATAACAATATAGACGATCACATTATTTCTTCCATCCGACCTGTATGAACAAAACAAGAAAATATAGCAATACAACTAGTAGATTTGCTCGCATAAATGTAGCCTGGCGTTCCATGGCTCTAGCGGTTAGACGCTCGGCTCTCGCAACTGGGGTGCTGTGGGTTTCGTGGTGGATGAAACAGAGCTTGGGCAGGTTTTCTTTGGGTTTCTCCCGTTTTCCCCTACCACAAATTTTATTCCAACTTTTCTCCTTACTCATCTCATTAATTTCATTCATCTGCCTCTGTGACTTAGCGTCAGGTGTGGTCGGTCGGCACCTTTGTAGTTCACAGACCTCTAACGTATAGGGACTTCATCTCTTCTAATCCCTTGATCCGACACTAGTTGGACACGATTTCAGGATGTTATTAAATGTACTTACCAGCATTGTAAAAAAAAATCTAATCAAGAATTCACTGTCAGTACAGTATCCTAAACATAACTATAAACATAACAAAATATAAAGATTGAAATGTTCTCTGAAAGAAACTTGTATATCACATATTAAGGAGTGTTTAAATTCCACTGAAAGAGTATATTCGTTTCGCCCTCTTTGCGGTACGTTGGATCAATCATTTAACTGTGTGTTGTTCCTTTCTTAGTGCCCAATATTTCTTCATTCTTACTGATCATCTTTTCCTCTCTTCTTCCATGATAATAGGTTTGGATTTTTTAAAATTTATCTTGGAACCTTTTGTTTTCTTCTTGAATAATTAATTTAGCTCTTTGATCGATTAGTGAATTTTCTGTAATCTTTAATTCTATTACGTCTTTTTTCATTTTATTTAAACCAATTGGGTTTTATTTTGCGGCTATGAAGAAAATTAAAGTTTTGTTTGGTTAAGCTGTTAGGTTTCATTCTGTGAAGATGAGTGAAAAATTGATTTTCCTTTTTCGAGTAGTGTCTGAAAGTTTTTAAATTTCTTCGTAGAGCGTTTCAACCTTGATGTTGGTCTATATTATTTTATTATCTTGAAATGTTGGTCTATTTTATAGAACAAGATATTATTTTAATGGCTGTGAAGTTACCATCTAGAAGTAACTTTATGTGTCATAATATATATTTTATTTTGTAGCTAATAGTTAAAACTGTAATATATAACAACATTATAGAAATTCTTTATATTTTAAAACAAATAAATATTTAAATAAAAAATCACTGTAAATTAATACACGCTATCTTCTTCTTCTCCATCGTAGTTCCTCTAACCTTACAACTACTTTTACATGTCGCACACCGCTCGGACCTTACAGCGGCACGACCTGTGGGAGAGGGATTTTAAAGTTTGGTTCACACAGTACTTTTTTGAACACACGACATGAAGGATCTCCCTGAATGAATAACACTGGTCAACATGATTTTTGTCTCATGAGTACAAATAGTTGTATTTAATGCAGTTTTTTTTATCGTGTTTTCAAATATGTATTCGGAATTTTTCCATCACCCATATTTTTTTATTTCAATTTCAATTAATGGATTTAAATAATTATATTTTTAATAAACATTTTTCGTCCGTGTGCCCATTGTAAAATAAAACCAAATGAGCTAACACAAATGGTTTCAGCTATGGAAAAGAGATATCAAAGCAAATGGAATCCTAATATGCTAGCCGATTATTGTAGGACCATCAAGATGGTTACTCCACAGGCGAAATATAGCAGAAAATCGTCATTTCGTACTTTCTAGGTGAGTCCGAATGTTCGAATATTGTGTAGTTACGAATGTAGAAAATATTAAAGTGTTCGAAATTATAAATGCCTGTCTCTCGGAAACCTTGCGTGATAGAAAAAACCGATATGGTATTTGAATTCAGGAGAAATAATACTATCAGAATCACATATTTTTCTTTCTGAGACAAAATAATTATATTTTTTCTTGCTCAGTGTAATCAGCAATATCCAGGACCTTATCCGAGAGAAGACAACATAATGACGAAACATGCTATTCACTCACACATTCATACTATATATGGGGAATATGATAATGATTTTGATGGCCAGATATGTTCGGGAACCGTTTGTGCCTTGAGGTTTCTTGATATTTATCTTACAGGGTAGAATATCCGAAAAAATAACTATCACCCAGGAAATTTTCACAACCGGCAAGAAAACATGAACCGCTGCATACGAGGCAGCGACGCTACCCCAAGACTACAGGGTGACTAATAGATATTATCAAACAGAAATATTAAAAACTAACTTATTTTTCATTAAAAGTTTTGATTTTGGACTTGATTGGCATATGACGGAAATCTACGTATGACAAGGGACAGTCTACTCGCAATCGTAAAGAGTTCACCTGGAAGATTGAAAAGGAGAAGGAGGGACTCCTAATTTCTGGAAGGAATAGACTGTGGGCATAACACATCGAGAAAAAATAACAAGGACTTGATTCGTTTTTTACTTATATGTTAACAGTTTATAAGTTTTATTCCTCATACACAGTAAATGTGTATGCACATAAGACATAGCCTATATAGGAAATGGAAGACCAATATGTATGTGCTTCATTCCATACTGAGTTTTTACAGATCCTACAGACCTTGCGAATTTGTTTGAAAATAAGAAATGAATGGCATATTCAGTTCCTGATGCAACTGGGTTCGATGCATCTATAAAATTAGATGCTGATAACATGAAAAACATATAAAATTGCCACTTAATTACTCCACGTAGCGTAGAGTTGTGAATATTTAAGTGTGAACAGTTTAATAATGCAAGTAATGAATTAAGAAGAGGAGATCTGAATAAAATTAAGTTATTCTACTTTTATAGTTTTGTCTGACGCCACGTCACGTCTCCCTTTATCGTATATAGCCTATTCAAAAAATACTCTGTCTTAATTGAAGTAGATATACAGCTAATGATCTTTTCTAGAAAAGCAAACTAACATCATCGGCTGACTATTTTAGTGGATCAAATAACTTAAGATCCAAGATCGATCACGGACAGGAGAAAGATTAAAAATGTGAAAAAAATTTCAATGTTCAGACAACACTGAGACTGAATCAAGTGCGACAGGAATTGCAAATCCTGTTTCAAATATTCAGCTCTCATAATATTTTGTGGTGCCTACCAGGGTAGGGAAATGGGAACACCAAGGGTAGCGAAGGTTCCTATCTCTTTCCTAAACTGAATCCTACCTGGTAAGTCACATAAATTAACACAAACACAAGTAAATATCAATAATGCTTCCCATATAAATAAAATAAAATAAACATTTACAGAAATGAAACCCTACTTTAAATTATTTCCTAAAGAATTATGAGGGTTGAACCCAGGTTTATTTAGCTGTCTGAAAATAAACATGCTCTTACCGGTCGATGACAGTAAGGTACCCAACACTGTGCCCAACATCGTGCTGCCATTAGTGTTGATTTCATTCCAGGCGTTGTCGCTGACCCTCTGTCCGGATGCCGCCGCCGACCCCGAGTTCTGGCGTCGTGCCTCAGACCAGGTGACTAAGATGACAACATTAGAGCCCTCTCTGTTTTCTGTTGGAGATTCTGTTTGCAAAAAGTTGCGCTCCCCTCGATATAGGACTTGTTCATAAACTTCGTTTTGGGCGAGATTACCTGTTTATGAATGGTCAAATCATGCGCATGTTGTATAATTCATGTTTTTTGTATAATTCATATTGTTTTCATAAAGTACCAAACATGGTAATATCCGGAATGTGGCGGTAATCACGTACGCAAATTCCCATAAGATTTGAAAACTCATGATGTATGCAAATTATTTTCTTTCTACTAACGAGCATTTCCTACCGGCTCTTGAGGCCCTGCGTTCAACTCTAGTGTGCCTGTATATATTCTCTTATTAACTTATATAATATTTATTATTATGACAATACAGGCACGGCAATTATTTATCTACTAATAAAATTGTATCTTATGCAAAATAGACTTATTACGAACACACCAACATACATTTACTTACTTACTCACTGGCACTATCGAACCCGTAGGTTCATGGTCGCGCGGACATAAGCTCTCCATACATCCCTATCCTGAGCTAATGTTTTCCAATCAGTCCCTGTATTATCTACTTCCCTCAAATCAAAGTTGATGTTATTCTCCCACCTCATTCTTGGTCTACCAACTGGGCGTTTTCCCTCTGGCTTTCCTACAAGAAGCTTCCATTCAAGTCTTTCATTCCCCATACGTGCAACATGTCCTGCCCATCGCAGTCTACGAGACTTAACTGTTCTTATTATATCTGGCTTCCCATAAAGACCATGTAGTTCATTGTTATGTAGTCTTCTCCATTCACCTGTCTGTTCATCTCTCTTTGGTCCAAAAATGTTCCTAAGTACTTTATTCTCGAATACTTGTAATCCCCTTTCCTCCCTTAAAGTAAGAGTCCATGTTTCGCACCCATATAACATAACTGGTAGAATAATAGTTTTATATATTTTCAGTTTAACGTTTTTTGAAAGGAGGTGGGACATCAAGAGTCTCTGCAATGCATAATAGCACGCATTTCCAGAATTGAGCCTATGTTTAATTTCTTTGTGCATCTCATTCTTATTTGTGATTATTGTTCCTAGGTATTTGAATTCAGCCACTTCCTCAAAATTTCCCTCATCTGTCATTAGCTGTCCATTTCCATTATATAATGAATTTCTACGTGTGACCATATATTTAGTTTTATTGCAATATAATTTTATGAATCTGAAATTATATTTTGGTACATGCTATGCTATCTAGGATGTGAAACATGAATTCTTACTTTAAGGGAGGATAACATATTACGAGCACAAAGTTCTTATGGGAATTTTTGGAACAAAGGGAGATGAACAGACAGGCGAATGAAGAAGACTACGTAACAGTGAGCCACATGATCTTAGTGGGAAACCAAATTTAATAAGAAGAGCAAAGTCTTGTAGGTTGAGATGTGCATGACATGTGACATGAATAGCGAATGAAGGTGGGAAATATAAACTCCTTGTAGAAAAACCAGAAGGAAAGCGTTCAGTAGGTAAGGCAAGAATCATCACCATCATCATCATCATCCATGCAAGTATTAGGCTGTGTGGCCTGTTACGGTCTCAAAGAGGAATTTTCCATCCAGCGCTTTTTTGGACGTCCCAACGATCTTTTGCCTTGGGGGCAGTAGCGAAGTATGGCTTCTGGAATTCTATGAGACGGCATTCGTTGAAGATGGACTTTCCAGTTGTTCTGGTAGTTTTGTATATGGTGAAGAATGGGCGTAGGGCAAGGATGAGGTGAGATAATAACATTAGCCGTGATTTGAGAGAAGTAGATTATACAGGAGATTATTGGAAAATATCAGTTCAGCATAGGGTAGTATGGAGGGTTTCTTCCGCGTGGCCATTAACTACGATTTTGATAGTGCCAATGAGTTAGTTATATACTGTATACAGACGCTCTTAATGGCAAACTTCACTGGTATGTTAATTCAAATTAGCGCGTGAAAGTGCCATATTTCACTAAGAGACCTTTTATCCAGAATTAATGTTTTACGTACACACATTGGACTAAATTTCAAGTGAATAAAGTAGTTTTCAAATAAATTTCATACAATGTATATATAATCAATTGAGTTGGTGTTTACTTGATGAAAATCCATATTCATTAATTAAATAAAAATAAAACGTAGTTCTATTTGATTTTCATATTTATTATATAATTCAGTGACAGCTGTTTCGGTACACTGTACCTTCTTCAGACGTGTAACAAATTATGAATTGTGTTCCAAATGATCTAAGCAACAATACAACAATATTTATTTAAATTTTAAAATATAACAAAGGGGATTCGTTCAAATCAAGTTGAGAATTTAACAGTTTGTTACTACTTTTCAATTTATTTATTTCTACAGCCTCCAAAAGATGTAACTTCTTACCCTTATCACAAACATGTAAAATTTCAAATTTTGGATCGAAACAATGATTAAATTGCTAACCACATATTTTTATTTAATCATTATTTCGATCCAAATTTTGAAATGTTACATGTTTGTGATAAGGGTAAGAAGTTACATCTTTTGGAGGCTGTAGAAATAAATAAATTGAAAAGTAGTAACAAACTGTTAAATTCTCTACTTGATTTGAATGAATCCCCATTGTTAAATTAAAAAAATTAAATTAATATTGTTGTATTGTTGCTTAGATCAGTTGGAACACAATTCATAATTTGTTAACAAATCTGAAGAAGGTACAGTGTACCGAAACAGCTGTCACTGAATTACATAATAAATATGAAAATCAAATAAAACTACGTTTCATTTTTATTTAATTAATAATGTATGTATAGCCTAGTCTTAAATAATAATAATTATTATTTATAAGCGAAGTTTTTTTTCCTCCTTGATAACGCATTAAAAATAAAGTAGTATGAGAACATGAGTTGATAATTTATCTCGAGAACATAAAAATATATTTTCAAGTAATTCATGTTAAGACATTTATTAGGATATCCGACGTACTAAAATAGTACTAAAGAAAAAGTAGACAGTTTCACGAATTAAACAATTATTTTAAACTCGTAGAAACCAAGTTTCAGATGATCGTACAATTTAAAAATTTGCTTATTTGTTAACTAATTGGGTTTAAAGTCACTTATTTATGCTTTGTGAGTCCCTACATCTAAATATTCTTCAAGGGATAGGCCTTTGATATCCGAGGGTATATAATCATGCCACTCACTCATAATGGAAATTTAATGGGCGTGTGGAACTAAACAGAGAAGCTGATATCAGTTATAAAATCCTGAATTAACAAATGCATATAAGCCTATATAAGCCTAACTAACTAACTCACTGGCTCTATCGAATCCGTAGGTTCATAGTTGCGCGGACATACGCTCTCCATACAATCATATCCTGAGCTATTTTTTTCCAATCATTCTCTGTATAATCTACTTCCCTCAAATCATGGAAAATGTTATTCTCCGAGATCATTCTTGGTCTACCAACAGGGCGTTTTCCCTCTGGTTTTCTTACAAGATGCTTCCTTGCATCTCTGTCATTCCCCATTCGTGCCAAATGTTCTGCCCATCGCAGTCAATCAGAGTTAACTCTTCTTATTAAATCTGGCTTCCTATATATACCATGCAGCTCACTATGATGTAGTTTCCTCCATTCACCTATCCGTCTCTTTTTGGCCCATAAAATTTCCTAAGAACTTTATTCTCAAATTCTTGTAATCTTCTTCCTTCCCTTAAAGTAAGAATCCATGTTTCGCATCCATATAACTGAAAAATGAGAGTTTTATATATTTTCAGTTTAAGGTTTTTTTTTTAAAAGAGCTGGAACGACAAGAGTCCCTGTAATGCATAATAGCACGCATTTCCAAAATTGAGTCTATGTTTAAATTCTGTGTGCATCTCGTTCCTATTTGTAATTATTTTTCCTAGATATTTAATTCATACTGATACAGGAAAGATTCCGAAATTCCTTGAAAATGTGAAGACTCTACCAGGAGCAGATATCAATTCAGACCATGTCTTACTAATATGCAAAGTAGATATTTGCCTGAAGAAGATAAGAGGAAGACAGCAACAGAGAAATTTGACTTGGAGAAACTTAAAACTGAAGAGGAAAGGAGAAAATTCCAACAAAATTTTCACGAGAAAGACTCTACCATGAAAATCGCATATGGCAATACCAAGGAACACTGGAGTCATTTGAAAACCTCTATACAGATAGCTCCAGAGGAAGCAATAGGATACAAACAGAGCAAGAATATTAAGAAACCTTGGGTCACAGAAAAAATGTTCGAGAACATGGAAGAAAGAAGAAAATGGAAATATAGCAATACAGAAGAAGCCAATAGAAACCACAGGAAACTAAACAACGAATTTAGAAGAGAAACTGACAAGGGAAGGAAGAATCGATGAAGCAGAAATGTGAAGAACTAGAGAATCTGGAGAGGAAAGGAAAATATGATTTAATGTACCAGGAAGTTAAAGGCTTGACTATGGAAAGAAGAGCAGGAAAACTATGTGGCTGATTGAGGACGAAAATAGTGAAGAAATAACAAACAAACAGGGAATTATGAATACATGGGAAAAATATGTAGAAGAGCTATATGAGACAAGAAATCGTTCGGCTAACTTGGATATAGAAAACGAAGACAACATATCAGAAGATGAAAGAGGATTTTCAATTCTAAAGGAAGAAGTTGAACTAGCAATTAATGAAATAAAAAATGGGAAAGCAACAGGGATAGATGGAATCCCCATTGAATTGGTTAAATGCTTGGGTGAAGGAAAGAAGGAAATTCTGTGTTTTTGCAAAAATGTATACCGAAGAAAAACAATACAAATAAATGTAAGGAGTTCAGGATTATCAGTTTGATATCACACTCTGCAGAGATACACCTCCGAGTACTGAATCGACGTTTACGTTCTACGATGGAAAGCGAATTGGAAGGAGAACTGTTTGGCTTCAGGAAGGGAAAGGGTACAAGAGATGCAATTGGATTGATACGAACAATAGGAGGAAAGTATATAGAATATAATAAAGACGTTTATGCAGTATTTGTTGACCTGAAAAAGGTCTTTGACAGAGTAATTGAAATAAACTCCTGAAGATCTTGAAGAAAATTGGCGTGAACTGGAAGGAGATGAGGCTCATAAGTTGTCTTTATATGAAACAGCGAATAAAAGTGAAGATAGGAGAAGAAATGTCAGAGGGAAGAGAAATTTGAAGAGGGGTAAGTCAAGGATGTCCTCTATAACCTCCCCTTTTCAACATCTACCTGGAAGACCCAATGAAGAACTGCTTCAGCAATACGGAAGTCGTAAACATGGGAAGAAGAAGAATAAAGTGCATAAGATTTGCTGATGATATGGCTTTGCTAGCAGAAGATGCAATGACACTGAGGAACATGCTGATGGAGCTAAATGATAAGTGCGAGGATTATGGGATTAAGATAAATATAAATAAAACGGAGGCCATGATTTTAGGAAAGACACCAAGGAAGATAAACATGAGGATTAAAGATGAGGCCATTGAGTAAGTGGAGAGCTTCAAATACTTGGGTTGTACTATCAATAGTAACGTGAACTGCGGTCAAGAAGTAAATCAGAGGATAGCAATGGCAAAATAAGCTTTCTACAAGAAGAGAATCATTTTCTGCGGACCTTTGGCAAAAGAATTACGGAATAGGCTAGTGAAGTGTAGCTATGTATGGTGCAGAGACCTGGACATTACGATGGAATGAGTAAATGCGATTGGGAGCTTTTGAGATGTGGATATGGAGAAGAATGGAACGTATAAAATGGACAGACAAAGTAAGAAATAAAGATGTACTAGACAGAGTGGGTGAAAGAAGAACAATACTGGAACTCATAAAGAAGAGGAAAAGAAATTGGATTAACCACTGGCTAAGAAGAAACTCCATGCCGAAGGATGCCCTACAAGGAATGGTCAACGGAAAGAAAGTTAGAGGCAGAAAAAGACATTAGATGATAGACAATATTAAAATAAATTGTCCGTATGCAGATACAAAAAGGAGAGCTGAGTTAAGGAAAGAGTGGAGAATGTTGAGTTTGCAGTGAAATACCTGCTCTTGAGCAGAACACTATGAATGAATGAATATCAAATTCAGCCACTTCTTCAAAATTTCCCTGATTTGTCATCGTTGTCCATTTCCATTATATAGTGCATTTCTGTCCACCGCTGTGGTCTCGAGGTAGCGTGCTGCCTTGTCACGCAGCGGACTCGGGT
Organism: Diploptera punctata; assembly: GCA_030220185.1. NCBI lineage: Eukaryota > Metazoa > Arthropoda > Insecta > Blattodea > Blaberidae > Diploptera > Diploptera punctata. The sequence goes on from JASPKZ010008787.1 coordinate 23,162, forward strand.
TCGATACCCGGTCGGGGCAGTTTTTCTGGGTGAGGTTTTTATCGGGGTTTTTCCTCACCTGTAAGACAAATGTCAGGAAAACTTTAAGGCCCAAACGGTCCCCGAAATCATATGGCCGTCAACTTCATCATCAACCTTATCATTATCATCATCCTTCACCGGTATGGAAAGCAACGGGAAGCTACCACACCTACACAATTCCCTAGTAAAGCCGCAAGCATAGCATGAAAATGCTAAGATTGCAGTGAAGGACCTGCCTTCGGGCAGAATTACTATGGATGGAATGCCTTTCTGCGTGTGAAATATGTTTAGTTTTATTAATTATTACTTTCAGTCCCAATTTCTTAGTGTCACTGAAGAGAGTGTGCGTGTTGGCCCTTATTACCTCCTCGCTATCGCGCAAAAATACAAATTCATCAGCATAAACAAACAAGTTATTAATATTTTTTGTAGGCCATCTTCATTCTCCAAAGATTTGTTGTCATGTTCCTAGAACAGATATTACTAGTAGAGGAGATAGTGTATCTCTTTGCTTTAACCCATTGTGAATCAAAAGTATCTGAATACTGTTTGCCTATATGCACCCTACTCTTTGTACCATTTAGACACATTCGTATATGCCTAACTAACTTTTTTTAGGAATTCCGAACTCCGGAAAGATACTATATAACTTTTCTCTCTTAATTGAATAGTTCGATCAATTTGATGTAATTGGATCCCCAAAGCTGTTTATAATTATATACCAAGAGGATGAAGATCTCTGGGCCGTCCTATTAAACGCTGGAGGAAATATTTTCTATGGGATCGTAACAGGCCTTGGCCTAATAATTCGAAGGAAGAAGAAGATTGAATCGTATGCCTTTTTGAAGTCTATATATAGATGACCATGTCATTATATTCCCATTTATTTTCTAAAATCTGTCTTATTCTAAAAATGTGATCTGTTGTAGACCTGTTTCTTCTAAATCATATAAGCCTATGTTTATAAATTCAAGAACGTCGAATATCACGTTTACAATATTACTTACCGGTTTATTTCTTTTACCTGTAGGGAAAGAGATTTTATTTAAAATCTCATGTCTTAAATTTTGTTAATATTTCGATCCTTTGATCTATAAAATCTATAATTGAACATTCTGTTAACATTTTGTTCTTTTTATGCACAACTGTTATAATTGTGTTGTTCATCTTTCTTGTTTTCATGATTTATGAGCGTCCATGCAAAAATATAGAATTGACGTCAACGAACATGTAATAGTAGGGCTCAAATACCGAGACCTTTATCTGCTCTAAACCTTTATGACATTACGTATGATAATTGCTAATTACGATGATGGCTTTAAACCACATTGTGATATAAATATACTTACTGACGGAGCTGTGATAATACAATCAGGCGAAAGGATTATATTTTCTCTTTAGTCTTAACGAAATGTCGGTAACAACAAACCTTTATAGAAATAGAGAGAAAAAATGTTCCTTTGAGGAGGAGATGTGGCTAATTGAATTGAACTGTGTTATGCAAATGAATGAGACAATGGAAATGAATTGAAGGATCAACAGGCAAATAAGGGGCCCAATCAAATGAAAAGCCCGATGCGACAGTATTTTGAGGTTCGATAAAATCTAACTCCAAAATTTCTAGATAATTTTAATCCTTTTCACATTAATTTAAAAGTTAATATAAAATTATAGAATATTCACCTGAAAGGTCCGTCTCCTCAACTTAATTATCATTTAACTGTAGCGCTTTCGGGACTTGTCCCATCATCGGCAGGATTCAAAACTGGTGTTTCACTGAAGATCTGGTAGAGGGGGTTGCATGTATTGGAATACTAAAATGACGTCATTCGACATAAAAAAACCTGTACACTAATATCCCGATAAACGAAACAGCAAACATAATAAAACAAAAACTAACAGACAGTAAACTAGAAGATAACTATATCAATCAGTTAAACAAACTAATAACAACAACAATAAAGCAAAATTACTTCCAATTTAACAATGAACTATTTATTCAAGAAGACGGGATCCCAATGGGGAGTCCTACATCTGGAATAATGGCAGAAATCTTCCTACAAGAACTGGAAAATAAACATTTTGAGGAACTAATACACAAATTCAACATAAAACTAATAACACGATATGTCGATGATGTACTAGTAATATATGAAAATGAAAACAGAAAAGAAAAAGAAATACTACAAGACTTAAACAACATGCATGAAAAAATCACTTTCACCGAAGAAATAGAAGTTAACAACAGCATAAACTACTTAGATTTGTCTATAACCAAAAATCTACACAACAATAAACTAGAAATCGGTATCTACCGGAAACCCACAAACAATGCTCTGGCCATAAACAAAAATTCTACACACACCCTTTTCAACAGAAAATTAGTACATTTAATAGCTTAGTCAGTAGAATATTGAAACTCCCATTAAGCAAAGACAATTATATCCAAGAACTCAACTACATTAAGTATATGGCAAAAACCAATGGCTATAATGAAGAATTCATAGATAAGCTCGTAAAAAAACAAAAAAGGAAGAACAACATAACCAACATAACTAACTAGAAAAAGAATCTGACAACAACAAGAAAACATGGATAACACTTACATACACAGGAAAAGAAACGACAAAATTAGCCAATGCACTAAAGAAAGCCGATAAAAACGTAAAAATACCATACAGAACCAATAACAAATTAAACAACATAATAAACAATAACATTGAAGAAAATAACATTTTCAACAGCAAAGGAGTTTATAAACAGACATGTAAGGACTGCAACAAATTTTATATAGGAAGGACAAACAGGAGTTTTAACATCAGATTCAAAGAACATTTTCGAGACTTCATTCACGCAGAAGGTAAATCAAGCTATGCAAAACACGTTATCCATGAAGGACATCGCATGTTAAATATTGAAAACACCCTAACAGTAATGCACAGAGAAAATAATCCAGCGAAGATAACGTACTCGAAGAGACGGAAATCATGAAAGCAGCTCAAAACGACAGCCTGATAAACGAAAACGAACCCAATACATGCAACCCCCTCTACCAGATCTTCAGTGAAACACCAGTTTTGAATCCTGCCGATGATAGGACAAGTCCCGAAAGCGCTACAGTTAAATGATAATTAAGTTGAGGAGACGGACCTTTCAGGTGAATATTCTATAATTTTATATTAATTTTGAATAACCTCAACGGAACACATCATGAATCTTATAAAAGTTCATTTAAATAGGCCTAGCCCTTAAAGGCCCAATGGACGTGTGAAAGCATTGGTCCAGGATTATTAGCTAACGGCAGAAGGAAGTGAGAGTGAGACAAGCCCCGCACTCGGGTCAGTTTCAGTCCCAGCAAAATTCCCTCTAATAATTTAGGAGAAAGCTGAGTCGGTTCAAGAATAGTTTTTTGGTCTAATAAAATTGCCCATTCTGGTGCTGCCAGGGAACAAACATGGGTCGTCTAGCTGGTATTCTGATTCTTGCCGAATTAACAAGGGGCACACAGTCTATTAATTTACATTATATTAATTTTAAACAACTATTTTCATAACTGTTCTCACTGAGATTACTTATCAACGTGGATTTCTATTACAGCGAATTCTCCCGGGCTGTGAATTTATTGATTAGAATAACGTTGAACAACGTTAAATGACTAATGCATGGAAAGGAGCAGAGGACACATGGTAACCCTCTTTCGAATATTGGCGCAAGCTTAAAACTACGTAGTTTGAACATAATTTATCTAAATAATTATATACTGGAATCAACGAGTTTTGTTCTTAGTGTAGCCAAAAGTACGATTGATTACTCCATTCTTTGTTCTCTTCAAGCCGTACCTCTTTCGAAATAAGAAGCCTGTCAGGAATAGTTATAGGCCTATTCATGTCTACATTTAAATTACGTTAATGATAAAAGTTGTTAAAGTCTAGTCTATACCCATATATTCACATGTGTGGACATGGGTGCTTTCTAGAAAGAGTTTCTTAAAAAAGCTAAATTTTTACGCTTATTTCCCTACAAATGCCAGAAAGCGACATATTGTTATCACATCGATTCAAAGAGAAATCCAGTAGCCTAATAGAGTATTACTTGGATGGCAATAGCCAATTATATTTTTCTCAGAAGCATTAATTTCGCCTTGTGGTTCTTTTGCTAGCACCAAAATCTTCAGAATCTGGTCCCACAGCTTCATGTCTCTCCCGGAGGATTATACCCTTGGATTTTTCCATCCTATAAATCCATCGACACCAGCCGGATTTCACCCAAGTTGCTACAGAGCGTCGTTAAATAAGATATGTACGTAGTACAATCTTCGTATTATGGATAAAATTCTTAAATGCCATAGGCATAACGATTATTTGTTTGTATTATTCATCAATATAAATTAGCGAGTGGAAAATTTGCTACGTATATGCTGTCGATTCTCTTCCTTCTCTACCATGTTGCCACTTCCTGTCCTGTGTATGGAGTTATTTGACTGGGAGGGTAGCATTGGCAAATACTGTACTTTTTAAATGATCCGACACCTAGAGTAGTAGTGGACCAAACGAATAATCCGGCAATCATGTTACTACAGGGGAATGAGCTGTACCTACTTTGACGTCCTCATTACATGTTGCCAATTCCCGCCCCCTGTATTGTGAGGCTGGTAATAGAGAGATGACTAACACTGTGATTTTAAATAATGCGTCGTCGACTAAATGACTAATTTGACAACGATGTAATGATTTTTCACATGTTGTTCGGTACTTTTTCTTCCACAGAAACATAGTTTGGCGGCACTAGCACAAACACAACTTCTCTTTAGCCGTAAAGAATTAACTTGGGAGAGTTATATAATTATTCGCATTTTTTTATAAATATGAGGCAAAATACATTTCATATTCAAATAATAATAATAGTAATAATAATAATAATAATAATAATATATCGGCTGCGGTGGACTAGTGGTTATGATCCTTGCCTCTGGTCCCGAGGGTCGCGGATTCAAACACGGCCGGGGTTGATGGATATTTTAGGATGGAAAAATCCAAGTAGCAATTCCTCCGGGAGGGACTTTAAACCGTGGGTCACGAGTCTGAAGATTTTCAGGCTCGTAAAAGATTCTTAAGCCTGAATGAAAAGACCTCTAAGCAAAATTTACCGAAAATTTCCCGTCCTAGTACTACCTTGGTTTCCTAGATGTCACTATGAGGCGGAACGCTGACAACGGACCACTCAAATGACATCTGTACGTAAACAAGTGTAACAAAATTAGTATGGTTCAAATTCATCCCTGTAGGGGGAGAGCGCCTAAATCTCTGTGAAGGGAAACATGTGCTTACAAGATATAAGATAATAATAATAATAATAATAATAATAATAATAATAATAATAATAATAATAATAATAATAATAATAATAATAGAGTAATTCCATATGTGACTGACTGTCATTTACAATACACTTTTGCTGCAAAATGTTTGCATAAATATTACATTTGGTTGAAATTAGAGGTGTTATATACGTGATATGATAGAGGAAAAGTGTGTAATTAAGATTGTACATAAGTATACAATTCTGAAGAAAAAAAAAAAGATTTATTATCTATCAAAGTATGTGTGACTGACTGACATAAATGTCAACTCATCATGCAGCTTAACATGTTCATCTACACCGTTCTCTGAAATGTGATTGTTAATTAAATTTTCCAAAATGCCGTTTGGAGGGCACGTTTCAAGTTATATTTTAAATAAAAAATAAACCTAAATCACAATTAATACCGAAGTTATGACCTAATATGTGATGTGTGACTGACTGATATTATTTTGTGACTGACTGACATTTCTGATTTAATTTAGAATTTCAAAATGCAAATATTACACAAATGTAACAAAATACTATGAAACTAGATAAACAGCTACGGTAACAGAAATGAATAAAGAACTGCAAATACGTTATCAATTCTACGAAAATTATTAAATTTAATTTTGCTGTAAAATAAATGTTAATTTAAATCAATAATGTAATTAAATTAACTCGCTTACCATGTACCATTTTAAATTATATAAAATAAGGAAACTATTAAATACTTAATAAAAAAGCGCCTTCTCTATTGTTAAATACACTTACTAAAACTGTATGCATATGTGCGTATAATATATATATGTATATATATATATATATATATATATATATATATATATATATATATATATATATATAGGCCTATATATTAACTATCCACCGATGTGGTCTCGAGGTACTGTGCTGCCTTGTCACGCAGCGGGCCCGGGTTCGATCCTGGTCGGGACAGTTTTTCTGGGTGAGGTTTTTATCGGGGTTTTTCCTCACCTGTAAGACGAATGTCAGGAAACTTTAAGGCTCGAACGGTCCCCGAAATCATATGGCCATCATAATCATCATCATCATCCTTCACCTGTGTGGAAAGCAACGGGAAGCTATCACACCTACAATTCCCTAGTAAAGCTGCAAAGCATAGCATGTAAATGCTATGATTGCAGTTAAAGACCTGCCCTCGGGCAGAATTACTATGTATGGATGGATATAGTACTGATTACAATTTAGCCCGGCGCCATAGTCGAGGAGTGGTTAGGGAAAGAAGCCTTGACGCAGATCTATGGGACTCGCGCTGTTTCGAGCCCCCTTGGGGAAGACATTTTCTCATTGAATTTCGGCCAGTATGGGACCGATGCCCACCCAGCATCGTGTGGCATTTGGGTAGCTACAATATGTAACGACTCCAGATTGACAAGACTATAACGGCTGGGGGACCCGACATGCTGGCCACATGTCACCCCTACACTGGCTTATGATAGTCTACCTCTGTGATTTTAGTACATGTGGACGTGAGGCTATCAGTAGTTTGGTAGACCAAGGGCATTATAGGTCTTTCGCGCTTGGAGTGGAGTTTATTACAGTTTACTTGATGTAAGATTTAATATTTTTTATTTCTAGATTGAACCACTGAATAAAAAATTTAAGCCTTGCAGAATGTATACACATTCTTAGTAAGTTACTTATTTATTAGAGTGCATGTACTTTCAAACAAATTATCGTAAATCGCATTAGTAAGGTGTAGTGTAAACAATTGCTGACGCAGTGAACTACTTTTAAACAACAATAAAAACATAACTCTAGCCCGAGTTCTGATGACTCACATCATAATATTGATGTATATGAGATCGTTTCTCTCTCTAGTCTTCGCCGCTAACTTGACCTGACTTGACCCATTAATAAAAATAATGTTTCCTGTCACGCATGAAGTCTCACGCTGTAACTGAATGGTTTGAGTCAATGTGTCTCAATAGAGAGCACTGATTCGAGTTCCCATCAGAGAAGAAATTTTCCCATGGAATTTCGGCCACAATGGGATTGGTGCTCACCCAGAATCATGAAGAATTTGGGCAGCTACAATATTTAGAGGTTGCGGTCAAGAAAACCAGCCATAACGGCTGGAGTATCTGACATGCTGACCACTGTCACCCTATATGTTGGTTAGATGATTGTCCACCTCTGTGATTGATATACTTGGATGTGAGATTAGCAGCAAAGGGCTTTCTAGGCCTGTCACGCCCTTCAGTTTTTTTAACACACGAACTTATAAATTTGTTGCGCTTATTGTTTGACAGTTGTGCATACTCTATAACATACGGGTCGAACGCTTTCACGTTGTATACGCAATGAGTCTGTGATAGATGCAAGATATTCACATTGTTTATCTAAAAAATTCTTTCCTTCTTCTATATCATTTTGTGACTCCAGTTATTTGATTGGTTTTACAGCTCACATTACGTAATTCTGCACCATTTTGTATATTCTTTCCCGATTTTTCTTATATCCGTGCCATCCTTTTTACTTGGCCGTCAGTCGCATCTATAGCCCCTTTCCATGGTACGATTCAAAGAAGTTCGATTTTATGTCAAAAATCCAAATATGCATGTAAGCAGTATCACATTGCTAAATGTATATGCCTATTTCTATTACCAGCTGCTCCATCTGAAAATTCACCTCAAGTCTTGGACGAACTGACTATAGTTCGAAAGGAACACTTTTCTATAGCAAATATCTATAGCATACTTGCTATGTGTCACATAACCTTGCATTATAACAAAGTATTTCTTCTGAACTTCTCTTTCACCTTCCATCTAAACTAGGCAACAAACAGTTAATATTGAGATATGCTAATTTTTCCAATCAACTGCCTGGTTTCATTTTGTTCTTTGTAGGCATAAATTTCTGAGAAATCAACAAGTGTGGCTGCTTCGTTTACTGCAACCTTTTTCCAGAATATATTTAAATGATTCCGCTAACTGCCTTTTAGCTGAAATTGACACAGAAAAAGGGTCATTAAATTATTTTATGGAACAGCTGAGCCGAACAGTATACTAGATTTCCTAAACCATGTTTATGTTAATCCTTAGCGGAGTGCAGCAAGCAACTGACTACACCATGCGTATTAGCATATATATGATACGAAAAAAAGTCAGTCAGTCACGGGACACTAGCGGGAAAAATAATGACTTTACAAGAAAATGTCTTCAATACGTTTTTGTTAGTTGTGTACCGATAACGTAGAATCCAAGAGGAAATTATATTCCATCAATTATTATGTTGTGTACAGTAATTTTTATACGTTTTCTGTGACTGACTGACCATAGCTTGCAGTTAACGATTATAGGACACATTTAAGACATATAGAACATTAGAATGCAATTAATATTATTACATTTACGACTAGGAAGGACTAAAGTATGGTTTAACAATAGATTTTGTAAAATAAAACGAATTAATACGACCAAATCATTAAACAACAAATTGGTAAAATTGTGCATGTGTTTACAGGTTTGGAAAATTAAAAGTTCTACCACTGATATTAGATTAAAATAATACACTTTTGGAACATTATCTTATAGAATCAGAAAATTTGATCCTTAATGATATAACGTCAAAAAAAATATTCCTGCTTCAATTTCAAAATTTTCACCTCGGTATGACATTTTCGTGGAATCGCTCAATAATAATAATAATAATAATAATAATAATAATAATAATAATAATAATAATAATAATAATAATAATAATAATAATAATAATGCTTTATTTTAGCTGGCAGAGTTAAGGCCACTCAACCAGCGAACAGTAGAATTATACAAACATTTTATACTTATTACAATTTTAAGATGTTATTAAAATACAAACTAAATAAAATGCAATAATGATTTGATCTAATACTAGCTAATACTAACAAAAACATGGGATATGATACAATTAAAATGATATAAAATTAAGTAAGTAGCTTCCTGGATGATTATTTATGGAATGTTGTATATAGTTGTTATGGAGTTAATATTTTCATTGTGTCGAACTTAAGTTATTAGTTAATTTGTATTTAAATAATGATAGCGATTCGAAGTCCCTGACAAGACTGGGAAGTGAGTTCTATGCTCCAGTCATAGACATTGTGTATGATTCAGAATATAGACATGTCCTGTGCTGTGGTATCAAAAGTTGAGAAATGTCTTGTGATTTTGTTCCTAAATTGTGATGAGCCGATAAATTTTGAAAACGCGTTGTTAAATAACTTGGTAAATATGTGTTCAGAATGGCTAATAACACGGCACAAATCTCCTGACACAAGATTCAAAACATTTAATTGTCCTTCGAAGGAAGATTTTTCCTGGAATTTTCCTTACTCGAAAAATTACTTCGGTCTATGTCGGAATAAACCTATTTTACTCGAGTCCTGAAGAGCAAGTGCTACACCGACACCATGAGGTCTGAGAGTAAACATATTACATAATTCAAAGTTTAACAACTATTTGTCCTATAAATATTTGGCTTCTACATAACATAAGAGTTATTTGTAACTAGCTACATTCTCCTTCTTTTGTTTTAGATATTACTTCCTTCTATTACCAAGTCAGCAACTGAGACAAGAAATGACAATTGAACTAATCGCAAGGAGCAATGAAGTGTGTACAGATTTACCCATCCAAACCCACGATAATGACCAATTTTAAAGAGACACATTACAGTAAATAGTATGCAGATAGAATATTAGGCTACTGTGAATACTCTACCTGGGTAAATTGTTAGCCTGATAGAAAAAAGGAGCAAGGAGTTGCAGAAGAGAATAAGACGGGCGAGGTTTAAATTTTGGAGTTAAAATAAAAGTTCACAGAAATTTCTGCTTCATGATGAGATTTGAAATTTTATGAAACTCCGTTAATACTTTCCTAATATACGGCAACCAGATATGGATCACATAAGGTCAATTCCAGACGATACAGTGAGTCAATGGAAAATGGAAACAAGACTGCTAGGCTTCAGCCTGAAGGAAAAAAATGAAAATGAAAATCTAAGAAGAATTAGTGGAATTGAAGACGCAGCCACAAAAGTCAGGAGACTGAAATGGAGCTGGGACGGACACGTGGGCAGGATGAAGCAGGATAGGTGGGCCTACGCCAGAAAGACGTGGACAACAGACACGAAAAAACGAACAGAGGACGCCCAATAAAGGTTTGGCCCCAAGAATTTAGTGCAGTGATGGGTGTGTAGTGGAATAGAATATCAAGGGACAGAGAGAGAGAGAGAGAGAGAGAGAGAGAGAGAGAGAGAGAGAGAGAACAAGTGTAGATCTAGACCTATAGATCAATAAATTAACAGATAATTAAGTAATATAATGAGGAAGAAGGAGGACATGGGATTAGAGTTTGCTTTGGAAAGTGTATCGGAATACCGGTACTTAGACCTACATAAGAGATAGACTGAGAAGAATAGGAATATCTCAATTAGTAGGATTAACAGAAGAAGGCAAATACAATCACAAGAACTAGGTCACCCTGTAAGCATCATTGACCTAGCCCTACCTGGTATTATGTGGTACTTATCCTGTAGAGGGTTCAATGGATATATTAATTTAAATATTATGTACTATAACCGATTGAAGTTACATAACTCATATAAAATATGTGTTCAATACATTTAGACATGTTTGTATCTGATGAGCGATCTTCGGATTCTTTGAAGGGAGAGTACTTAAATCTATTTATGGAGCTGCATAAGAAAATGATATTTGGAGGAATAGATAAATTCTGTATTATATAATTTATATAGTGCATCTGGTTTGGTGAAATATAGCTTACGAATATTAATAGATTGGCTTGCGCCGGACATGCTATAAGCATGCATTGAAACAGAATTTCCAAAAAGAGTCTATAATTCACAACCTTTGGCAAATAGAAAGTCGGAAGGAGCAAGTTAAGATGGGAGGGTGGGATAACTGAAGATACCAGGACTCTGGTAATAAAAAACTGGAAAGAGCAAGCGAAGGACAGAAAGGATTGTCGCGAGCATCTTAAGACGTCCAAGGCCCACAAAGAGATGTCGTGTCTTTTATGATGATGATGAGACGAATACCTGTAACTTAATCAGTAAGTACAAATGGGTTACTAAATAATTAATAATCAACACAATCATTACTCTTGAGCTAAGTATTCGCGCATTAAACTTACATACAAATATTTTCATTATTTTTATTGTCAACATTTCCTGTTACATTTCATACCGAATATATGAATTATCTTCAAAATCTCTCCCCATATTTCAACATTACTTTTTCGTTCTGATTTTATTTGACACATTGGCTCTTCTTTTACAATAAGTAATCCATTTATCATATGATTTCTGTACATTATACAGAGTGTACACAAAACAACATAGCAATTTTATAAATGTTCAATGATACTTTAACTGTGACAATATAAAAAAATCATGTTAAACGAAAGAGTAATATTTTCCAGTTTGTAAGTCTGTACATGTTCGATGTGAGTCTCGTTTGTTACACGACGTACATCCGTACTGTAGGTTAATTCCTCCCACACTTTAAACTCCGTGTCAGGAGTAATTGCAGTAACTTTTTTTTCCAATCTTGTCTCTCAATTTGTGCAGTTTAGCAGGCAATCGAGGCACGTATTTTCGATGCTCCTTCACAAAATCCCAAAGGAAAAAGTCTTATGGGATGAGATCCGCTGTACTTGGAGACCACTCGAGACAAGCCTTTTCATTGGAACTATGACAATCAATCCAACGGTTAGTGACATCATCATTTAACAAATCTCGTGCCAATGTGGAGATGCGCCATCTTGTTGCCAAATGAAGTTTAGTTCACTCTACAGTTGAGAAAAGGGCTATTCGTGAAACTTATCCTGGTATGTTATTCCATTTTTACGGTAGCTTCAACGAAAAAAGACGGTCCATAAACATTAGTCGGGTAAGAGCACAAAACACATTAAGTTTTGGGAGTCTCGTTCGGATTGTATAATTCATGGGGATTTTCAGATCCCCAGATTATAACATTGTGTATTTTATCCTTTCATTAAGACGGAATTTTGATTCATCACTGAATACAACACTATCAAAAAAGTCATAATTATCCTGCTGCAACATTTCAAGAGCGACGTTGCAGCGCACAGCTTAAATCGTGTGACAATTATAAAGGGTAGGGACGCATATGTAAGCGTCTTACTAAGATTTTCCATTATTGTCGTCACTGGCATTAGAAGTTCACAACTGCCCTTTGTAACTGACTTTTTAGGACTTTTTAAGGAAGAGTGCCGAACTTGCTGAACATTCTCCTCAGACACTGTTGGTCGTCCCATACTTTTATTTTTACACTATGGCAAGTTAGTCACACAGCCTCCTGTGTAAATCTAAATAAATCCCTATCGGCAATAATAAGCGGATAAAATTATTACATCATTGAATGAAGCAGTTACTGGACTTAGGTCATATTTATATTCAAATTGATCAGGGAAGCGAGTGGAACCTGATTATGTAGGAGCAAAGGCCATATAAAATGATCCAAAGGAGTCAGCATCAATGTAATTAAATTATTAGTTATTAAAGAGGACTGACAACTCAGGTAATGTAAACCTTTCTTTTGTTAAGACGGAAGTGGCTGACACATGATAATAACTTACTAATGACAAAATCCTTTGCTAGACAGATTGAGTAGAAATATCTTCTAAGCCTCCAGTTAACTGATTTATCGTGATAACCATAACCCATTAGCTAAATGTACAAGCGGGGGTTTTACCCTGACACAACTACGCTAGCAAAAAAGTGTGGGAATATGGTAATTTTCTAGCGTCTGAAGCCTAGGAAAAACCCAAGCCTAAGAAAAAAAACCCAAGCCTAGCTAATGTTTGTGACCCGACTGTACGTGAAGCCAGCACGGGAAAAAAGGTCCAACCTCTGAAGGCGAAAATCGCCAATAATAAATTTGCAACACCCCCGGGATCAAAATAGGAGGGCGCATTAACCAATAATATGTTTCGTTATATGTGCCTAAGCACAGACCTTAGGTCCACGTGATCGAGGTAGTGGGAGTAACTAATTTACCTATAGGCGAGAGAGGCTTCTCCTCGTCACTTCTCGTGTATAATTTCACCAAGTCACTTTCTTCTCGTGTACGATCAAACATAGTCACTTCTCAAAAAACACTGCGTTCTAAAAGTTAGATAAATTCACTTCATATATATATAATTACTTGCAGTTTATAAAAGATAAGAATAAACTACTTTTACCAGGCAATTCTCTACACATTAATTCTGCCCGACGAAGTCCTCGTGGAATCCCGAGATAAGAACCTCAACTCTACCGATTACCAACCTGAGCAACCTAAGTTCTCACACATGGAGAACTCCTTCAGTATTCCTAGTGTCACTAAATCCAGTCTTTACCTCTTTGCCCAACAATAACCCTTCTCCATATTGGCTCCCTAACGTGCGGGCAGAATAGGTCGTAAAAGTAACACACGAATAGAAATCAACGGCAGAACGACTAAGTCCCAAGACCACGAGGCAACCAGGACAGAGAAGATGATGGCAACAAGCAGGCAACCCTGGATGCGGAACGAGAAGACAGCGACTGAAGGAAGGAAGCAGTAAGTGACACAACAGCAGAATAAGCATTTTCTTTACTTTTTACATATATAAGAAATCAAAATATTACAGTGATTTAACGGAAAATATATCTGTGTGTATTTATGTTGTTAAGAAGTAGGAATAGAAAGAGGCAGGCAAATAAAGATAAAAAAATGGATAGGAAACACGAAGAGATTAGGGAGAAGGCTTGTGGGCAACTGATTGAAGGAGAGAACGAAATCGTAAGGATGGGAGAGGATAACGAAGATGGCAGAGAGAACTTAGAGCAGAGCACAGGGGAAAGTAGTGAAAGCAACGCAGGAGCAGAAGCTAGAGGGATAGTAGAGGACAAGGGAAATCCAAGCACCGACACCATGAAATACATGGAAATGCTAATGTCGAGAATAGAGGAGATGGATAGAAGTAGGAAAATGGATTTAGAGGAGATGGATAGAAGTAGGAAAATGGATTTAGAGACGATAGATAGAAATAGGAAAATGGATTTAGAGGCAATGCAGAGGAATATGAAACGGGAACTTGAAACTTGGAGAGGACAGATGGAGATAAGCAGGGAAAAGGATGTATTTACGTTGAAAGAAACATTAAGGGATGAGATGAGAAAAGATAGGGAGATGTTAGAAGCGAAAATAAATGAATCGCCAGCATGTGTAGAAATAAAGGTAAACATAACGAAAGAAAAACCTAAAGACTTAGAGAAAATAGAAAGCAGGACGGATAAGGATAAAACAATGTTACAAACTAATCTACGAAAAAAACAAGAGGAATTAAAAGGGGAAATAGAACGAGTAGACAAGAATGGGCTCTGTAGTGTAGAGAACTCGGACAAAAGGGTAAATTATATGTGTCTATTTGTACAAAAGCCAGTTAACGAACAAGAAACACTAAAGCCCCAAGTAGCTCAGAAAATTGCAGAGCAGGATAAACGCTCTGAATTGATTGAAATGATAGTAGAGCCTAGATTTAATGAGTTAGGCATTGATATAGTGCAGAAAGTGAATAACCAAACTGCCAAACTAAATGATGAAATAAGTGTTCCCACAGAGAAAGATAATAGTGTATGTCAAAAGGATAGGACCCCAGAAAATAAATCACACGCGTCGGAGAGTGTTTCTTGGACGACGGCTAATCACAAAACATATGCACGTACAGAGATACTAGGGAACTCGGAGATCGCTAGTAATTCTGTGACGCATACTAACCTAGATGATAGAAGTAAGAATCATTTGAAAAATTTTGACAAAAGTCTAGTTATTATATGTGAATCTGAGAATAAGATTGAGGCCGTAAAGACCCGATAAATTACCATGCGAGTGTTCAGAGTTTGTTTGCGTGTGAGCGTAGTATCGCAAAATATGTATATAATAATAGTACAGGAGGCCTTTGCGAGTAAACAGACTGTGAAATTAGACACTAATAGTATTAAGGGCAGACAGACGGACAGTGAAAGTTGACACTCGAAAAAAAAGGGAGGGAGAGATTTTAACACGTAAGAATGACAACGGAATGGATATATTACGTATGTATGTATGTCTTGCATTGTACTATATTGTATTGTGTGCACAGGTAGACACTACCGTGATTTTGGGTATGAGATAAATGTCCATGTAAACGCTGAAATTATGCAGTACCCAGGTAAGCAAGTGGTTATATACCGACAAAATTTTGATATAACATACAAAAGGTACAAACATATAAGCTCTACATAATCCCCAAACAAAATAAAAAAAAACAAGACCTGATAAATTATACTTAAATGCATGAACCAGTTTTCACGGGATTCGAACTCAATACTAGCTGAGATTAGGACATAGATGAAAAGTATTAGTGAAAAAAAAAAATAAATGTTGTATGGTAAAATACCAAATATAATCAGTAATTAAAATAAATAACACTAATAAAGTGATTAAATAGGCCTAGATTAAAACGCTAATCACGAGAGGAAAGGGCACAATGACTGCGAAAAAAATAAATAAAGTGAAATGTCGATTTAGATATTAATCATGATAATACCCCCATATTGATGAATATGATATAATTAATTGAACTAGTGTGAATATATAACACATGCATGTCCACTTTCAGCTAAGATTGAGGGCGATTAATAAATTGTTGATTTGAACTTAACGATGGAGAATGGATCTATATTTTTAAATGTTTTAACCCAATCGCTCGAGCAGAAAGCTGCAGTATCTACTTAATCCAGTAAATGTTAAAATGAGCCCAGATAGGCCATTGTCATTGTTTAATACATATAGGTAATTGAAGAAACTTGTACAACAATCTGAATACGAATAATATCATGATGATTATGATTATTTTGTCTAAAATAACAATCAGACAGTGTAGACATAGGAGCTAATGAGACAGGGTGAAGCTCAATGCACCTTAATTGAAAGGCCGAGTGACGGTGTGAACCTATAAAGCGTGAGGAATTTATTTGTTGATTATATTTACAGAATTTAATTTGTAGACGTGGGCCGAAGCGGCACGTCACTGTGTTTGTATAACACGTGCTATCTTGTTGAAAATATTTGAGGGCAAGGGATCCCGTATTATCTAGTTAATGAGATGAGATGAGGTCATGATCGCTGGTGGAAGCGAATGTGACAATTTGTGCGAATTTGTATTCGATGTTAATAATGAGATGAGATGAAGTCATGATCGCTGATGGAAGCGAATGTGACAATTTGTGCGAATTTGTATTCGATGTTAATAATGAGATGAGATGAAGTCATGATCGCTGATGGAAGCGAATGTGACAATTTGTGCGAATTTGTATTCGATGTTAATAATGAGATGAGACGAAGTCATGATCGCTGGTGAAAGCGAATGTGACAATTTGTGCGAATTTGTATTCGATGTTAATAATGAGATGAGATGAAGTCATGGTCGCTGGTGAAAGCGAATGTGACAATTTGTGCGAATTTGTATTTGATGTTAATAATGAGACGAGATGAAGTCATGGTCGCTGGTGGAAGCGAATGTGACATACTATGCGATTCTGTATTCGAAGGAAATGATTTTGCACGCTTAAGAAAATAACGTCGTTTGGCTGAGTAATGACAGCTATGCTTTGGCAAAGTAAATGGGCCGAAATATGTTGAGAATAAAATATTAAGAAACATGAATATTTCATGGATTAATAATCATGATGAATTCGTATGTATGTAATACCTATGGGGAAAAAATGATATCAGGGTGTAATACTATCAATAATAATTGTTTATAACGATAGCACAGCTGCTTAAACGCGATATTTAATATTTTGGTCGCAAAGATATAGATCCATGTAAATAAGTCTTATTGACTCAATTTAAATTAAATTTAGCAAAACTGTAGTATTATTCGACATATGGTTTGAAGTAGACAAAACTGGTTCATCGCAAATGAATTCCCAAGCTGTAGACGCACATTATAATGTAGGTAGATATTAAGGTGTAAATGAAAGTGTAAATAAACAGTTACACATGAAGAAGCAATTTATGCTATACTGGTATTCAACTAAATAGTTTTGAATGGTAATTGTATAAGCATGAATGGTTTGAGTAGACCACCAAATTTATATTAAGGGTGTGTCATTTTTTTCTTTATGAATATTTATGTATGTCTATATTGCAGAAAGTGAGTCTATTTAACATCAAAGAACGTTCCCAGGTAAAAGGGATACATATCAGTGTTTACAATCTGAACATAATTGACGTACTGGCAACACTCTTAGGGTTAACGTGTTCTAACCAAAATATTATAGCCATTTTTTTTAAAGGCCAATATAGCTATGATACTAGCATTATGTTACGCGAGAGGATTATAAACAAATGAAAAATCCCTTGATTTTTCCATTTGATTATAGGGCATTTATGGCAAGTTAGTCACACAGCCTCCTGTGTAAATCTAAATAAATCCCTATCGGCAATAATAAGCGGATAAAATTATTACATCATTGAATGAAGCAGTTACTGGACTTAGGTCATATTTATATTCAAATTGATCAGGGAAGCGAGTGGAACCTGATTATGTAGGAGCAAAGGCCATATAAAATGATCCAAAGGAGTCAGCATCAATGTAATTAAATTATTAGTTATTAAAGAGGACTGACAACTCAGGTAATGTAAACCTTTCTTTTGTTAAGATGGAAGTGGCTGACACATGATAATAACTTACTAATGACAAAATCCTTTGCTAGACAGATTGAGTAGAAATATCTTCTAAGCCTCCAGTTAACTGATTTATCGTGATAACCATAACCCATTAGCTAAATGTACAAGCGGGGGTTTTACCCTGACACAACTACGCTAGCAAAAAAGTGTGGGAATATGGTAATTTTCTAGCGTCTGAAGCCTAGGAAAAAACCCAAGCCTAAGAAAAAAAACCCAAGCCTAGCTAATGTTTGTGACCCGACTGTACGTGAAGCCAGCACGGGAAAAAGGTCCAAACTCTGAAGGCGTAAATCGCCAATAATAAATTTGCAACACCCCCGGGATCAAAATAGGAGGGCGCATTAACCAATAATATGTTTCGTTATATGTGCCTAAGCACAGACCTTAGGTCCACGTGATCGAGGTAGTGGGAGTAACTAATTTACCTATAGGCGAGAGAGGCTTCTCCTCGTCACTTCTCGTGTATAATTTCACCAAGTCACTTTCTTCTCGTGTACGATCAAACATAGTCACTTATAAAAAAACACTGCGTTCTAAAAGTTAGATAAATTCACTTCATATATATATAATTACTTGCAGTTTATAAAAGATAAGAATAAACTACTTTTACCAGGCAATTCTCTACACATTAATTCTGCCCGACGAAGTCCTCGTGGAATCCCGAGATAAGAACCTCAACTCTACCGATTACCAACCTGAGCAACCTAAGTTCTCACACATGGAGAACTCCTTCAGTATTCCTAGTGTCACTAAATCCAGTCTTTACCTCTTTGCCCAACAATAACCCTTCTCCAACACACACAGCCGATCGTTGCCAATTGCTTATGCCATCGACGGATGCTATTGGAATTTGCAGGATCACGATTAAACTGCATAAAAATGCACGTTGAACTGTTATCACTGTTTTAAAACTCTCAAATTTCAAAACTCAAAATGTTTTCTGTTAAGAATTCGCCATCTATCTTATTATCGCTGCCCAGGAAATATAAAATAAAGGTATCTGCCCATCCATACAACCAAAACTGTCTTCCTTTCTCTTTCATTTGAGCCTATCAACAACTTTCTGCGTCTCTTCAAAGAGATTAATACAACTACCCCAAACTGCTATATTATTTTATGTAATTGTTACATTTGCCCCTTAAGCCTGAATAAAGAGGCCTCTAAATCAAATTTACCAACATCAACGTCCTAGTAATAACTTAGATGCCTATTAGATGTCTCATTGGGTCCGTGAGTTGACCGCATGCCATCCATGACATCCATGAACAAATAATGTAACTAAAATTAACTTGGTCTAGCAACTCCTTACAAAGAGAGGCTGTAACGTACCAATGGGCTACGCCATTATAGATAGATATACATTATATAACCTGGCCATTTCAACATATTAATTTCAATAAATCTGACCTCGTCCATTATTTTATATTCAACAAAGTTCATCATTACATGATGAGCTCGTTTTCAGAACTTCTAATCCATTTTCATGCATTTCTGGGAAATAATATAAGGTCACTATTTAAACAAGAATCAGTTTGATTACAATAGCCAATTTAACGCACGTTTCTAGCGTTTTAAAGCATCGTGTAATAGCTAATGGTGACATTTATACAAAGAGTAATTAAATAAGAATTATAACCAGTGGTGAGATTGAGATTGTGAGGGAGCTATTTGTGACTTAGGTTTACACATTACTCATATATTAGAGAGGATTTACTAGTTATCAGTCTATACTTATTCAAATAAATAACATAATAAGAACTCAATAACAAATTTGAAGCAGTATGTTAATATTTAACTCAGGAATGTATATATGTGTTTTTTTCGGAAAAATAGAGAACATGGGACCATTAAGTTTGTCATTAGGTGCATTAACCAAAAAGCGTGCTTAACATTTTTTGTTTCTAGATGTCTTGATTATAATGCATTTTTGGGTTAGCCTTTTTCAGGTACCGTCTGCGAAACTTATAACGAACCGTTAGTTAATATTTGTATCGATAGTTATCTATTAATTATCGAATAGAATTCGTGCTGACGATATGATTGCCAATGCCCCTTCTATGGCCATTTGCCAACATATTTATTCAGAATAGATTAGGTAAGATAGGTAAGCTTAGATTAGGTAGGTTAAGTTCGATTAGATAGGTATTCGGCGATCTTAATTTATTCTTAGTGTGTTTTTTATAAGATGGCTAGTATGTTTTAGCAATACTAGTAGACATGTTCCAACGGTAATATGGCCTCACTTAGTTTAGTTTTGCGTCAACTTCTTATTCAATTTTCATGAAGAGTACTCGTTGTTTCAAGAAGAAGGATGATATGAGGGTATGGAAAAAAGAAAAGGTAGATCCATTTTATTACTCTCTTACATAATTAAAAAAAAAGTTTTAAAAGTGAATTATGCGTTTTGAAGGTTGAAACTGTCACATAACGTGGAATAAATGGCCATAAATTGACACAGAAAACACAATTCGTTTTTGAAACAGCATTTTGTTTTACTTATATAAGGAAGTACGAGTAATAGATCTAAGTTATAAATAAGACACAGATCAAACTTTGAATTTCATTTTCTCAAATGTCCTTAATGCATTAACATCCCCTGGCTTCTACACGGCTCAACCATGTAGATTTTTTTATTTCTGATTTTATCCACAATACAATGATTTACCGTCACCTTCAAGAAATTTGCCTTCTCCATTTGTATCGATCCAGAACTTCCTCATCAATAAGTCCCAGTTCACTCATACTTCTCACATCATTCTTCCTTCTTTAGATCTAAACTTTCTCTACTCCAAAATCTTCCTAGGATATACTATTGAGAGGATACCTCAATTGTGTAAACAATATTAATTGTACATTTACCTTGTTATATGATATTTTTATAGGAAATCTATACCACGGGCTTTCTCACAAAAATTATAAATCTCCAGTTTGTCGAACGCAGCAATTTTTGAAACAATTTCAATTTTTTAATGGGTAACAGTGATCTGTCTTCCCCTATTCGGCTTCTCAAGTAAATCTTTTTGAGTTTTAAAGTAGAAAAGGAAAGAACCCTTACACATTGTGATGTTGACATGGCCAACGTAACACAATTCTCAACAATATTGATATTTCTTTAAATTTAACAGATATCGGTCGAAATTAAACAATACATTTCGAGATATTCAGACTTCCGCTAATATCAAGAAATTCTTGTCGGTAATAGAAAATATATAATTCAGTCTCACATAATATTTAAAATATTGGCAGTTTTACCGACATCGAAATAGGGAAAACTGAATTTGTCTTGTGTTTGGCCAGACAATTAATATTCCTATATTTATTTTCTATATTTTCTAAATTACACATGCCACTTTTCGCCAATGTTCTGTCACCGCCGCCGATGAAGAGACACACAAAATAGTATAAACGGGTTTTTTCACTACCACGCAGCCAAAATGTAGTCTTACACGGGCCTAAATCTTTCTAATGTATGCTCACGTTTTTTTTTTTACTCCCATTGTTCCAACACCATATTCACGTCGAGTGTTAACTTACCATTTTCCTTCGTGTTTAATGTTTTTTTAATTTTAAATATAACGCATCAAAATGAAACACTTTTAACTCCAGGACCTTCGTTTTACAAACGGACAACTGACAACTAACTATTATCGACAGATCACCTACACAAATTTAACATGAAAGTAGGCGTATTCAATCGAATAATCATGTGACTCTAAAGTTATGACCAGTCACGTTCAAAGATTTAAATTATTGCCTGCAATTGGTTTTAAATAATTTGATTTCTAAACGTTTCGGATTTTTATACACGGTGATTATTGTATCTGGAGCTCACAAAAAATAAATAATTATTTTACAGGTATTCCATTAATACATAAACGTCTAATTTCTTGTAAGCCCATGTGTTCCCTTTACAGAGATTTTAGGCGCTCTCCCCCTACTGGGAAGAATTTGAACCATACTAATTTTAATTACACTTTTTATCGTATGGATGTCCTAGGAGTGGCCCGTGGTCAGCGTTCCGCCTCATACTGACATTTAAGAAACCAAGGTATTACTAGGACGGGAAAATTTTGGATATTAAAAATAATAAAATAATAATTGGTGAAATATTGCTCGCGAATTGACAATTACCGGTAATTTATGAACAAATTCATTGCTGTCTCTAATTACAAAGAAATTACAGCTGTTTAAAAGTACAGATTTGAATATTATCAGAATTGTCAACAGAATGATACTACAGGACAACCTTCATGGCAAATATTTTGTGTGTCTGATAGTTAAAAAACACTACACTACAAGCCAGCGGACACACAATACTATCACAATCGCGCAAACATTCCATTCTCTATAGAAGCTAGTAGATTGAAGCGATTTTTCATCTCCAACCCATACAACTGTAGGCGTCGTGTTGGTTATGTTTAATACCGAAATAAATTATCATGATATAGCATTAGCAACAAAAACTCATGTAGATTTAAGTAAAAGACTAGAAATAAGAATTAAAACTATGGATTATAAATAAATTAATGAATTTAGTATATATGAATTAGGGTGACACCCATCAGCCCCCATCGATAGCCCCTGATGCATACACTAAAAAAACGAGGTGGATAACAGAATTTTGAAAATATACTCCTCATAAACTTTCCTCGATTTCCGTTATCCTGTAGAAGTCGAAATATATGTGTAAGAAATGCCCTTCCAAAGTTCCGAGTACAATTTTGTTTGGTTTATTTAAAATGGAACACTTGAAGCATGCGTTGCCACTGTTCGAATTAAAACCATTATACAAAGTTTTATATCTTTTAATAATTAAATGCGTTTTTTATAGGCCTAGTAATCAGACCATAATCATGTTTATCTACAGGAGCTTTCATTTTCCGAATAATAGGAGGCTTTACAAAGTTATATTCGCCTAATTCAATAATTAAAAATGTCCGTGCAATCAGAAAATTAAATAATGGCGAGAAAACGTATCTGTTGTTTTTCAGCGCAGAAAGCTTGGTTGCACCGAGTGTAACTAAGACTGATATATTTTTTATTGTTTCATTCATTTACTTATTAGCTTATTTAATTAATTTATTTGAGTGATCTTCGACAATAAAGGAAAACGTACTATTCTATAAGGACATTAATATATAGAACTGCATACGACATAAAAAATAAAGTAATAACTGAAGTTCAGATTCCTATGGCATTTTGGAGCCTATTCCAAACTCAATATAACATGTTATTATTGTGATGAAAATTGAGTTGTTTTAATATTGCCTTAGTAGTTATGTGGATATTCAATTCTTTGAAGATATCGGTCATATTTGTGCTTAATTCTTTTAAGTAATATTTCTGATCATATTAAATTGTTTTTATAAGGAAAACAAGACTTCGTTGATGACACATTGATGATAAGAACATAAAATGCTGATTTAGTTTATGTTAGAACTAAATAATCGGCCGCGGTGGACTAGTGGTTATGCTCCTTGCCTCTGGTCCCGAGAGTCGCGGGTTCAAACCCGGCCGGGGTCCATGGATTTTTTAGGACGGAAAAATCCAAGGAGCAAGTCCTCCGGGAGGGACTTTAAGCTGTGGGTCCCGAGTCTGAAGATTTTCAGGCTCGTAAAAAATCCTTAAGCCTGAATAAAAAGGCCTCTAAGCAACATTTACCGAATTTTCCCGTCCTAATACTACCTTGGTTTCCTAGTCGTCAGTATGAGGCGGAACGCTGACCACGGACCACTCAAAAATACATCTATACGAAAACAAGTGTAACTAAATTAGTATGGTTCAAATTCTTTTCTGTAGGGGGAGAGCGCCTAAATCTCTGTAAAGGGAAAAACATAGGAGTACAATACAATACAATAGAACTAAATATTTCCAGCTAGAAATTTTGCACTCAGTGAAATATACTGTTTTCTTGTAAGCAGAGAACTCAAAATATTCTTCTCCAGTAATTCACGTTTATTGATTTTTATTTCAGAGCATGCATACATATTTGTACAAATAAGTGTAGCAGGACTACATAAAAACATATGTAAATACAATATTTAAAATATTATAGTACGAGAGAATTATAAATGTATATACAATAAGTAAGAAGAGCTGAGTAACACATTATTTACGGAGCCATATTTGTGGGTCATATTTATACACTTTTAGATTATAAGCGCTTACTTACTTCTTACATTTTAAATCATAGAAATCATTATTTTGGTAGGCTTAAAAACATTTATAGAAATTAAAATAAATGTAACTGGATAAAATCCTGCTACTTTAAAGAAATAATATATTTCGGAGTCTCTTATGGCAATGGGTGAAAGTGAAAAAATAAGTCTTCTTACACTTTTCAAAAGACTGGAAAACCGAGAGTGCTGGAGAGAAGTGTAGCTTTAAAAACACATGTACATAAATATTTGTTGATTTTTTTCTCCTTCCTTTTCGGAAACCAGCAGCACGTCAAATACTTGACGGAGAGCAGAGAGAAATAAGTGGAAATCGATATTTTCCTGCCGCCCTGACCGCCTCCCGTCACCCTGCAACTTAAATATCTCAAGAACTGCCCCTCGTACCGTCCGTTGGTTTCACTGTCCTCTACGCATTGTTTTCACTTCCCATTTACTGAAGCATTTGACTTTTACTGGTAACTGGTTAACCGTACTCAGTGTTTCCAGCAGAATATATTTGTAACTTGCAAAGTAATATTGGAATTTCACTGTAATTTGTTTGATATTGTATTGTCGTTTAGTGCTTATGCAGCCGATTGGGTCAATTCATAACCAACTACATAAGAAAATGTGTCTCTATATCTCATCATTATCATCATCCGTCACGCATTAAGTCTTTGTAGACCTGTTTCGACTCCATCTAGCAGTCGTTTGAGACTGGGTATTTATTACATCATCAATTTTGTGATTCTTGAATTAATATATGTATATTTAATACAGATAATTTAAGACTTTGTAGAATTCATCCGTCCATAGTAGTTCGACGTCCACCGCTGTGATCTCGAGGTAGCGTGCTGCCTGGTCACGCAGCGGGCCCGGGTTGGGTCCCCGGTCGGGACAGTTTTTCTGGGTGAGGTTTTTATCGGGGTTTTTCCTCACCTGTAAGACAAATGTCAGGAAAACTTTAAGGCCCAAACGGTCCCCGAAATCATGTGGCCATCATCATTATCATTATCATCATCATAATCAACCTTCACCGGTGTGGAAAGCAACGGGAAGCTACCACACCTACAATTCCCTAGTAAAGCTGCAAAGCATAGCATGAGAATGCTATTATTGCAGTGAAAGACCTGCCCTCGGGCAGAATTACTATGGATGGATAGTAGTTCTGCCCGAGGGCAGGTCTATCACTGCAATCGTAGCATTTTCATGCTATGCTTTGCAGCTCTACTAGGTAATTATAGGTGTGGTAGCTTCCAGTTGCATTCCACACCGTGAAGGATGATGATGATAATGATAAGGTTGATGATGATGGCCGAATGATTTTCGTGAAACCGTTCAGCTCTTAGCTTCCTGACATTTGTCTTATAGATGAGGAAAAACCCGAACAAAACCTCACCCCGGAGCCTGTCCCGACCGGGAATCGAACCCGGGCCCGCTGCGTGACAAGGCAGCACGCTACTTCCAGACCACAGCGGTGGACGTAGAATTCATATATATATATATATATATATATATATATAAAGGAATTCCAAGTATCTAAATAGTTGATAAATATCACAAATCATCATGTTTTTACCATTTTTTGATTATACTTGTTTTGCACCCGTGTAGATAGGCCTACATAAAATTGTTTATTCTATGCCACCAATGAATATTCTATCCCGAGAGTCCATCTACTTTAGTGGGCAAGTTAAGGTTAGGAAATGGGCAAGTTTGAGTAAATTAAGGTGGATAAAAATGAGCGGGTTAGTACACGAAAATAGTTTAGCGTTCACTTGTTTGTTAGCGGCGTTTACTGATAAGTTGGCTACACTGTGTGAGCAATGACTGATACTCATTTAACATTACAAATATGCTAATTTTTGGTTACTTTGAACTGAACTTTTGACTTTATTTTAGGGCATTTTCACATTTTTGGGTAAACAATTAACATACTCGTATGTATTTCTCTTAGGTAATTATTCAGATATTGCAATAATAAATTGTATTTTTTTTTTCTTTTCGTACTTAAATTTATTTTGGTGTCATTGTGGCATAGAATCCCCAACTTATTTTTACAGAATTAATGTTTGTAACTTCAAGTAGTTACAAATTCTCTAAGCAGTTAACAATAATTCATCGTCATCTTGCCATTTCTTAACACTGTGTTTAAAATAACAATATCTGTAGTCCTACATGCAAAACACTATGCATTTAAATATCTCAGCAGGTACTTTATGAAAAATCACCAAGATTTTTGGTAGCTTATACGACTTCGATGTTAAAATACCCTAACTAATACGTGCTTTAATTAACATAAACCATTGAAATCAGTCTCTCATTGAGTGAACGTCCAGCGAAATTCATACAAATTAATGTTCTCAATACTTACATATTCGTTGTCAAATATTTTGCAAAGTCCGTAATGGTGATGTAGACTTTTCATTTAAATGTTTTATCAATATTTTATTTATTTTTTCCAATATCTATTCAACCATTGCAGGCTATAACTTTACACAAAGACAGACACAATTTATGCGACATAAGGCAGTTATAATGAATAAATATGAAAGGTTCCTTCATTGTCGAGTGAAATAAAGGTATAATTCCATATATAAGGTTATTTTTTCGTGTATGTAATATCGCCTAATTCTTCTATGAGAATTCGAGGTCTTCATCTCTCTCGGAGAATATGAATTTTTCCGAGCGTAAAATTCTTGAATATGGTTTTCTTTTAAGGGAAGTATTGCTTTGGGTATCGTGCCATAGCTTTATGGGATGTAAAGATCCTCTCGCATAAAGGAAGTAGTCTTTTGATCAAATTGTACTTAAAGAATTCATAAATGATTAGTAAAGGTATTATTCTTCTGCTATGATTAGATTCCATTGAATCTGCACATTAATGACCCCAATTTTAACATTAGCCAGTTGAGGCATTCCAGAGTCACTTATTTTACCTTAAAAGAGTACGGTTGATTGATAAATAAGGATTAACGACGAGGATTTACTTGTGACAAATCCCAACTATCAGTCAGTCTCGATGGACTAGTCACTATGGTCGCCTCTGGTTATAAAGTCCGCTGGTAAAACCCACCCTCGGTCAATTGATTTTTTAGAGTGCAGAAAACCCCAGAATGACATTTTATGAAAGGGAAGTTAAGCCGTACAGACCATCTAGTAGATTTAAGGCACACACAAAATATACTAAAACCTGAAATAAGAGGCCTCGAAGCAAAATTTGCAGGCACTTTCATCCCAGGTTTGAATTGTGTCGCTTAAGATCTGATATGAACATGAACGTCATTGAATATATTTCGTCTTATTCTTCTTCTTCTACTATTACTACGACTACTACTATTATTATTATTATTATAAGTATTATTATTGTCATTATAGTATAAAATATTGTTGTACATGAAATTTACATTGCTACATTTAATGCATCTTTAACTGTTTACAATTAGTATAGTGTATATCTATATTTGTCAAATATTTATTTGTATTTGTGCTGGTTGAGTGGAAGAGAAGGCCTTATGGCCTTAACTCTGCCAGAATAAATAGAACATTATTATTATTATTATTATTATTATTATTACTATTATTATTATTATTATTATTATTATTATTATTATTATTATTACTATTAAGCCTACTATTATTACAAATTCCACGAAACTTTAAAATATGCTTCTTTTTAAAAGATCATATTGTTTGCAGGTGGCTCCGTGGCGCAAGCTGCTAGACGTTCGCCTCTCACCGCTGGGGTCCCGAGATCGAGTCTTGGTCACTCCATGTGGATATCGTGGTGGACGAAACGGAGCTTCGGCAGGTTATCTCTCGTTTTCCTCTGCCACAAATCCATTCCACCATTTCTCCATATCCATTTCATTTCGTTGATTTGCCCCTGTGATTATGCGTCAGGCGTGGTTGGCCGGCACCCTTGTTATTCACAGACTTCCCTCTATGTATTTATCACACCGCTTCACTAGACTCTCTGATACACATAAATTAGATACCCGATCCCTTGAGCGCAGTGTCCTTCATATCCCTCCTCATCATACTACCTATTATTCGAAATCTTTTACAATTTCTCTTGCTAGAACATGGAATTCCCTTCCACTCTATGTCAGAGACTGCCAAACTTTACCATCTTTCGGAAACAAATTGAAAATAATATTACTAACAGAAACAACGCACTAATATTGCCTTTTAAAAATTAATAATCTGTTTTTTCATTATTTAATAAAAATAGATTTAAGATTCGTTAATATATTTACCTAATGCCTTGTATAAATCATTGATTCATTCATTGTAGTTTATTACATTCTTTGTATTTTTTATTCTTTCTTTTCATTTCATGTATAGTAGATTCGAGCTGTTATTCCTTTCTGTATTCATTCTATCATTAATTTAATTTTAATTGTATTTAATTTCATTGCATTATTAGACATTATTATCATTATTAATCAATTTGACAGAAGATTTGTTTAATATGACTATTATTGTAATTTTTTGTATTTATTTGTAACACGCCGACGACCTACAGATTT
Organism: Diploptera punctata; assembly: GCA_030220185.1. Taxonomy (NCBI): domain Eukaryota; kingdom Metazoa; phylum Arthropoda; class Insecta; order Blattodea; family Blaberidae; genus Diploptera; species Diploptera punctata. The sequence goes on from JASPKZ010008787.1 coordinate 51,982, forward strand.
ACACACACTTTAGGCCTGACGAATTTAATGAATATATTGACAAAGTAAACACTGACCTCAGGCATATATCTTTATGGTCCAGACAATATGGGCTGAAACTAAATGTAAACAAAACGCAAGCAATAATTATTGGACATCCAAGGCTATTACACCTCATAAACAATGGCAATATGCCGGCTGTCATATTAGATAATGAACAAATTCCTTATACCGACGTCGTTAAAAACTTGGGATTTTACTTAGATTCTAATTTAAAATGGCATGAGCAAGTAAAACAAACATCTAAAAGGATCTTCTCCATAATGCATTCCCTAAAGCGACTTAAACATTTTCTTCCTACAACTCTTAAAAGAATTTTAATCCAAACTTTAATGATGCCGCATTTTGACTAATGTGACGTTCTACAAACTGACATAAGTGACGGATTGTCGGACAAACTGCAGGTTGTCCATAATATGTGTATCAGATTCATATTTAATGTTCGAAAATACGATCACATTTCTCCATTATTCCACGAATTGTCATGGCTACATACATCTAAAAGAGAGAAGAAAATCGCACTGTCTAATTCTCCTATTTAAGATCCTAAATACCTCGATTCCCAATTATTTATTATCCCGTTTCCAGTATCTATCCTCAAACCATAACTTAAACACAAGATCACAACATAGTCTCTTACTTAATATACCGCAACATAGGACATCACATCACTCCATGTCATACACCACCTCCACTTCTCGCAACTGGAATTCCCTACCACAAGAAATAAGGGGCTGCCGGACATTGGCATCTTTTAAAAGAAATCTAAATTTATATTTGCTCTAAACTCGACTTCATTATTATCCAGTGTAAGATATATATATATATATATATATTAATTGGTGTTTCCCGTATAATGTATCATATTTATATTATTATTATTATCATTACTATTATTATTATTATTATTATTATTATTATCGTATCATTATTGTTATTACCCTATAAAATGTTGTTTGTACATGACATTTACATTGCTACATTTATTGTATCTTTAACTGTTTATAATTAGTATAGTGTATATCTATATTTGTCGAATATTTATTTGTATTTGTGCTGGTTGAGTGGAAGAGAGGGCCTTATGGCCTTAACTCTGCCAGAATAAATAAAGTATTATTATTATTATTATTATTATTATTATGTTTGTCCTGGTGATTGGAAGAGAAGGCCGCATGGCCTTAACTCCACCAGGCTAAATAAATCTATTCTATATCCCTCAACCCAACCCTGAGTAGGACACGAGTTGAGGACATTTAATATTGATTAACATTTTATTGACTTAAACATATGACAACCACATATATTCAGGTTTCTGAAATAAAATCTTATATTAGAAATATTTGAAGACTACAACACAACATTTATGTATGCTGGATGTACCGTATTCTGGCAGCTAGCTAGACGGCTAGAACGTGATTTCGTTTTGCTATCTCACTTGGTGCAGTAGTTGCAGACAAACCGGAAGAATCCGAGGGACAATGTTGCATTCCTAATGAACACTGTAGTTTGGTCATTTTATTGCTTCAGCAAATGTTGCGATTTAAGCGGAATCTAGTTTACGGTTTGATTCGCAAGTAGGTGACCTAGACTCCATCTATTACCAGCATCTAGTATCAAAATCTACGCATTTCGATATTCGATTTATTAATCCTGTAATAAGTTAGGAAACATAACATGTTATCAAACATATATTTATTCTGCTACTTGATATTCCACATAACAGAACTTCCCACTATTCCTAATTCCTATTCAGTACCATATGCCAGATTCTGAAAAACCTTAAAGAAACACAGTACGGGCTGCCGAATACTAGCTTCTTTGGAAACAAATATAAATATTTTAATTGGTCTCATTCGGATTAATTGATGGTTTATTATCTTCCTTTTCTTCTTCTTCTTCCTTATATCAATTTAACCTCTCAACTTATAGGCAATTTTTACACTCCACCCGGCCCTTATCGTGGCATTACCTGTTCGAAAGGATCACACACATACTTTTTCTCACACAAAGTTATGGAGCACCTCCCCGGAGATCAATCAGCTCAATGTCACGCATCCTCCGAGAATAAAGAACACAAGACGAAACATACCATTCACACATATAATCATACCATAAATGGCGAATATTATAATGCTGCTTATGAATTACATATGATGCTCAGGCACGGTTTGTTTTCTTTTTCTAATAATAATAAATTTAGTCGTTTCAATTTCAATTTAATTTGTACTAAACTATTCACATCTTTTGTATTTTTTATGTTATGTTGTTATATAATATTTCTGTACCTAGTACTTTTTTTGAGAGGAAGTGAAGGTTTTATGGTTTTAACCCCGCCAGTATGAATAAATAATAATAATAATAATAATAATAATAATAATAATAATAATAATAATAATAATAATAATAATAATAATAATTATTATTATTATTATTATTATTATTATTATTATTATTATTGAGGGAAGTAGATTATACAATGGATGATTGGAAAATATTGGCTCAGGATAGGGATATTGGAGAGCTTATATCCGCGCGGACATGAACCTACGGGTTCGATACTGCCAGTGAATTAGTTAGTTTATTATTATTATTATTATTATTATTATTATTATTATTAATTAAATTGTACTCTCTTGATAATATATACGTGAATAATTTAATATATAAAAATGAATGTTTGTTTTTTGTTTGTTGGCTTGTTTCTTTGTTTGTTTGTTCGTACTTTATGCGCGGCCACACCGTTGATCCGATTGTGATGGGGCTTTTCGCGAAATATTCTGGAGATTCCCGAGATGAACATAGGCTAAAGGAGAGTTGTGATCCCAAATCCTACACCCTTAAAAATCGCCCTTTGTAGGGGAAAACGTGAAAAAAACTAGCTCTTTGGACGCTTAAATGGCTTACACTGCCTAAATCATATCAGATACAAAAAATTAATGTACACAGAATTGAATATCTCAAAAGCTCTACAAAAAAGTTTGCGACAGCATATGTTTATCTCTTACGGATAACTCACAATAACCAATTTTGTCCTTCATTGATACCAAGAAAATGGAGACAAGTACGTAGATTCCTGTGCAAGCATAGCAGCACACGACGGGTATTCTTTTACGGATAACTCAGAGTAACGAATTCTGTATTTCAGCTCAATTATGCCAAGAAGATCGAGATAAGTAGATTCCCGGGCAACACCGGGTAATCAGCACGGGAAATCTTAAAATAATTACGATAAACATTTATAATTATTTTTCACTTTACTTATTCAACTAATCGTAAGATGTACATTAATATTTGAATTTCAGCTCATTTATGCCAAGAAGATCGGGATGAGTAGATTTCCGGACAACGCCGGGTAAACAGCACGGGGTATCTAAAAATAATTACGATATAATTTTTTTCTTCAACTTATTTAACTAAACATAAAACACATCAATTTTCATACTTCAGCTCATTTATGTCAAGAAATCGGGATAAGTAGATACCCTGGCAATGCCGGGTAATCAGCACGGGGTATCTAAAAAATACAAATTTATATTTTTTTTTCCTTTCACTTATTTAACTAAATATAAAAGCACATTAATTTTCATTTATTTAGGGCTAGCAGTGCACGCCGAATATTAGCTAGTAAACAATATAAGTGAAACTATTTTGATCCGTAGGTGCAATGATATTCACACCCGTACATGTCAGAGTCTTTCCGCGCTATGTCAGACACTGTCAAATTATAACATCCTTTAAAAACAAAATAAAGATTTATTTAATAACAAACTAACGTGTACACCTCTCTGATAGTATTCTGTTAACAATTAACAAATCTATTTATTTATGAAAATAATTTATAATTAGCAAATATTTTCATTTGTTTAAATATTGTAAAACCGTAAACATAGTTTTCTACATCTCATAATTTTTCTTTGGTTTTCTTTATATAGGTCCCTACATTAGTCAGGGACAGTCTACCAACAATTTAATGTATCTTGCTAGAATACATTTTATTATTAGTTTTAGTCCTAGTCTTAACTATTATTAATTAGTTGTATTATAGATCGTAATATACTCTAATAGATATTATCTTATTGATCAAACCTTCATTCAGTATTTAATATTAGAGTTAATTATGATTGTTATAATCTGATGTAAGTACACCGCTGTGGTCTCGAGGTAGCGTGCTGCCTTGTCACGCAGCGGGCCCGGGTTCGTTCCCCGATCGGGGCAGTTTTTCTGGGTGAGGTTTTTATCGGGGTTTTTCCTCGCCTGTAAGACAAATGTCAGGAAAACTTTAAGGCCCAAACAGTCCCCGAAATCATGTGGCCATCATCATCATCTTTTCGTTATCATCATAACCCTCATCTTTCACCGGTGTGGAAAGCAACGGGAAGTTACCACACCTACAATTCACTAGTAAAGCTGCAAGCATAGCATGAAAAATGCTATGATTGCAGTGAAGGACCTGCCTTCGGGCAGAATTACTATGGATGGATGGATAATCTGATGTAATACATTATGTTTGTAACTGGTGAGTGGAAGAGAAGGCCACATGACCTTAACTCCACAAGGTTAAATAAATAAATATACGATATTGTCAAAACCAATTTCATGCTATTGGAACAAGGGATGGACTCTACAAAAAATACGATGAATATAGAATTGCAGCTATAAGGATTTTCACGTCTAAAAAATAGCATTGATCTTAAGCTCTTTCTAGTAAACGTACCTTTTTATGTGAGATTGAATTATTAGTTACTTGAATTTAAATACATAATTAATATAAAGTCCAAAGCCATAGCCGAGCGGTTAAGGCAAGAAGCCTTGGCGCAGAGCTACGAGACTTGTGCTGGTTCTAGTCTCCATGGGGGAATAGATTTTCTTATGAAATTTCGAACAGTATGGGACCGCAACATCGTGAGGAATTTGGGTAGCTACATTAAGTAGCGGCTCCAGGTTGAGAAAACTAGCTATAACGGCTGGAGGACCCGACATGCTGATCACATGTCTCCCCTACACTGGCAGGATGATCGTCTACATCTGTGATAAACACATGTAGATGTGAGGCCAGCAGCCGACTGATAGGCCAAGGGTCAACTAGGCCTGTCGCGTCATGGAGATAATTAATAGGCCTATAAAGAGTTTCACACATAACTTTGGCAGGAAAGTGTATGTCCGATTTATGAAAAAAATATCGTTATGGAACGTACAATTTCCACACAAATATTTAATAAAGTTAGGAGTGGAAAATATTATTCGAACAGCGACTAGGAGATGCCACTGAACCAACACCTATCAACGAAACTCGTTTTTACACTACAGTCGTGATCCAAAAACAGATGCAACTACTATATCGTTTGGTATAGAATGTTCTGAAACTACTGACGTATTTATAAAATTCCAAATGCTTATTGTTCTTTAGTAATCCAATTGGTATGATCACAAATTAGACCATGGAGGGATTTAGCAGCAGTTGTGAAGATAATTGTGTCATAAAATTATGTTTCTCTTGTACTTACGCATGGAGAAGATGAGGGAGATATGTAACCATCTCTGCCTGCGGCGTCAAGTGGCAACAGTGTTCCCATAAGAGCAATACTATTTTCTAGACATGAAAAAACCTATAGTGAGATGAGATTCAAGCACCTAAAAGCAGGCCGTACGAAGTAGAATTACAGAAGAAATTATGACACACTTGATGAATTAAATATGTTGCCAATAATCGATTGAACATCAATTCATTATCAACAAATAGGGGGGGCGTCCACATGTGGACCAAGTGTCTAGCCAGATCCACGATTTTGTGTTGGTTGTATATACAGTATTTGACACCGGGACGCACGGCTTTACTCAAAAATCCAGAGGAATGCTTTCAAGCCCTTAGAGGGAACCTTCGACATCAACCATGGTCGAAACCAGAGCGGATCTCGAAACCAGAGATGTGCATGGTAAATACTATAGTCCACAACCGGACACTATAAGATGATAAAATGTTTTTGACCGTTTTGAGTAACATAGCCCTTAATGTTGCTGCCTACCATAGTAAGACGTGTTTTCTTCAGCTTTTATTTAAAACTTATTTTCTTCCCGGAATAGACTCTGAATCCAGCTCAGTCTGCATCTTCAAAATGTTCCTATAAAACTTCTGATTGTAAAACCTGGCGGAACATAGTGATTATTTACCTAGTATAAGAGGTTCTTTTCGTCCACATAATCCAGTTTGGCGCATTATGGGTACAAATTGTTCAATAATTTTTATACTAATCCATCCAATAGTAATTCTATTCTGGGTCCCGAAGGCCAGGTCCTTCACTGCTATCATAGCATTTTCAATGCTATGCTTTGCAGCTTTTACTAGGGGAGTTGGTGGGTGTGGTGGCTTCCTGTTGCTTTCCACACCGTGAAGGATGATGTTGATGAGAAGGATGATAATGATGGCCATATAATTTCGGGGACCGTTTGGGCCTTAAAGTTTTCCTGGCACTTGTCTTAGAAGTGAGGTAAAACCCAGATAAAATCCTCACACAGAAAAACTGCCCCGACCGGGGATCGAACCCGGTCCGCTGCGTGACAAGGCAGCACGCTACCTCGAGACCACAGCGGTGGACATTTATACTGCAAAGTATTTTAATTGTGTTCTAGATTTATAACTCTATAATGTTTATCCAGCACATTTCTTGACAAAATATTTCAATTCATTACAATTAATTTTTTTGTTTTGTTTTATGGATTTCCTAGCAGTCATATTTTAATTCACATCTTTTTCCTCAAAGATTAATTTAACCTCTCTTTTAGTATAAACATTTTACATGACCCAGGCAACACGGGCTTCGCACGCACACAACATATCGGGAGAGTTATTATTTTTAAGTACATACTTACTTACTTACTCACTGGCACCATCGAACCCGTAGGTTCATGGCGCGCGGACATAAGCTCTCCATACATCCCTATCCTAAGCTAATGCCTTCCAATCATTGCCTGTATAATCTACTTCCCTCAAATCATAGTTAATATTATTCTCCCACCTCATTTTTGATCTACCAACCGGGCGTGTTCCCTCTGGCTTTCCTACTAGAAGCTTCCATGCAAGTCTTTCATTCCCCATACGTGCAAAATGTCCTGCTCATCGCAGTCTACGAGACTTAATTGTTCTTATTATATCTGGCTTCCTATAAAGACCATGTAGTTCAATGTTATGTAAGTCTTCTCCATTCACCTGTCTGTTCAACTCTCTTTGGTCCAAAAATTTTCCTCAGTACTTTATTCTCAAATACTTGTAATCTCCTTTCCTCCCTTAAAGTAACAATCGATGTTTCGCACCCATATAATATAACTTAAAAAAATATTGTAATATCCTCAACTAGCGTCACACTCAGTGTCGGCTTAAAGAATGCGATGAGGTGAAGCCGATATATATATAGATGTAAGTGAATGACAAGAGTGCCGGCCAACCACGCATGACGCACGTCACAGAGGTGGATAAACGGAATGAAGTGTAATGGATAAGATGAGTATGGAGAAATGATGGAATTAAATTTGTGGCAGGGGAAAACGGGAGAAATCTCGAGAAAAACATGCCAAAGCACCGTTTCGTTCATCACTGAAACCCACAAGAAGTCATCGAGTCTCGATGTGGTTACCCCAGCGATGGGAGGCGAGCGTTTAATCCCTTGTGCTACAGAGCCGCCTTTTAAAAACCATTCCAACATAAAAAACGGGAATTCAGAAACAAAAAAGTGAAACCTCGAACTCGGCCATTACGTGAGAATGAAATATTATCGTAGGTAGATGGTCGATCATTTGAAAGCGATACACTTAACAGGATTGTAAAATAGAAATACGAGATATCCAGGTGTCGGTGTCCAGACGTACATCAAACGAATCGAAATACATGGTGTTCCCTATTCAAAGGAACACATTTACAAAGTCAATAGTTACACCCTATAAATCATTTTCTAAATCATATTATTATACAAGATGGCGATTACCACACAATAATTAAGTTACAATGTATTATGTTTAACATAGCATCTGTCTTTCTATACCCGTACATTCCGACATAGTGCAGAGGTGTTCCCTCGCAGGAGTTTATTAACCAAACTAATTATCTACACTTATTTCCGTACAAATATCAGCAAGGGGCATGTGGTTAGTTCATTCAAACGAAGATATGCCTAATGATTAACTAAGGTATTATGTTGATACCAATTAATTGCTCAGAGTCTTTAATTTAGGCTTGAGGTTATTTACGAGCCCGAAAATTTAATGACTCGCGACCCACGACTTAATGTATCTTACAGAAGACTCTTCCGTGAATCTATCGATCATAAAAATCCATCGACCTTGGCCGAGTTATAAACGGTGGCCTCGAAACCTAGGCATAGAACATAACCGCTAGACAAACGAGCTCAATTTAATACAATCTAAGAAAAGAAATGTGTCTAATAATGCACATAAATTCCCTGGGAAAGGTGTGTGTATGTGCGTGTATATATATATATATATATATATATATATATATACATGGAAAATGGGACAGTTTTTCAAAATTTATTTTCTACAGAAACACAAGAATGCATTTTCGTCATGTATGTTGAAGAGAAGAAGCTGCCTTAAATAATAATAAATTAGGTGATTACATTCACCGGGATTTGCCCTAATTTGCCATTAGTTACTTACGTTACAATGATTGGAAACGAGGGTTTATGCATGAATTGGAAACGAAATACTAAAATATTTTCAATTACTCATACGTACAAAATTGTATTTAATATCATATTCAATTTATTTATATAATAAAAAATATACTATTTAATACCTGGCGTGCGCTGCTACGCATAATTAAATTAAATGTGTTTTTATGTTTAGCTGAATAATAAAATGAAAAATAACTATATCGTAATATTATTTTTACATACCCCGTGCTGATTACCCGGCGTTGCCCGGGAATCTACTTATCCCGATCTTCTTAGCATAAATGAGCTGAAGGACAGAACTGGTTTTTGAGAGTTATCCATTAAAGAATACCCGCTGTGCGCTGGTACCCTTGCCCGGTAACCTATTCATCCCGATCTTCCTGGCATCAATGTGCTGAAAAATAAAAATGGTTACAATGGCTTATGCGTAAGACATATGCTGTCGCGGACTTTTTTTTGTAGAATTTTTTTTTTAGATATTCATTTCTGTGTACATTAATTTTGTGTATATGTTATGATTTAGGCAACGTAAGCCATTTAAGCGTTCAAAAAGATCCGTAAAACATGTTTTTCACTTCAAATGATTATCTATAATGGTGAAGGGTTTGAGTATTACAACTATCGTACAGTATAAAACCTTTCAGGGCAACTCCTGAACATTTTGCAACGGTCTGGCAGCGCATGCTACGTACAAGCAAAGAAATATTCATTTTGATATATTAGAAAAATAAATAAATAAGTACATACTGATAGGTGCGTATGTTCTGTTGAAGTATATAGACAAACCATGCTTGTCGTCGGGCTGTCCCCGTTGAAGAAAGTGTTGTAAGAATCCTATCAAACATGGAGAGAGGAACTTTTATAAGTCCCTTATAAATCTTGGAAGAAAACTTGGATGAATATTTTTAACAGCCAAAAGGTATATAAGGAAGAAGCAGTGAAGCGATAAGAGGATCAATACCAAGTAAATATAAAGAAACATTTGAAAATGAGTGTAGGGATTTTGTCCACGGAAAACAGCAAATATAAAGAAAACAAGCTAATGAGGTGGTTATGACAGCCTGCGATTAGATTTTGTAAGCATTATGGTTCTGCTGTTAGAATTTTATTTTATAGCGCGCTGTGTCGGCTGCAGTGGTCTAGTAATTCTGTTACTTGCCTCTAGTCTCGAGGGTCACGGGCCCAAACCCGGCTTCAGTCGATTAATTTTTTGGGATGGAAAATCTAAGGGACAAGTCCTGTGGGAGAGAATTTAAACCGTGGGTCTCGAGTCTGAAGATTTTCAGGCTGGTAAATGAATCTCAAGCCTGAATAAAAAGGCCTCTGAAAAAATTAACAATTCTCCCTCCACCCGAATAATGTCGTAGTTTCCTGTCATTCATATCCTTGAGGCGATATACTAACCACATGTTTTCTCGCTAACATCTATAGGGAAATAAGCTAAATAACTAAATTAGTGTGGTTAAGGAACTTCCCACGGTAAATAATAATCACTATGCTCCTGGTTGAAGATTATATGCTTAAGTCAATGTTGCAGTCGTATGAATATTTGGATATATCGAGAAATAAAAAGATTGATCAACTCGCTTCGTACATAGGATATCATAATGGGAATTCTACGAATCACAGAGTTGGTATTCATTTATATGTGGAATAGGTGGAAGGTACAACATTTCTTGGCGTCCCTGATACTGGGAAGTAGTAGTACTAGGACTTTATTAGACAAAAAGTAAGATATTTACAATATTATTTACAAATATGGGTCGCAAGGGCAGTAAGCCGTACGTGCTGTTGACAGTCCGTTACAATAAAGTAATAATTGGTACTAGTGTAAAGAAAAATAAACAAAAACAGCAATAACATTACAATTACGTAAAGAAAACACAATAAAATATTACCATTAATAATAACACAATAGCATTATACACTAAAAACATTAACATTACAATTACATAAAGAAAACACAATAATATTACAATTAAGTAATAACACAATATCAATAACATTACAATTACATAAAGAAAACACAATAATAATATTACAATTAAATAATAACACAATAGCATTATACACTAAAAACATTAACCTTACAATTACACAATAGCATTATACACTAAAAACATTAACCTTACAATTACATAAAGAAAACACAATAATATTACAATTAAGTAATAACACAATAGCATTATACACTAAAAAAAAATTAACATTAAAATTACATAAAGAAAACACATTAATATTACAATTAAATAATAACACAACAGCATTATACACTAATTAATTTATATATAATTGTTAATAATTAATGGTATTGCATTTTGATAACATATATTTATTCATGAATGAGTGTTGTCCTTATTTTTCGCGTTTTGTCCAGACATTTACCGAGGTTTATCCAATTTTCTGGATTTACCAATAACTCGTAGCATGCCAATCTTTCCCGATTTGAATTTAGAAATCTTTCCGGTAATAACTGACGTCTCCAATATTCTAAATCATTACATTTTCCTAATATATGTATCTCATCTTCAAAGTTCCCGCACATTGGACATATTCGCATATCGTGATCGTCGCTAATTTTTAGAAATTTCCATGCCCCTAGCCTAAACCAAGCAAGCCCTGATCTCTCCTTTATTCCTAGGTTGAGTATATACGATTCTTTTCCCCAGACGTGTTTTAGGTCTCTTTGTAAACACAGTGAGCGTTTTCCTGTACATTCGGCGAAGGTATCTTGTTGGTTTATATCTAAGTACCTCCTCCTTATTTTTCTCCACACGTTCTTGTGATTTTCAGTCCCTTTTTCCCATATCCAGCCCATCCCAATCTTTTGGAGTTCTCTCCTAACCTCGTCTGCCCAAAATTTAACATCTATGTTTTTAATTTGGTGGTCGTAGCAAATTGCTCTAAGCATTGTTTGTTCACCTTGGATTACTCGCAACCAGTATTTGAGTACACGAATTTTACAGTTAATGTCGTCTTGGAATGACCCGAATTCATATAAAATTCCACAGTTAGAAACGGCCTTACTAAGTCCTGTAATATACTTTAGAAAATGCGTATATACCTTATTTAGTATTTCCGTTCTTTGGAAGCCCCAAATCTCACTACTATAGTGCATGACTGGCCTGACCATAGCTCCATACATTTTTTTCTAATGTGCTGACTGGAATATCAGGCACTCGACCCAGAATACCGAGTACACTGTTAAGTTGTCCCCTCCCTTTAAATAATGCTATATCAATGTGTTTTTTCCACTTTCCGTTCATTTTCAACGTCGTACCAAGATATTCGAAATGTTCACGTTTTGAAGAACTTGATCTCTGTATTTCCATTCCTCTGTTCTACCATAAACCGTCCCATTTTTAAATGTCATTGTTTTTGTCTTACTAGCATTTACAGTCAATCCCCAATTCCTACAGTATATTTCCAGTAGGTCAAGACCTCTTTGCAATCCCTTGATTGTCTTGGAACCGATAATTAAATCATCTGCATACAACAGGACTGGGATTCTAACATTTCCTTTCTCCGGAGCCTCAATTTCTCCTTCTAGCATTACGTCTACAATATCATCATCGAATAGATTAAATAGCATTGGTGATAAAATGCAACCTTGTCTCACTCCCCGATTGGCTTCACTGCTCACTGTAATGTGCCCTTGGTCTCCTTTTATACAAAATTTAACATATTTATAAATTGACATTAAAGCATGTATCATTTTATGAGACAATCCTTTCCGATTTAATTTTTCCCAAAGTGCGCTTCGGTCCACAGTATCAAATGCCATCTTAAAATCAATGAATGCACAAAATAATTTACCCCCCTTCATTTTCAGATTGTCATCAATTAATGTTCTCAGAACAAATAGGTTGTCCACCGTGGAGTACCCTTCTCTAAAACCTGCCTGATATTTTGAGAGCCTATTGTTCTCTTTAGCCCATTGTCTGATTCGTTCGTAAAGTACTTTACAATATATTTTCCGAACACTGACAAGAGACAAATTCCCCTATAACTTTCTGGTATCTGTGCCCCACCTTTCCCTTTGTATAGCGGTTGGATGACACCTGTCGCCCAGGCTTCCGGATAATCTCCTCCATTAAAAAGTTTGTTGAACGCAGTTTTCAAAACGTCTAATAATTTATTGGATGATATCATTTTTTTCAAGAATTCCCCTGGTATTCCATCAATTCCAGGTGTTTACCATTCTTTAAACATTTAATGGAAGAAACCACTTCATTTTTCGAAATATCCTGATCCAGTAATTGAATATGAATTGGGTCAGGGATTTCAACTATATTTCCTTGATTATATCTTAACCTCTCATTTCCAGCACCCTATCAAAGTAACTTCTCCATTCCCCGGGCGTTATTCTTGTCCGATTTATGGACTTTACTTTGAGTTCCCTTATCGCTTTCCATATGTCCGCAATGTTCCCACTTTCAGTCGCGACTCTCATTTCTTCGGATTTCCCTCCTCATCATACTACCTATTATTCGAAATCTTTTACAGTTTCTCTTGCTAGAACATGGAATTCACTTCCACCCTATGTCAGAGACTGCCAAACTTTACCATCTTTCAGAAATACATTGAAAATAAAATCACTAACAGAAACAACTCACTAATACTACTTTTTAAGAATTAATAATGCGTTTTTGCATTATTTAATAAAAATAGACTTAGGATTTGTTAATATATTTACCTAATGCCTTGTATAAAAGCATAGATTAATTCATTGTAGTGTTTTTTTTCTCTTCTTTTTATGCAAGTAGATTCGAGCTGTTATTCCTTTTTTATTCATTGTATCATTAATTTAATTTTAATTGTATTTAGTTTCATTCTATTATTAGACATTAATTTCATTATTATTCAATATGACAGATAATGAATTGTTCAATAACTATTATTGTAACTTTTTTTTGTATTCATATGTAACATGTTTGTCCTGTCTAATATGACTACTATTGTAATTTTTTTGTATTCATGTGTAACATATGTTTGTCGTGTTTTATATGACTATTATTGTATTTTTTTTGTATTCATATGTAACATATGCTTGTTCTGGTGAGTGGAAGAGAAGGCCACATGGCCTTAACTCCACCAGGCTAAATAAATAAATAAATAAATAAATAAATAAAATATTTTGCCATGCTAGTTTTGTTTCTGCCAATAAGTATTTATATTCCTTTCTCTCTTGCGCATAATTTTTTCTGCTTTCATCTGTGCTTTCTTTTCTAAACTTTAAAAGACTACTTTCGACAAATTTCTTCTTCTTTCTACATGCATTATTGTACCACCCTTTGTCCTTCTGGTTCATTGCGTATTAACCTTGAATTTTTCCCCTGCTTTTTGAAAACATTCTGTCAAAGTTTTAATAATTTCCTCCCCGCTAAGATCATTTAATTGCAGATCCTGTATTAGCGTTTCCAAACTCCTGTTAAATTCTTCTCTCAGATCCTCGATCCACCTGAAACGGATAATTGGCCGCAATATTGTTGCCACCTCATCATTAACTGTCTCACTAATACCTTTCATATTTAAAATAAGTTTGTTTGGGAAGTGGTGTGATTCGATTCTGGAAACTATACAGAAATAACTTAGGACTGGAATCATGTCTTGTGTGCATATTGAATAATCGATTACGCTACTTCCATTTTTATTAATAAATGTCAGTTCTCCATTTTTATCTTCCCAATATTTCCCATTCAGAATTTCAAGTTCAAATGAATCGCAAAAAGCTAACAATTGGTTTCCTTCTGAATTTAAAATCTTATCTTTGCTTCTCCTACCCTCACCTCGTGTTTCATTATCATCCGAATTTATAGTGATATTTTCCTCCCCAATCCTACAGTTAAAGTCCCCTAAAATTATTATTCCCGCTTCCGGAAACCTATATTTTATTTCTGCCAACGAGTCAGACAATTCAACGAAAAAATTTGGATTGGCATACCTGGAATTTAGTGGTTGGCGATAAATAGACAACAGACACATTTCTGCTCTTTCTGTATGGTAATATATACAAATTGCCTCTTTTAAAGTAATATTTACCTTTTTTAATATATGGGTCTAAGTTAGCTTTATATAAAATGGCAACACCGCCTGGATATCTACCTCTCTTTCCTCTCTTTTGATTACCCTTAAAATAACCTTTCATATTACATAGATTTACGCATTCATTAGCTTTTAACCATGTTTCTCCTAGAGCTAATATATCAAAGTCTCAATAAACTCTACACATCTGTCCATTGAAAGTTTTTGCTTTAACCCTTCGATATTCCATGAACCGACTGTCAACAAACCCTATTGTGTTCCCTTGTCATTAGTCTTACCTGTATTTTTCGAACTTCCCCTCTCAATAGTTCCTTTTCTGCGGGTAGATTCTGAAGTCTTAGTGATTTTCTTGTTGGAGTTCTTGTGTCCGCCGGTCGTTCACCTCTTAGAGGTGGGGTATGCTGTTTGCGTTCGGCCGTTTTTTGCTGTATGTTTATTGGATTTCTGGGAGTTATTAAGGTAGTGGTCCCTCTCTCTTTCTCTCGTGTAGAATTTTCTCTCTCCTCTGCTGTAAGGAGACCACCTGCTGTTGAAGCGTCCCCTGTATGTTTTGGGGACTTGCTGTCAATGACCTCTTCAAATTCATTTTTAGAGTTGTCCATATTTTGTAGTTTTTTCTCTGCTCCAGATTCGTCCATTTATAATCAATTTATTAAATTGCATGGCAGCCCTGCCTCCTCGCCTCGAGCATGTGTCGCTTAAGAAAGTCTCTTTCGCGGCGCACCTTCTCACTAAAGTCTTCGGCAATATTGATACCGGTCCCTTTAAGATATTTACTGTCTCTAAGAATCCAACATTTTTATTTTGTAGTGTGATAATTTGCATACAATCGGTCTCTTTCCACTATTCCCACGACCTACTCTGTGCGCTCTTTCAATATCACTGTCCACCAAATCAATGCCGATTTGCGCCACTACTCTTTTAACTAAATGTTCAGTTTCCTCCCATCTTTCCCTGTCTTCTTCATGCACACCATATATCACAATATTATTACGGCGACTCTGGTTTTCGAGATAGTCTAATTTAGATTCCAGCCATTTCAATCTGTCCTCCATCCGATGCATGTTCGTCTCAATATCACGAATTTTTTCACCCACGTTGCACTTTTCAAACCCCTCTTTCACTTCAGTTGACAATGTTTCAATCAGCTTTCTAACTTCTTCCATAATGCTTTGTCCCCTGCACACTTCAACCACTCTAACAAAAACACGTCCGCTCTTCTCGACGGCTAGCAAACATGAGGCATTGTTGATGGCGTACCACTGCTAATCTATTGGTGAATGCAGATGGTGATGCATGTACCTTACTTTTAAAGATGGGGTGGAAAATGTTTAGGTAGATTAGAAATACTTGGAAGATTCCATCTAAGATAAAATTAAGAAATGATTCAATGAAGTAACATAATTATTGAGGTTCTACTAGTGGTAGTGTCGTAGGACACGACTTCCACATTAAAAAAATAAGATATTCCATTGATTTTTGTGATGGACAAGTTAATTGTATAATAATATAAACACTGTACTAGTCTGATGTCCGAGCTATATATTATGGTAAAACGTTAAGATAATTTTTGTGTACAATTTGTTGCGTCACAAAGTTTGTTAATAAAATTCCTGCACTTTGAAAACTGGCACGAATTGTAACATTTTTGGAAATGTAATAATATAGATAGTTTTATGTAAATTTGTGAATGTAAATTCCGTAGAATATTCTTACTTGTTTATTATAAAACAATTGAAGATTAAAGAAATATAATTTATATTGTTTTACTTGTAAAATTACGAAGTAAGTTTTCCATTACTTGTCCATGCGAAAGTGACAGTGTAGCCAGTTTTTCTGAATATTAGAGAATATGGTAATACAATAACCCATTTTCCGGCCCAACTTGTAAAATCATGAAGTACTGGAATGAGATATTTTCGCGTCAATTTTAGATTGGTGTTCTCACTGGGCAATGCTGGACATCGGTTAAGTTACTATTTTCTCCTGGTTAAATAGTAGTGCTCAAAAAATATTTCGTTTATTGTACAAAGTGATTAAAAAAAATCTAAATCTACTTTTGAGAAAAACAATCATTAAATTCGAACCAACATAGTGAATAAAACCTTTTTCACTTATTATTACAAACTCTACCAGAATTATCCAATAATGAAGTTCCACATGACCACGGCGCGTTTCCTTATATCCCCGTCCACAAAAGTCTAAGAGCGTGATATCTCGAGATCGTAGAGACCAAATAACTCATACCAATCAACATAAGTGGAAATACGGTATACAAGTATGCATGCAAAATATTTTCTTTATTCTGTTGGAAAACCACCGTTACAAAGGTGTATCCTGCTTTAATTACCACAAATTTGGTTTTGTAATGAGTTGTACGATCTCATTTTTGCTGTTTATACGGTATGTCCACTCGGCAATTGTGTCGGTTAACATTTTCAAATCTAAGTTAATGGTAAGTGTATAGAATAGTCAATGCTAGAATATATACCTCTCCCAACATAAATGAAGCAATAATTTACATTTCAAATAACTGACGTACGCGGCGGACCTAGCAGACCCTTGGCCTATCAACTGATATCTGGCTTCTAATCCACATGTGCCAATTACGTATAGAGACGGACGATCATCCAGCCAGTATACGTGCGACATGTGGTTAGGATGTCGGGTCTCTCAGGCATTATATCTAGTCCTCTGACTTGGAGCCGACTACTCCAAATGTTTCACGATCATGGTAACATCGTTCCCATACTGTCGAGATTCCATAAGAAAATTCCTTCACCCATGCAGCCTCGATCCAACGGGAGTCCCGTAGCTTAAGCGTCAAGCCATTATGCCTGAAACCGCTCAGTTACGGCGCTAATTATATCTCAGTCTTTGAAAAATAACTAAACAATAAGAATAATCTCAAAAAATACACAAAAAAGATTATTTCAATGTCAGCTAAATGGTAACTAGTCTTTCTTTAAATTTCTTTCTGTGTTGTTTTCTTTCGTTTACACTGTTATTCCTTTTTGTTTTACCATAGTTAACCTTTTCATCTTATTCACACATACAAACACAAGAAAGGACACACACCCAGACCCAAGGTGGAGATTTAAAATCCCCTACCCCGTCGGGAACCGAACCCGGGTCGCCGGAGTGGAAGGTAGAGACTCTACCAATCACGCCACGGCGACGGACTTTCTCAATTGATACTCTAAAAATATTTAAACAACGAAGAAACAATAAAGTTTTTGTTGTTAACTAAAGAGTTCAGAATATTTAATTCCTATAGATATATTCGAAATTGGGTACTGTTCCACTTTGAAGTGCAATGTGACCTGGACAGAGTACAGATGGTGTTACAAATCAACGAACCTAACTAGCAGGTTCGAGTGTAATATTGTTTCCTCCACCTAGGGAAAAAGCTGCTTCGACACTTGTATGTCCCCGTATAATATACTGTTTATTTCAACATGGTCTTTCTATACAACTCTACAAATTAGTACTAAATAAAATTAAAATACAGTCATAGCAGAGTCATAATTAGTTTACATGTTAATGCCTCTTAGAATAGTGAATACACATATGTTGACCAGATTTTCAGATTCGTGATGTAATTTCATTTCCTCCATGTCTGTCTGTTTCTCTATACCCGTACGTCCCAGCATGGGGCAAGGGTTCTCCTTTGAGGGAATTAATTAACTAAGCTTATTTCCCTTCAGATGTCAGTGGGTGACAAGCTGTTAGCTCATCGCTTTAAATATGCACCTAGTATGCTACTAATGTGTTACTTGGGAAGTAAAGGCAGATTCAATTTTGCTCACCTGCTTCAATTTACTCTTGAAATTATTTTACGAGCTTGAAAATCTTCAGACATGAGACGCAAGGCTTATCGTCCCTCCCGGAATACTCCGTAATTGTCCCTTGGATTTTTTCACCCTCAAAACCTATAGACCTCGGCCGAGTTTGAACTCGCGAGAGTTGGAACTAGAGGCTTGCTACTTAACAACTAGACCATCTTGTCGATAATTCCTCAGTACAGTGTGTAAAATAATTAAACGAAACAAATCTGATTACAGACGGTTTAAAAACACGAAATTTGAAATAAGGAACTTACAGCCTCAGATATATGACTTCCGAGTGACCAGCGGTTAGATTTCACTTTTAATAGCCATAATCCCATATTAAAGTGAAGTAGATAATATATGGCTTCGGACTTTAATTTGGGATTGATGAAACCCAACTATTATGAAATAACCAAACGTAGGTTTATTTCAAAAATGTATGTTTTACAGAGTCTGTATAGTTCAGGGCAAATTACTATGAGTAACGTATAAAAATACGTCTGATTGGATCTTAAGATTGGATAAGAAGTATAACATACAACCATACCTTTTTAAATATGTATAACACTTAATATTGTACTCTACAAAAATGCATACCGGTGAAGCAAGAGTTCTCTACAGGGGGTATTACATAACCAAGCTAATGTAAATATGAAATAATCCAATGTTTGCGAACCTGCTCTCAAAATGCTTATTTACATCTTTCATATATTTATTAGATGCATTTCGTTTGAAGTCTGCACGTCTTTGCTAAATAAACGCAATTTAAAGTGTTTATAGGTTCAAATGTTACTTATAAATTCAAAATCTGATTATAGGCAAAGTAATGGAATTATTTCAGAAGATATTAGTATTAGTAGTAATTTATCATCGGTATCGGTGGTACAAGGATTTAGTATCTAGCCTCTAGTCGCGAGTTCGAATCCGGCTGAAGTCGATGATTTTTTTTTTAGGTTTTGCGGGTTAGGCAGATAGCAGGACATTTATTAGAGTAAAAAGTATGGTACAATACATAATTATTTAAAAATGGGACGTCCGGAAAGCGAGACGTACATATTTTTGCCTATCCATATATATATACATGGATGTCAAATATGAGATCGGATCTACTAAACAATGTATATATGTATCTTATTAAATGTATTTCTGGATTTAGTAAGACCGTATCTGTGATTTTTTTGTAATTTTGGATCATTTAGGGATGACATCAATTGCAAAATTCGTGTACTCAAGTAGTGGTTGCGGCTAATTCAAGGTGAATAAATGGTGCTTAGAGCAATTTCCTATCATCAAAGTAGGAACACATTTGCGAAATTCTAGGCAGGAGAGGTTACTAGGCGAATACATAAGATTGGGATGAGTTGGGTATCGAAAAACGGGAGCGAAAATCGCAAGAATGCGTGGAGAAAAATCAGGAGGAGTTACATGGATATAAATCAACAATGTATTCTCGGTGGTTGTAAAGAAAATGTTCACCGTGCTTACGAAAAGAACAAAAAAAATTGGGGAAAATAACCACCCATACCACCCCATATATATATATATATATATATATATATACAGTCTAGCATTGAAAGAGAGATCAGGGCTCCCTTAGTTTAGGATGAGTGTATGGAAATTTCTAAAAATTACCGACAATTACGATATGCAATTATGTCCCAAGTGCGGGAGTTCTGAAGACGAAATTCATAGTAGGAAGTTGTAACTAGTTGGAATATTGAATGCATAAGGTCCAACGCTGTGGTCTCGAGGTAGCGTGCTGCTTTGTCACGCAGCGGGCCGGGGTTCGATCCGCGGTCGTGGCAGTTTTTCAGGAGTGAGTTTTTTATCGGGGTTTTTCCCTCACCTGTATGACAAATGTCAGGAAAAACTTTAAGGCCCAAACGGTCCCCGAGATCATATGGCCATGATCATCATCTTTATCATTATCATCATCATCATCCTTCACCGGTGTGGGAAGCTACCACACCTACAATTCCCTAGTAAAGCTGCAAGCATAGCATGAAAAAGCTATGATTGCAGTGAAGGACCTGCTTTCGGGCAGATTTACTATGGATGGATGGATGGAATGCATAAGTCGTTTCCGGAAATGTTTCCAAATTCAAATCGTGATAGATTGGCATGCTACGAGTTAATGGCAAACCCATGAAATTGGATAAACATAGTCAGATTTCTGGACAATTACGAAAAATATTATAAACGACACTCATTCGTAAATATGTAGGGCCTAAATATGCAAACAAATTATAATCATTATACTTAGCCTTATTGTTGAATTTGTAATGTAATTGTAACATTATCTACTGTTTTGGAATTTTTAAAATATATTTACTAGATAATTACATGTTGATAATGAATGTCAAACGCACGTCCGGCTTTCTGCCTGTGCGATCCACTATACTCCAATAAACTACAAGTACTAGTATTGCTATAGTGCGTCCCACATAAGACTGGTTCAGGCAGACAACTTGCACGCTCCCGCGTATATATATAAGCGGATATTATATTATATATTGTTACCAGTATGTTACATTACATTATGTTACCAATATTCATTGGTTATATACATACCCAACAGCCTTTATAATGAACTTTACAGCCGGTGTTGAAAATGATGTCGATAGTCACTCTGTAAGGTTTTAGTTTCAATAGTTTAGTAGCCCTATGTACTAAGGTTTTTGAGATACCGACTTGTTGCGCAATAGTGGGAGATCGAACGAATGAAGTGTTAATGTAGTTGATTTTTTCCTCCGTTAGAATCTTTAGTTTCCGTTTATGGGTTGTAGCATTATTAAGTGATCCGTTGTTCTTAATTTATTCACGAGACATCCCACTCTCTCTACATGGTACTGGAACCCCGGGATATCTGTCGCGAAATCGATTACTGGCTTCTCTACAGGACTCTGTTTTGACGTATGTGTCGTAAAAAAGGAATTTTTGTTCAAGCGTTTTTTTTTTTTTGGCATTTCAAAGGTGCAACAAGCCACACAAGCATACACGTCTTCACTAGACTAGCAAACTCCTCTAACTGACTACGCGTGGCTATGCAGTGAGTGAGTCATAAATACAACAGCGCACTGTTGTCTGCCAAGCCCAGTGTTATGTGGGACGCAATGTATTATTGCTAGTGAGATGAAACAAACTAAAATAACGGTTAACATTAAAATTAAATCAAACAAACTAACTAAGCAGTAATATTGTTTGTATACTGGAATGGTCTCGGATTAGTGTCCTGAGATTGATCCCGTTTCGGAGAGGTTTTCTGTTTTTTTATTTAGGGGTTTTCCTCACATGTAAGACAAATGTCAGGAAAATGTAAGGCCCAAACGATCCCCGAACATCGTCTGGTCATCATAATTATCGTTATCATATTCGTCATGTTTAGTATGGATGTGTAAGTTAATTATGTGTTTCGTCTTAATGTTGTGGTATCTCGGAAAAGGCCCTGTATTGAGCTGAATACTCATTCAGGGATGCCCTTCATGTCATTGTGTGATCCCTCTGCCGAGAGGTCGTGCCACCGTAAGATACCAGCGGCGTGGGGCATGTGAAAGTGCTTATAAGGTGAGAGTTTGAATTACGATGGTGAAGAAGTAATATTATTTTATATTGTGTAGAATCGTGTATAAGTATTGTTGCTATTTTACGCGTTCTGTTCAAAAATTTGCCCACGTTAGCTGTTTTCCTGTGTATACCATTACGTTTCCAAATACGAATTTATCGTGATATGAATTTAGAAAACTTTCGATCAAAAAACTGACGCCTCAAATATTCCAAATACGAGTGATTACAAAACCCTTGGATATGTATTTCGTCTTCAGTGATTCCACAAATTGTACATACTCCCACATCATAATCATCAGTAATTGTAAGAAATTTTTATGCCCAGTAGGTGCTAATACCACCATTGTCTAGTGAATCTGAAATATCGACCGCTTTTCTAAAAATATTCATATAAGTGGATTAACAGAAATTACCCTGTTCTCTGTTTAAGGAAAAGGTAAAATTGAGTAGTTGAACTACTTTTGAAGAATTATCAACCATTTATAGCATCTCATGTGACAGATCCTCCCACTATTCTATTCCCTGCACCATATCCACTATTAGGTTCTGACAATCTCTACCACAAGATATTAGTGACTGCCGAACATTAACGTTTTCAAACGTACATTTAAATCACTTTCTTATGTATTTGGTCATTCATCAGATTAATTGATGGAAACTCCTTTTTTTCGCTACTATAATAATATGAATTTGATTCATGTTAATTTAAGTTTAATTTGTATAAATGTTCCTCTGTTTATAGTCACTTATAAATGACTTTTAAATTTTATAATTTTATATTATGTAGTATTCCTGTACTTAATTCACTTTCCCTTGATAATTGGAAGAGAACATAATGTGGGATTAACTCCGTTAATTTAAATATCTGAATAATAATAATAATAATAATAAAATTAACAATAATAATAATGAAATAATAATGACTTATTATTAATGTTAATGTATATGTCCACGCTATGGTGTCGGGGTAGCGTTACTGCCTTACATGAAGCGGCTCGAGTTCGATCTCCGGCCGGGACAAGTTCCCTGGGTGAAGTTATTTTCGGGGTGTCCTCATCTCTAAGACAAATTTAAGGAAGCATTGTAGCCCAAACGGTCCTCTAATATCATCTGGCCATCATAGTCATCATTATCATATTGGCAATGTTCAGTATGAATGTGTGTGGATGATGTGTTTCGTCTTAATGTGTAGTCTCAGAGGAGGTCCTAAAATTGAGCTGATCACTCAATTGGGGAGGCACTCAATATCGTTGTGTGGTCAGAAGTGTTTGTATGTGGTCCATAGTTAAAATCCCTTTTCTTTTAGGTCGTGTCACCGTAAGGCCAGGGTGGCATGTGATACTTAAAATCGCTCTAAGACGAGAGGTAAAACTGCATTTATGGAGTGCAATGTTAATTTATATATAATGAGAAACAAAGAAAAGATGAAACGAAAATATTGACAAATCAACAATAGGGCTATAACGGGATAAGTATACATAAATCATATAAAAATCTGCTAGTTAAGATTTTATTTAACGATGTTCTTTATCGTCTGATATCATTAGCGTCAGGATTAAATACTGAATCTAAAAAGTCAGACATATCTTGATCAGATATTTTATGTGCTATAAATCTGCAACCTGAGACACTCGACGTTACGTGTTTTCCGAAGGAAGCCCTACGCAGAATTTTAACGTCTTTATAAATAAGTTTGAGTGCGGGACCAACAAGGTCGGGACATGATTCCAGGATGCTATATTTTTTCGGTTTATTTCCACGCTTAAAAGAAAAATTCCAGAAAACGTTAATTGCAAAGATATCGCGGACACCTAGCCATCACAGTCGTCCAAACTCTCATATCATAACCGCTTTATTTAGTGAATGATATATCTTGTTTTAAATGTTCGTGTTGTCTTGGACGAGATGCCACGGGGAATTGAGCAGATCTCTCATGCGGGAAGGTTAGCCAAATTCTTGTGGTTTCAAAAAATATATATATTTATGTGATCCATAGGTAAAAATCCTAAACCTATAGGTTGTGTTTCTTCACGGTACTGCTGGCATGAGGCACTGAAATGACGTATATTAAATTAAGGAATAAGAGAGACCGCAAATATTTCTATCTACTAGAAGCTTTTTATGTTGTAAAACAGTAAGAATGATTAAATTATAGATCCATAAGTTGACAATCTCCTTTTAACCCAGATCCTACGAAGCAGAGACAATCAACTGAAATTTTGTCGTTCAAGGTTACTGTTGTCTTGTAACCTTTAATCCTTCGAATCGAGGTTACTTTCCTTTTAGCTTCCCGTGTGATGACATGCCGGCATTAATCCCGTAACCATTTATTTTAGTGCTTTTCATTCAGTGTTATATAATTGAAATTTAGTGAATGTGAATCATTAGTTGTGTGTTTTAAAATGACCTGTTTTAAATTTATAATAGTTATTTTATTGCCTAATCTTTGTATGAAAAGTGTCTCATGCCGACAATTATAAAATCATTAAGGAATTGTGAGTGACACTTTTATATAATTATTAACTGTATGACTGGTAATGGAAACCAGGATTATTGTAGCTCAGATGACTACTTGTGCCTGCATGAACGTGCCAGTAGGCTACTAATCATCTGCATTCAAATTTGCGAAAACCAGTCTCATTGTTTTGAACAGACGATTGTCTACGTTCCGTTTTAATCAAATGAGGCACTCGGTCGTAAAACATGGCACCTAACATTTTTTTTTTTTTTGTGAATTGAAGTTTTTGGAAACATCGAAATCCTTGCAGCTGATTTCATAAGATTGTTTAAAACATGTATGGGAAATTTTGTTTCTTTTGTTAAGAATAAAGTCGTATTAGTGATCGTAAATGACAGTTGTTCGGAGATAAAAGTTTGAAACTAATACATATAGCAGCAGGAAGAAGTTTGTTTTGTAGCGATGAAGAACTTAAATATCATGTTTTAAATGTTCGCAATACTTCTGCTGACAACAGTTCTTTTTTGTGATGACGAAAATGAAGACTGGGACTATGATGCTGTATAAGTGTGCAAACAAACCGGATCTACCGCATGTCGCTCGTAAAAAGGTAAGGAAATATATGGCTGAACTGCACATTTACATACGCTTGATTTTTCAGATTATTGTTGTAAACTATAGTTCTTCTTCTGTATTTACTAATATTTTTTAATATTTTAAACTTTTCAAACAATTTTCATAACATTATTATACAATTTTCAAGTATTTATTTAAATACGCAAATTACAATATTGTGACACTGTTACACAACATTGTTATGCTAAGTGCTACTTTCTCCAAAGAGTATATTACTTAGTCTATGATTTTTCTATCGCTGTTTTGTGTTATCGCTAGTTGGATCGGCGTTAGGGAGTGATAAGTAAGTTGTCACCCATTTTTAATAAACGTTTGGTAATTTTTATATTATTAATATATTCTTTTACATAGATTTGGGGATTTATTGCAAAGATTGTTCATTTAAATTTCTGACTGACTGACTGATTGTTGACGGTGACGTTGCACCGTCCAGTGTGCTGCATACTGTTTCCCACTGGGATAAACTTGGCAGCAAATTCCTTTTTGGCTATCAAGTAGTGGTTGTGGATTATGTAACCTCAGCCTTTGGTGACATTGTATTTTACCTAACGGGTCTATACCAGAATAATAGTGCAAACCACTATACTTGTAAGAAGGCATCATAATCTACGCCGCCGGCAAGCAGAGAGTCCGAAAGCCGGACAGCGTAGAATGACCCACACTTCTCAAAGCAAGTGATCTCGCATCTCCTTTTGAGGTTAACCTGTAAAACACAGGTTAACCAGTCGGCTCATGAAGATGAAACGCTCCATGCGACTAGACAGTTCAGCCAATAAAGGCTGAACATCCCGGAGAATTTCCTCCCCACGAGCACTTAAGCTACCTGTTAGCAATTGCTGGCCCTTAACTTTAGCAGTGCTATTCTCTTGAGTTGTTCTGGAAGCAGTACCAGTCTGTAGAGCTTGGGTGAAGGAAACTCTTGGATCGACCTTCACAGAAGTGAAGGTCTTTCTTTGAGTTGTAGTTACTGTTGGATTTAGAACAGGATCACTTGTGGATGGTTTCACTTTTGGATTCGGGATGGGTTTAGCTACCCTGCTATAAGCTTCAAAGGCCGCCTTGAAAGCAGGGCAGCCTCTAAAGGACGCCGGGTGACTGGACTCCTTGCAATTAGCACATTTAAGCAAGGTTGCGTCTCTCCGCGCTTCGGCCTTTAGGGTACAGTCCTTGTGCCCGTAAGGCCCAGCGCAGATAACACAGCGAGGAGCCCGATTACAAGCAGGGAAAGTATGATTGAAAGACTGGCACCGGTAACACTGCTTAAGTCCAGCCCTAGGTCTATATGGATCTATGGCTACAACAGTGTATAAGAGACGCTTTAGATCATAAATTTCCAACGCTTTACTATTGCGTTCTAATTCCAATATGTAGATAGGAAGGGGTATAGCCAAATCATTTTCGGTTTTTTTAATCTGTTTTACATCTTTAACAGGGAAACCCAACGCGAGGATTTCCTCTTTAATTTCGTCTGGGTCTACAGTTGCAGACAGTCTCTTTAACACCACCTTCAAAGGAAGATCCCTCTTCAGTAGATAAGTATAGTATTCCCTATTTAGGGACTTGAAATACTCCTTTAACTTGAAGAAATCTTCCAATGAACGTGCATAGTAGCGTATTCCTTCAGGAATACTGACACACTTTAGTTGGTCGCCAATTAGTGATTTCAACTCTTTGTTTATTCGGAACAAATTCCCGTGACCAATAAGAGTTATTGGTGGGGGTCTTTGCTCCGATTCGACAGCATTACCTGAAGGAGTAGCTGTAGGTGTAGCCATAGTAGGACCAGTAGCTTGAGGAGGGACCATCTCTGAGGATGTTCCTGCAGTGGAATTTGGAATATCAGTTAAAACTGAAAATTTATTGTTGGTAGGCACTGCCGGAACCTCAACTCGTGATTCCTGCGACTCTGTAGATCGATCTATTGGAAGTATAGGTACAAATCCTTTAGTGGGTTTGCCCAATAGTATGGGTTCTTTTGGTTTGGAAGAATCAACTTTTGTTTTCTTTACGACTAATGTCGGTACTTTTTCTTTTTTCTTTCTATTTTTCCGTTTAGGAGATTTTCCACTAGCAGTTGACTGGTCGTCAGTGAGCATTTGCTCCTCAGTGGTCATCTGCTCACTGGTGTCCATATCACTGCTAGTTGAAGGAATTTCTTCTTCTTCTACATTGCTATATGCTTTGCGATTTGAGGAGGAATAGAAGAGCGCAGTAGTGCGAATCTCTAATACATCTCCTTTCAATTCGTTTAGCATAGCTTCAAACGTTCGTTGGCCTGGTTCGTTATCATTTATCAATTTATTTAGTCGATCCAACGCAGCAGTCGTGAAATCACGAGCTTCTTCAGACCTCTCATAATTCTGGAAAGTACCCATGAAATTTATAAGTAACAAGAAGGTTCCACTAAGAGTGGACAGGAATTCTTTTAATTCGGGTTTTTTGTCATATCCATATTTGTGGACGTATGCTTCAAATTTGTTCGCGGAGTCTTCCCAGAGTACGAGAGGTCCGACATCCTCACTTTCTGGATCCATAGACCCGTACGACTTTGGCATAGTAGCCATTGTGCTTGGTAATACCAAGTCTTAGTTCTGGACACTATACACAAAAGCACTAAACACTTGTCACCAAAGAATAAGATTACACACACAATAATAATTATTGTATCCACTCCACTTACCTTGATAGCACAGCACTCGAATTAGATGCACAAAAACACAAAAGATCACGAGGATCAGCCCGTGTAGGGCCACGCCCTAGCAAGGAATTTGCTAAACAGCTGTAGTTGCGCGGATCTGATTGGCTGAGACGAAAACTGGAAAAATTGATGCAGCCAATCACAGCACACGAAGGACTACAAGTCAAACGTCAACAAATCAATAATTGTCGATTGCAGTAGTGCGTCTAGGATGCCGTGATGAACCGCAGCAGACGTTCAGTAAAGGCAGGATCCCTAGCAGTACGAAGTATCATAAGCAAATGTTGCATGATGTTATCAGCACCAGCTCTGATTCCAGTGCGTTTTAAATTTCATAGCGACCTGCTACCATATAGCATATGACTTTTGAACTTTAATACGATATCGATAATAATCGAGGATTATAATCGATATGTGGTTCGATGGTGGGTTATCGCTGGCTCTATACACTCTGGCACATGCGCACTGTTGTTCAATAGGACTGAAATATTTCTCGCTAGTTTAAGTGCAGTTTTTCCAAATATATATTTATTACTTAAATTGTTTTGAAATCATTTCCGGTATGTACTGTACTTACGACGTTTCACAGCTCCATCCGCATTTAACATATGTAAAGAAAGTTAATTTTTAACTTTTCTTTCATCAACTATGCGTTTAGTGTGTTGTATTTGAACTTGGTAGAACATAAACGTAATTTATTATCTGGAATTAACCGTAAAATTTTTCATTATCTCAGGCAGAATATTAATAAAAAAGTGTTTTTTTATTACAACGATTAGGAAAGAGAAACTCATACTTGAATGAACAAAAATGTATATGCGTGCACCCTTCCTCTATCGTTAATTCTTATGTCCAGAGAAAATATATTAGCCCTATGAGAAGCAGCTAATAAAAATTGTATTTCTCAAAAGTTACAAAACAGTTGTGTAACATAATTAGGTGATTTTTATAAAACAAAACCTTAATATTGTCATCTAAACTAAACACTAAATATCCCAAATATTTTCATTTTCTTAGTTACCATGTTTTACGTAGACGTGCATCAGATATAGAAAAAATGTAGTGCACAGTAAGAGCCTCAAATTTCTAATATCGTGCTTGTTCTATGATTACTCTAGGCCAGGATTCGGAATATCGGGAAAGTGTCGAAACATTCTGCAACTGTATTTAAGTGAAAATAACTCTGTATTTTGAACCTATTACCTGCTATCCAAACGCCAAATTAAATAAGAACCTTTGACGGCGCTGTGGATACCAGCACCATATATAAATATGCACTTAAACACCACTTAATAGCAATAATTATAAAATAATATATTAAAAATATATTGGTCAAGGAATTTAATTATCTTTAACTAATTTTACTAGTAAATATGGGGGGAAATGTGGGGGGGAAATGGGACTATTTCCTCTCATGACGGACAGATATTCTCAACACATTTAAAATTCACAATTATTCGCAGTTTAAAATAACAGTCATTACATGAACCAGTGATATCCACAGTGCTAACCAGCGATAAAATACATTAATAACATTCGGCTCTGTCGAAAACACAGCTTCTCCGTTTATAATAACATATTTATGTCCGAATATGACCGCGTAAAACACGGAAGTACATACTTAATTGCGTAAAAAAAAGGGCGTTTCACATGATTCAATCTAGATTAGAGTAATTGAATTAGGAGTGCGTCAAATTAGGTTATTACTCTCGTGATCACTTCACTAGTATTTATCTAATTACACAAGTACTATATAGCGAAATTACACATTTTATTTTCGAAATATATTATACTCTACGGTATGTGTATTATTATTACAACCTTTCAAACAATTCTCTGTACAATATGTACGTAGGTAGTTTTGTAACTCATGTTCTGAGTCGACATTCCAGTACCGTGTTCTAAAAAATTATGAATAAACAATTATTAAACCAGGAATAAATATAAGTACGTAAATAGTATACAGTACGTACACCCTTCGAGAAGAAAAAAATTAGTCATCTCTTGAATGCACATTCCTTCTAAGTCATACTCTGCACAGCGCTGGGTTCAAACAAGCAAACTATAGTCATAATTGTGCAGTCCCTGAGCTATTGTGTTATGTGGCATAAACTGAAGACTCTCCTACGTGTCCTGATAGGTCAGCGGTAAAGCATGCGGTCGCTCTTTCTGTTAATGAAGATCGCAGGTTCGCGTCTTCAATTACGCAGTTTTGTTTTTGTGATATTTGTATTAAAATGTTTTATGAATTAAATACATTTTATTTTGACATTTGAATTAATCTATACTTTTTAAGTTCATAATTGTTTTTTATTCTGTTGAGGTTATAACAATGTTAAATTATATATTTTTACACGCTTTATATTAGCTTGATCTGTATCTGCCTATGTAACGGACCTGTATCTATGTAATGGAATCTTTGAACACGATTTTCACCCACTTAAAAACATTGGATAGACTTGAAACTTTGTATACTTATAAATGGCCCATGACAATAAAATAATTTCATATTTGTTTTCTAAAATCCTGGCCAGATTCATCAAAAAATTTAAAAAATAAAAACCGGTGTAATAGGTTGCGGACTTATCGATATTTTAGTCAATCATTGTAAGAGCTCAGTTGGTAGAGCGGAGGACTGTAGTGGAATATAACTTCAGTAATCCGTAGGTCGCTGGTTCAAATATCCGAGAGAGAGGATTTTTATTAGAAGAGTATCAAGCAATTAAATTTTCATAGGATTCCGGTTTATGACAATCAATTAAACTAAAAATTAAAAAAATAAGTAATAGTTTAAAAAAACTCAAACAAAACACTTTATTAGAAAAACCAAACTAAAAATAAAAAATAATTATTAGTTTAAAAAAACTAAAACACGCTTTATTAGAAAACCGAATTAAAAAATGAAAAATAATTTTAATTTCCAACACGCTTGGGATAAAATTAAAGTGGTCAACAAAAAAAATCATCTCCAACGCATATAGAATAAAACTAGAGTTATCTACAAAAAAATAATTTTACCATCAAAAGCATGGGATGCTTTTTATGGTTTTTACGTTTTCTTCTTAGAGACTTTACTTTTACCAATATCTGTTTATTATCAAATATATTAATTGATATGGAGCACCCCACGCTTTTGGTGGTAAAATTATTTTTTTGTAGATAACTCTGAATAAATAACAAAGTAAATCAATCATATATTTTCACTTAAAAGTATGGCTGAAATTATTCATCCGAAATGATTAATTGATGAATAGGTTAAGATTTTATGAACTGAAATTTGGTTATATCACCCCACAGCTCCTACAAGGACCGAGGCATCCCTAGATGTGTTGGAGATTATTTTTTTTTTGTTGACAACTCAAATTTTATCACAAGTGTGTTGGAAATTAAAATTATTTCTCCTTTTTTAGTTCGGTTTTCTATTAAAGCATGCTGTTTTAGTTTTTTTAAACTATTATTTATTTGTACCTTGTATTATACTGTCTTCCTCAACTATTTAAATTTTTCGTTGATTTCACTCTAGGCCTTTCGATGCATGCTTCATCTTCTGGAGTTGTTGTAGTAGTAGTATTGACTTAAGTGTATGTCTAATAGTGGGTTTTGCACATTAGGCATATTTTCGTTGAGAATGTTTGTATTCTTGGCCTTCATGATAATTTTGATTTCTTCTAAAATGTTAATTTTTTGTGTTGTTTTCTCTGTGTATAATTGACATTGTATTATCGATATTGTTGAAATTATGGCCACTTTCTGAAACGTGTTTAGCGAAATTTGATTTGATTGTTAAAGGAGAAGGCAAATCAAATTTCGCTGTTCACCAGATTTGAATCCAATCGAAAATGTGTGGGCTAAGATGAAAATATACATGAACTATAATTGGCCTGCAGATGCACGAAAGACAAAAGATGGCTAATGGACACAAATTCAAGACACCAGGGATGCTCGATGCCGGTCATCCACGTGCCTGTAGAAATTTGATTGCGTCAATGCCCCGCAGATTGAGGGCAGTAATAGATGCTGAGAATTTATGCACCCGATATTGATTTTGTTTTTGTTAAAGTTTTCATTTTCGAAGATATTATTTTCTTTCCTCATTTACTTATTAGAACAACGTTTTAATTAATGTTTTTGTGTGTGCATTAAAGCCATAAAACTCAAATATAAAATTAAATATGAAACTACATTACAGGCAAAATGCTATTCTAATATTCCGTTAAAAAAAGGTAGATCGGGAATCGAACCCGTGAGGTTGCGAACGCAGACGATGTCAATTAAACCTCTCGACCACGGAAACACACGTTAAGCCAAACTCTCTCTTTAATGTTGCTTGAGTGTGCACTGCATTAACTAGCAAACAACCCAGTACAATAATTGAAAACGTGTTGATGTGAATACGGCTTTTTGCGAGCGTTCACGAAGTTCCCCGATCGATTGGTATCAGCCTATGGCTTTTTTTTCTAAGGGTGTACTAATTAAGGAAAAATAAAAAAAACGTACACATATTGTAGGTAGTTTCGAACGTGATGCATCAATCCTTCACTTGTGTCGGTAGTAAGACTGCTATACCCTCTGAGCTAAAGGCTCATGCTTGTTGCATGTAACATTTTCTTTATCTTATTTTTATCCATTTTAATTTGAAAAAATCAGTGGCGTGCCTACCACATTACAAATTGAATCATAACTTGGAAATTTAAATCATAGACCATTAGTTCATTATCTCAAAATGCATATATAATACCCGTCTATACATACTCGTAGTTAAAGTTGTGCAGTATAACGTATTAACGCCCTATATACATATATATATATATATATATATATATATATTTTATATATGAGTGTATGTGTGCATATATTGTACTAATCAGTGATTTATTTATTATTAAATATTATAAAAAGTATATGTTTGAGCATCATTTTGAAACAACTCCATCCATAGTAATTTTGCCCGAAGGCAGGTCCTTCACTGCAATCATAGCATTTTCATGCTATGCTTGCAGCTTTACTAGGGAATTGTGTAGGTGTGGTAGCTTCCCGTTGCTTTCCACATCGGTGAAGGATGGTGATGATAATGATAATGGTAAGGATGATAATGATAAGGATGATGGCCATATGATTTCGGGGACCGTTTGGGCCTTAACGTTTTCCTCACATTTGTCTTACAGGTGAGGAAAAACCCCGATAAAAACGTCACCCAGAAAAACTACCCCGACCGGGGATCGAACCCGGGCCAGCTGCGTGACAAGGCAGCACGCTATCTCGAGACCACAGCGGTGGACTTAAACCATGCATGAATATACATATTAATTGCTATCTGGAAACGTTGTGCTGCTATGGTAAGAGACATGTAACACCCCTGGAGTGGTAGGTACGGTAAAATATAAAAAAAAGCTTTGTGGATTCCAAATCTGATTGGTTTTAGTCCCGATGACATATAAGCTTATGTTTGATCACATGCAGCCCCGTGGCGTATATGAATGAGTGAAAAATAATTTATCCAAAGTTTGATACTTAGCACCCTTGGGTGGGGGTGAAAATAGGTTAGAAATAATATGTTCAGTATCAATATTATTTACAATATCGCAATAATAAAAAATACATCGAAATGAACCTCAAACATGTCTATACAGTGTTTCAATTAATCATTGCTAACAATGTATGCTGACTTATAAAATAAGATCGTACTAAAAGAAAGAAAAACTAAAAGAATTAGTATTTAATTGTTTGAAGTTGATTTCTGCGTCACTACGTGGAGCGACAATAGCATAAAATAAAAATGGCGAATCTGCAGCAATGCGGGCAGAAAACTATATGGTATGCGATGAGGAAATTCGTGATTTTATTGCAACGAATTTGCAGACGAGTGTATGGAAACCTGATGAAAAATCAATTAGGCTCAGGTTGAATACGTTGCGTATGACCGGGAGAGTTTTATAAGAGTTTGTTGCAGCTCGGCGTTCCTTGACAATAGAAAAGTTGGATGAAATTCGAAACGGATTTCACAGAAGCCTGAATAAATCCATTCGTCAGGCATCAAGGCCTCCAACAACTGTGAATCGATTCTGCAGAAGAGGCTTCGATTATATCCATGTGAATTTCAGATTGTGCAACAATTGAAACCAAAGGACAGGCCGCGTTGTAAGGAATTTGCTACGGAATTTCTTGACCGTATCGACACGAATCCTCACTTCCTTGACAACGTGCTCTTTTCACACGAGACAACTTTTCACAAGTCGGGGTTGTCAATCGGCATAATGTACGGATAAATTAATCAGAAAACCCACATGTGTACAGAAACATAGCCCTGTATACTTGAACATGTTGGAATAATCCGTGTACCTAAAATTAGTTTGCTGTACAACCTAATATCATATTTCAACAAAATAGGGCTCCCCATCTGGATTCCGATTGTTTGGGGGCCACTCAATGAAATATTTCCTTTCGTTGGAATGGACGCGACGGACAGATATGGTGACCACCACGTTGACAAGATCATCGAATTTCATTCTTGGAGTTACGTGAAGGACAGTGTATTTGCAAATCCAGTGAATTATAGACTAGATATGCAAACCCTAATCCGTGATGTGATTGTCACAGTAACAAGTGTAGTGTTAGTGAGAACACCCCAAGAATTTGAGTATAGGTTGGATCATGTTCATGGTTTTTGCACATTTTTGTGAGATTACTATATTTTGTCCCCTTTTCCCTCTTTGTTTATGCTTCAGCATCTCTTCCTCCGCGTTTTTAAAATATAGTACAGAAAAATGTATATTTTCTCTTCTTGAACAGTTTTTTAAAATCTCAATCAGATGTCAACAATATTAAATAAATATTAAAATATAATTTATACCCCAGAAACAATGGCCAATCTGGAGTGTGAAGTTAACAATAGTAAATAATACATATTAGAATATAATTTATGTAAATCACCTGTAATTTATATCCCAGCAACAATGGCCAATCTGCAGCTGTGAAGTCAAATTTAAATTTCAACAGTGTTGCTGCAACAGCTTAAAATAAGTTCGGTTTTCTATCTATCGACTTCCTGTTGGCTGTGTTTTACTAGTCTGAATCTCATTGTATTTTTAATAGTAAATTACAAGTGGCTTTTCACAACAATAACAGGGGGAATGTTAAGAAGAATAAGTGTTTATGCACTATCAAAATTCTAATCGCAAATTATCTAAAATGATGGCATCATTCTTCGATGTTCCATCTGCGAAGTAAATATTTCAATGAAGTAAAGAACTATGAATTACCTCTTGTGGACTCTATGAAGAAGAAAATTTGGTGCAAAATGATATGCATATTATATAAACTTGAGTTCATGTAGCTGGTTTAAACATCAATTCAATTGTTTCAGCAGTAACATTTTTTTACCTTTTTTTATATATTTTCAGAATCTGTTTTCCCCATTTTACGACCAATATTTTCACCTTAAAATCCTTTCCCTAATTATTGTATTCACAGTTTACTTTTAATATTTTGCCAGAGCTAATAATTAAGTGTATAAAATTCGTGTGATCTAGTGAGTCACAAATTTGTGCATACAGTTCGAAAATAGACGCCATTATTAAATAAAATTAAATATGACTGACTGGGCTATATATGAAACGTTCCTATATATTGCATAAATTATTCAACAAATAAAATAAAAACAATTTAATTTTACATATTACACACTACAATTTTTTTTCATGCCTCAACATCATTCAATACGAGACATGCCCGATAGAAAACTTGATTTGAAATGAGCAGACTGAGGTAAGTAAAGAAGCGAATGAAAGCTGTTATTAGATTATCAGAGCGGGATAAACATATACGTATCACAGCATAAACTCGCTACTGATGTCCGGCGTCAAGGGTTGTGATAAAGCCCTTATAATTGAGGGTCTGCGATATACACTTTATCAATTTGGTATTCATACACAGGCATTTTTATTAATAAAATTCCAATTTTCAGAAAAGTTTTTAAAAGTAAAGAAAATATATTAATGTGGTTTGAAGGAAACACTAAGTTATATCTAAATATGTAGTTCAAAACGTAATTGTAAAATAAACATAATTTATAAAAATAAATAATCTTTATTACACCCAAATACAAGCCAATTTGTTATTCATACACTAAAGAAAACACTGCAGTGTATTTGCTTGTCTAAATTGCTTAAACATTAATGCAACATGAATACTCTAAGTTGTGCATGTGTTTACATCTGCCTACTGTGCTGGTTGTGTACACTGGCAGTCAGTCGCCTCCAAAGTGGGTAAATGTAAAGAACTCAGTTCTGATCGCAAGGATACAATTGTAAATCTTGCACTTAAGGGATATTCTTTGAGAAAAATAGGGCGACTGATATGCAAATTGTCATGCGATAGTACAGTATATACTAAATAAATTCAAGTATAAAGGTTCAGTAGAGAATGATCCGAGAATACCTACACGGAGAGAACCATTGTGAGACAAGTGGAATTCAATCCCAGAATTAGTGCTCCAAAATTGCGGTCTACCCTAGAAGTTTCTACTGGTAAAAAGGTATTACTGAGACAGTTCGGAAGGTGTTAAGCAGAATTTGCTATCATGGAAGAATGACTAGAAAAAGGCCGTATGTAAGTAAGAAGAACCGTGTTGTAAGACTACAGTTTTCAAAAGAACATGTAAATAAGGGGCAGGCATTTTGGAATAATGTTCTCTGGTCTGATGAGACTAAAATTAACCTGTTCGGTTTAGATGGCGTTCATAGAGTCTGGAGAAAAGCCAATGCGGATAATGATGTGACCAATACAACACCTACAGTAAAACATGGGGGTGGGTCTATAATGTTGTGGGGGTGTATGTCGGCAAAAGGTGTTGGCAATATACAGTTCATTGACAATGTTATCGACAAATTTGTGTATAACGACATTCTACGTAAGAATGTAAACAAAGTGCAGCAAAATTGGATATGCTCCCTACGTACATGTTCCAACAAGATAACGACCCCCAAATATACGGCGGACTTAAATAAGACTTGGTTGATATGGAACCTGCCAAAGCAATTGAAAACCCCTCCTCAATCTGCTGACTTAAATCGTATAGAACATTTATCGGCGTTTTTGAAACCTAGGGTCCACAGCAGAAATCCTTCTTCCAAAGAAGAATTGAAGAAGGTGGTTACTGAAGAATGGTGCAAAATCAGTCCTCAGATATGGGATAGGCTTGTTAGATACATGCAGCGTAGATGTCAAGCTGTTATTAAAGCTAAAGGTTACCCTACAAAGTATTAAGGACAGTTAATTTTTTCTTAATTTTTTCATTTTTTCCCCCCATTCTGACTGTATGAATAGAAAAGTGACTATAAAATTTATAACGTTTAAAGCTTTTTATATATTATACGTTAAATGTTTATAGAATGTGTTGATTTGTATACATTATGTAAAGAAATGTACCTGAAAACGTTTAATTAATGGCAAAATATAATTTCAATATTCTGAGAATTAAAATTGTGCTATTTCAATTATAAAATCTAAGTGTATGAATAACAAATTGACATAGTCTACTGTATAAAGTTGCTGGCTTGCTAGACCTGTGGCACCATCAGAGGAAGATACGAAATGAAACGGGCCTAAGTGGCTGACACGAGTATAGGAAAGTTGTCAAATGAATTAGCAATGAAAAATGGAAGAATCTACGAGAAAAACCTGTCATGGCTTCGATTCATCCATCAAAAAACGCACATGGAATGACTGAGGAGCGAACACGGGATATACCTGAGGTGGAGGGCAATTAACTTTGATGTATAATAGCTGCGTTTCCAGAGTTTATATACCATGTTTAATAACGTTCTACACAAATAATACCGATTGCAGTTCTGTAGGAGTAACTAAAAGAAACGCTATTTATTTATAACTTTGATAATTATTCGTAGGCTGCAGGGAAATGGTAAATCCAGACAATAATTGCTGAGGAGTTGATTTATGTTGCTTAAAAATGTTATAAATACGCAAGATCTTATGACCTAAAAAGTTTTCAATGTAAACCAAAGTCGCCAAAATATGATCCCAATCTATGATGTGTTTATTCAAAATTATCATAATTTTTATTTACGAATTTGTAATAGCATTTTATGAAATTAAACATAAATTTTATAGGCAATACACTACCATTAAATGTAAAATTGTATACCTCCTGTGAATTAAAGTAAATAAAGAAATAAATATTTATTTTAATGTGTCGATGTCAACAGCTGTATATTTACAGGAAAACTGCATTCGTAGAAACCAAATCTTTAGCTGAAAAAAAATCTCTTCTAACATAAAACAATATCTGCGTTTCGTGTAAACAAATCTTCCAATCCGTTTTAGATTGTGAATTACATTATTTATTACTGAAAGCCGTCAATTATCACAAAAATACAACTTTTTACGGAATGAAAGCGATATATAAAAACCGTATACACGTTTACATTTATTTGGAACTAGGTACGACATTAAAAATATGTCTTGGGAATCTGCTTTTATATAACAATTATACACTTGATGATCTTGCAGAAGATTTCCGGGCTGTTGGCCGTGGTCTTGAGGCTTTTAGTTCCCCAACGTTTCGCCAGAGACTGCGTCCGGCATCCTCAGGGGTTTTCTTGAGACTGGCAATTTTGTCTCTGATCTGATAGTCGACGGTGACTTGCACCGTCCAGTGTGCTGCATACTGTTTCCCACTGGGATAAACTTGGCAGCAAATTCCTTTTTGGCTATCAAGTAGTGGTTGTGGATTATGTAACCTCAGCCTTTGGTGACATTGTATTTTACCTAACAGGTCTATACCAGAATAATAGTGCAAAACCTCTATACTTGTAAGAAGGCATCATAAACTACGCCGCCGGCAAGCAGAGAGTCCGAAAGCCGGACAGCGTAGTGTGACCCACACTTCTCAAAGCAAGTGATCTCGCACTATTATGTGGATGGTCTCTCCTTTTGAGGTTAACCTGTAAAAAACACAGGTTAACCAGTCGGCTCATGAAGATGAAACGCTCCATGGGACTAGACAATTCAGCCAATAAAGGCTGAACATCCCTGAGATTTTCCTCCCCACGAGCACTTAAGCTACCTGTTAGCAATTGCTGGCCCTTAACTTTAGCAGTGCTATTCTCTTGTGTTGTTCTGGAAGCAGTACCAGTCTGTAAAACTTGAGTGAAGGAAAACTCTTGGATCAACCTTCACAGAAGTGAAGGTCTTTCTTTGAGTTGCAGTTGGATTTGGAACAGGATCACTTATGGATGGTTTCACTTTTTGGTTTGGAATAGGTTTAGCTACCCTGCTATAAGCTTCAAGGGCCGCCTTGAAAGCAGGGCAGCCTCTAAAGGACGCCGGGTGACCGGACTCCTTGCAGTTTAGCACATTTAAGCAAAGTTGTGTCTCTCCGCGCTTCGGCCTTTAGGGTACAGTCCTTGTGCCCGTGAGGCCCAGCGCAGATAACACAGCGAGGAGCCCGATTACAAGCAGGGAAAGTATGATTGAAAGACTGGCACCGGTAACACTGCTTAAGTCCAGCCCTAAGTCTATATGGCTCTATGGCTACAACAGTGTATAAGAGACGCTTTAGATCATAAATTTCCAACGCTTTACTATTGCTTTCTAGTTCCAATATGTAGATAGGAAGGGGTATGGCCAAATCATTTTCGGTTTTTTTAATCTGTTTTACATCTTTAACAGGGAAACCCAACGCGATGATTTCCTCTTTAATTTCATCTGGGTCTACAGTTGCAGGCAGTCTCTTTAACACCACCTTCAAAGGAAGATCCCTCTTCAGTAGATAAGTATAGTATTCCCTATTTAGGGACTTGAAATACTCCTTTAACTTGAAGAAATCTTCCAATGAACGTGCATAGTAGCGTATTCCTTCAGGAATACTGACACACGTTAGTTGGTCGCCAAATAGTGATTTCAACTCTTTGTTTATTCGGAACAGATTCCCGTGACCAATAAGAGTTATTGGTGGGGGTCTTTGCTCCGATTGGACAGCATTACCTGAAGGAGTAGCTGTAGATGTAGCCATAGTAGGGCCAGTAGCTTGAGGAGGGACCATCTCTGAGGATGTTCCTGCAGTGGAATTTGGAATATCAGTTAAAACTGAAAATTTATTGTTGGTAGGCACTGCTTGAACCTCAACTCGTGATTCCTGCGACTCTATGGATCGATTATCTGGATGTATAGGTTCAAATACATTAGTGTGTTTGCTCAGTAGTATGGGTTCTTTTGGTTTGAAAGAATCAACTTTTGTTTTCTTAACGACTAAAGTCGGTACTTTTTCTTTTTTCTTTTTGTTTTTCCGTTTAGATTTTCCACTAGCAATTGACTGGTCGTCAGTGAGCATTTGCTCCTCAGTGGTCATCTGCTCACTGGTGTCCATATCACTGCTAGTTGAAGGAATTTCTTCTTCTACATTGCTATATGCTTTGGGAAATGAGGAGGAATAGAAGAGCGCAGTAGTGCGAATCTCTAATAAATCTCCTTTCAATTCGTTTAGCATAGCTTCAAACGTTCGTTGTCCTGGTTCGTTATCTTTTATCAATTTATTTAATCGATCCAAAGCAGCAGTCGTGAAATCACGAGCTTCTTCAGACCTATCATAGTTCTGGAAAGTACCCATGAAATTTATGAGTAACAAGAAGGTTCCACTAAGAGTGGACAGCAATTCTTTTAATTCGGGTTTTTTGTCGTATCCATATTTGTGGACGAATGCTTCAAATTTGTTCGCGGAGTCTTCCCAGAGTATGAGAGGTCCGACATCCTCACTTTCTGGATCCATAGACCCGTAAGACTTTGGCATAGTAGCCATTATGCTTGGTAATACCAAGTCTTAGTTCTGGTCACTATACACAAAAGCACTAAACACTTGTCACCAAAGAATATGATTACACAGCACAATAATAATTATTGTATCCACTCCACTTACCTTGATAGCACAGCACTCGAAATTAGATGCACAAAACACAAAAGATCACGAGGATCAGCCCGTGTAGGGCCACGCCCTAGCAAGGAATTTGCTGACCAGCTGTAGTTGCGCGGATCTGATTGGCTGAGACGAAAACTGGAAAAATTGATGCAGCCAATCACAGCACACGAAGGACTACAAGTCAGACGTCAACAAATCAATAATTGTCGATTGCAGTAGTAGTCTAGGATGCCGTGATGAACAGCAACAGACGTTCAGTAAAGGTAGGATCCATGGCAGTACGAAGTATCATAAGCAAATGTTGCATGATGTTTTCAGCACCAGCTCTGATTCCAGTATGCAATTTTGTCGACCACCTGCTCTCTTTATACATGTATCCGCAACGTGTTCTCTGCGCGGCTCATTACTTCGTAAATTGTATCTGCCTTCTGGTTGGTTAGCATTAGGGTCTTCCACTGCACCAATGAGGTTGCTGTCTGATTTTTTTTTTTTGACGCATGAAGCGCCACCCAGTGTGCCGCGTTGGAACCAGGTGCAGCTCCCTGGCGGCGAATACCTTTGTGACTATCGAGTTGGGGTTTAATCACTTAGCCTGCGCTTATTTAGCGGCGTTATTGTTCAGCTAAAAATTGATGTTGACGGGAGGTGAAATGAGTTGTTACCTTGCTAGAGCAGGGCATCGTAAACCACCTGGCCGGGCAAGCAGAGAGTCCGAAAGCCGACCAGGAGGAATGAGCCACGCTACTCCAGCTGCAGCACAGCTCTCGTTTCATGAAACTGGGACATCAAGGTCTGGGGAATATGTTCCGATGAACTGCACGCAGCTGTAACGCATGCCCTATGTTGCGAACAATGGGATTAGTATGATTTTGAATAACATGAAACATGTTATCCACACGTTGTTCAATTATAGTCGC
Source organism: Diploptera punctata (assembly GCA_030220185.1). Classification (NCBI taxonomy): domain Eukaryota; kingdom Metazoa; phylum Arthropoda; class Insecta; order Blattodea; family Blaberidae; genus Diploptera; species Diploptera punctata. Next base: position 93,784 of record JASPKZ010008787.1, read on the forward strand.
AATATAAGGCATTTGCGATATGTTGTGAAGCTCTGCGATCCTCGTGTATAGAGGGGCCGAAAAAATAATTTTGAGACATTTGTTCTGTATTATCTGGACTTTCTTTTTGTGACAATAAGCGAGGATGCTCCAGGCTTCACAACCGTACAGCAACATGCTACGGATCACAGCTGAATAAAGAGTCAGTTTGATCCGTGTTGACAGTGTAGGTGACTTGAAAAATGGATAAAGTAAGGCAATTGCCGCATTTGATTTATGAATAAGATGCCGAATATGAATTTTGAACGTAAGCCTGGAATCCAAATGGATCCCAAGATACTTGACTGAAGGCTCTGGTCGGAATTGGTGAGTTCCCAAGGTGAGTTGGATTTGGCTTCGTCTACTAGACTTAGAAAACAAAACAGCTTTAGTTTTGTTTACATTGAGTTTAATGTTCCATAGACGAAACCAGGAATGATAGGAATTCAAGGCAGACTGGAATATAGGGATACGGCGAGGTAATAGACGGAAAGGTGTCTGATGATACAAACAAGTATCATCAGCAAAGGATGCAAGGTGAATACGATTGAAAGTTGGGATATCAGACACATAGAGAGTGTACAGTAACGGAGAAAGGACTGCACCTTGTGGAACTCCCGCCAAGAGGGTCTTACAGTCAGAATTATACCCACTAACCGACACATAAAATTGTCGGTTAGTTAGGTATTTAGCTATAATTTTAATTAAATCAGCCGAAATTTGAAATTTGATTAATTTGTATAATAAACCATTTATCCAAGTCGTATCGAATGCCTTCTCAATATCGAGGAATACTGCCAAAGTACTTTTCTTGTTGTTGAATCCCGTTACAACCTGGTCAACCAATCGAACAAGCTGGAGCGGAGTGCTGTGTGTTTTTCTAAAGCCAAATTGGTGAGTAGGAATAAGGTTTCTCTCTACCACCTCTTGATTTAGTCTTGCCAAAATTATTTTCTCCAGAACTTTCCCCAGCACAGGTAGAAGACTGATTGGCCTTAAGTTGTCCGGGTGGGTTGGATCTTTCCCAGGTTTAGGGATAGTGATAACTTTGGCTTTTTTCCAGACTTCAGGGAAGTACTGGAACTTAAGACAAAACTTCACTATCTGAAGGAATAGGAGTAGGGCTTTTGGCGGTAAATATTTTACTGCCAGGTTTGGTATTCGGTCATGACCGGGGGCGCGAACGGAAGGGAGATCGTGGATTACGGCTATCAATTCCGAAAGCCGTATATCTGGAAGGGTGAGAGGGATGGGTCTTTCAAGAAAAGTACTTACTGTATGATGTACTTCAACTTCATGAGCCGGTGTGGTGAGTTCATGTGGGCGGAACCGTAGTGCAAGATGATTAGAGAGGATTTGGGCTTTCTCCTGTGGGAGATAAGCCCAAGTTCCATTATCATTAATTGCAGAAGGAGGAGGCGGTGCTCGACTCCGTTTTATTCTTTTGAGAATCGTCCACGGGGGCGTTTTAAGATCAGTAAAGCGCTGGAGGGACGAGTCCCATTCAGCATTTCTCATTTCTTGCAATCGATTCCGCACCAAATGAGTGTAGCGATTGTGTAGCTGTTTGTATTGGGGTGCGCCAAAAGTACGGTATAACCTGAGATACCGCTTTTTTTTCATTTAGATAATTTTGTAGTGTGGGATCGTATGGTCGTGTGTGTGTAGTGTCATTTGTTGGCGTTGTAGAAAGTGTAATGGCCGTTTTAATGCTGGCCTGTAGACTAAGGACTGCGTGTTCTAATTGTTCTGTAGACTGGACAGAGAGTGTAGGTTTAACCCATTGGTTAAGCATGTGAGAGTAGCTCTGCCAGTCTGTGTGATCATGATACATGTTTGGGGGCGAGGACAATAAAAATGTGGGGCTGATTTTAAAGAGTATAGGACTGTGGTCTGAGTTAAGTATGTCTGTAATTGTAGTGACGTGTGGAGAGATAGGTACATTCTTCGAGAGAGCGATATCTAGTATGTCAGAAAGAAGGCCAAAACGTGTGTTTCTAAAAAATGTATGTTCCCTTGGGGCAGAAATTTCTATGTTATGATGTTGGCAGTAATTTGGAGTAACACACCAGATCCATTTTGGGTACGACAATTCCAAAAAATATGTCTACTATTGAAGTCTCCCGCTAACAAGTAGTTAGGGGAGACGGAGAGAAGTGAGAGCATTTAGGTCGTACCGCGTTAGGAGTCTGGTAGGTGATTTGTAAATAGAAGCTATGTAAATTGATTCGCGATTTGAAATAGGTAGGAATATGGCTGTGGCTTCAATGAATTGAAGCCTGGGTATAGGGGCCACTCTGTGACCAATGGTTTGTTTTATACAAATTGCAGTGCCACCAAGGGGACGGTTCAGTCGGTCGTTTCTATATATACAGTAATGCGGAATTTTGAATTTATCGCCAGGTTTTAGAAATGTTTCGTTTAAAAGAAGAATGTCCATATCTCTCTCTTGTACAAAAGTAGTTAGCTCCTGAACTTGCTTTAATACACCATTGGCATTAAATGCCGCAACATTGAGAAAGCTTCCGATATGGAACCTACACATGTTCATCGAAACACATATTCACCAGGTTAGTCATGAAGACAAACTTTTCCATAGGAGTTTGTAGTTTAGCCAACATAGGCCCTATGTTATTTAAAAGTTCATGTCCATGACTAGATAATGGTAGCTGAGAGACGTGATTTGATCGGCCGCTAGCAATGCTTTTTGATTGGGTATTTGTAGTATTGATAGATTGACTATATGAAACTTGAGGATTTATTGGTTTAGATGTAAACGTACGTGGTTGTCGTACTTGCAAGTTTTGATTTTGAGGATTTTCTTTTCTCTTTAAGAATGCAGCTTTTGCAGCAACGAATGACGGGCATTCTCTGTACGAGGCAGGGTGGCCTGACGCACCACAATTGGCACACTTGAGTAAAGACTTGTCAGTTAAGGCTTGAGTTTTCACAGGACAATTTACATGATTGTGTGGGCCAGCACACACTACGCATTTGGGCGCCAGGCTGCACCCCGCAAAAGTATGGTTAAAGCGTTGGCATTTGAAGCATTGCTTTAAGCCAGATCGGGGTTTGTATGGCTCCACCGCAACAACTGCATATAGAAGCCGTGTTAGGTTATATATTTCCCTGCCTGCCTCGTTGTTATCAAGTTCAAGTATGAACAAGGGAAGTGGAATGATACTTTCATTTTCTTTTTTAGTAATTTGTTTGATTTTTTGAACAGGATATTTCAGAGCTTTTAGTTCTTGAAGTATTTCATCGGTAGGTGTGCAGGCAGGGAGTCTTTTCAAGACAGCCCGTAGTGGCAGATCTTGTCGCATGACATAGGTATAGTGCTGTTTACCGGCAGCAGTTGAAAAATTCTTTGATAATTTTATGATCTGCCACAGAGGCTGCATAATATCGCAAGCCCTCTGGTGTGCTCACAACTTTTGGATCGCTAGAAAGTTTGGGTCTAAGTTCTCTGTTCATTTTAAACAGATCCCCATGCCCCAAAATTGTGATAGGGGGCGGCCGTGGGTCTTTTTTAGGGGTAGACACACCAGAAGGCTGCACATTGCCTCTTGCAGGTGGAGCCTGAGTCTCTCGTGATGTCCCAGCTTGAGGTTCAGGGACTAATTAATACCAGTAGCTTCAGTTAAGACTGAAAAAGGGTTGCTAACTGGTTTTGGATTGTATGGTACAGTCGACGCTTTCTTGGTCGGCTTTGATTGTTTTCGCATTTTCTTTTCGGGGGTTTCATAGTTTTGAGTTTCAGTAGCGTTTTTAGTGTTAGTTTTTAGTTCTGATCGTTCATCTGCCATGTTGAAGAAACATGATGTCTGAACGTGCATAGCCATAGTTTCTATTTCTGCAAGAATACTTTCTAAGTATTGTTGCTTTTCTGTACAGGTTTCTTTAAGACTATTCATGTTGGCCGAACAAGTGCGTGTCATGTCAATTGCATTATCAGTCCGTTCGAATTCTGGGTATGCTTGTAAGTAACTGGTTATTATGAGAAATAAGCTTCTAATTTTATCAGCTACAGCTGCATATTTGGAATTTATTTTGAAACCTTGTCTGTTTATAAAAGCTTCAAATTGTACGGAAGCTGTTTCCCAGACTTCCAACGGACCGTAGTCCCTAACCTCATCCTCCATGTCAACATCATGAATTTCATTTTTAGATGCCATGGTGCTTGGTTGTACCAAGGCTTAGTCCAATGGCTTTTAACTCACCAAAATATGCTGAACTCCAACACCAATTAAATAGAAGCTGAACACAATACTCACAGTCTATAGAGTTATTGTGCAGTAACTAAACCACACTTCGATAACACTACACTGAACACTGAGCGCAAAAAGCGCAAGGCACAGGGGTATTGGCCGCCGGAGCCGCACCCGGTTTACACTTGCACTGAGCAATACTTATTCACTGTTTTTTTTAAGAGCACAGAAAACCTTGAAGAATCAGCGCCGAGGCGCTACGTTAATCACTCGTTGGTTTTTATAGGGAGTCAAGGAGGCCGTGAGGCCGCAGGCGCACTGATGCAAACCGCACTGTCGCTAGGCGATCAATACTTTGCTGTTGCACTGACGTCACTTGAGTTGTGTAGTAAAACAAAGCGATGCTATCCGTAGGAAGGAACCAAGACGAATGCTGTCTGATGTTCTAGTAGATTGTTCTTATAGGAGTTTACATCTGGCTTTTGTTAAGACTGGTATCCATGCTTTGTTGACTTTTAATGATTCTTCTTTTCAATTGTAACTATTTTGATGTTTGAATATTTCAATGGCTTCTCGTTGCAGACGGGTAAAATAGTATGTGCAGTTAGATAATATATCAGTGCTGTTGTATTGTACTGTATGGCCTTCAAGTAGAGAGTGTTCTGCTACTGCCGACTTTTCCACTTGTTAAAGACGGATGTATCTTTCGTGTTCTTTAAGTCTGTTTGTGATGCTGCGTTTAGTGGTGTCGATATATAATAATAATAATAATAATAATAATAATAATAATAATAATAATAATAATAGCTTTATTTTACCTGGCAGAGTTAAGGCCTTAAGGCCTTGTCTACCACTCAACCAGGTTTAAAAAAAAATACAAACAAAAAATAGTCTTAAATCTAAATTACAATATATATATATATATATATATATATAAATATAAACGATTACAAGTTATGAATACAATACAATTAATATTTATAATGTATTTTGATTTACTCTAAATTTAACGAATTAAATATATATGTACAATATATATATAAAAAAACAGGAAAAGATTAATGACATAGTATAAAATTAAATAAATAGAGAAAATTTAATTATTAGACAACAGGTAACTGTATAAGCGTGACTTAAAGGTACCAAGTGTGCGGCAACCCCTGATCTCTTGAGGAAGGAGATTCCAGGAGCGGGCAGAGGCCACTGTGAAGGAAGTAGAATAGGAGGAAGTGCTATGAAGAGGAATTGTTAGCAGACTGCTATCTTGTGATCTAGTTGTCAATATTGTGGTAAGAGGATAACTTCTCAAATCTAGACGCCAGGTAAGTAGGGATGTAGGAATTCAGAAGCTTGAAAAGTAGTGAAAGAGAGTGCAATTTACGTCTGTCAGTAAGACGGAGCCAAGAGAGGTTATTAAAGTGTTCGGAAATATGGTCATAACGGTGGATATTGAAAATGAATCGAACGCAAGCATTATGAACACGCTGCAGTCTCTGCGACAAGTCATAGTTTAGATCATTATATATAATGTCACAATAATCGAAGTGTGGTAACACAAGATTCTGCACAAGGATTTGTTTTAACGAAACTGGGAGAAAATTCTTTAAACGTCTAAGATAATGTAAGATGGAGAAAGTCTTTTTACATATGTGTTTCACTTTTGTTTGCCAGGTTAAATTTGCGTCTAGATGTAGTCCAAGATCTATTACTGAAGAAGAATAAGGGATAATTACATTATTTATAGTAATGTTTGGTAGTGTAGATATGTCAAAGGTTGTAAGCAGTCTTTGTTGTCCCATTAGAATTACTTGTGACTTGTTAGGATTTAGATTTAGACCGATACTTGAAGACCAGTTAAAGATGGATATGAGATCGTCATTCATTTTTGTCAAGCTGTTATAGAGAGAATGAGGAGGTGAATGTAGGTAAATTTGGAGATCATCAGCGTAGAGGTGATAACGGCAGTGCTTTAGTACAGTTGGCAAGTCATTTATGTAGATTGAGAAAAGAAGAGGTCCGAGAACACTGCCCTGGGGAACTCCAGCCGGCACGTTGCGCCAAGACGAAGATCTAGAGTTTAATGAAACGCATTGTTGACGACCGTGCAGGTATGAGTCGAACCAGGATACAGCGCTGTCAGACAAGTGTAGGTGCTTGAGCTTTATCATAAGTAAGTCGTGGTCTACTGTGTCAAAAGCTTTGCTGAAGTCAAGTAAGGTTAAAGGAGTCAATTGACGTCTGTCCACGGCTTCACGAATATCTTCAGTAATTTTTAGCAAAGCTGTGGTTGTGCTATCACCATATCTAAAGCCGGATTGATAAGGATCAAGGAGGTGATTTTCTTGGATATATTCAGTCATTTGCTTATGTACAATATGTTCCAGGGCTTTAGATAATGTCGGAAGGATGCTAATCGGTCGGTAGTCATTACAGTTAGTAGGTGTACTTATTTTTGGTATAGGCCGAACTCTAGACTGTTTCCATACAGTAGGGAAGATAGAAGTTATAAGGGAAGCATTAAAAATATGAGTCACTGTGGGTAGTATAATGTCAATGATTTTATTTAGCATTAAAATGCTGATGTTATCTGTTCCTTGTGCATTGGATTTAATCCGCTTGAGTGCTTTTTTAACGTCTATAGGCGAAATGTCGTTAAAGTAAAATTTATCTCTTCCTATATGGGGGGATGGGGATAAGTCTTTAAGAGTGTCTATTTTAGTCTTGTTGGCCGCAACTGCACGGGATCCTGTATATACCTGCCGATTGATGAGGATGAAGTTGATTCTTAGTAGGGCTGAGAAGGTTTTTTATTTTCCTGGTAGGCCTATATATTGTTTTTATGTCTTCTTTCTTTAGCAGTTTTCCAATTCGGTCAGTTACATTCTTGATGAAAGGTAAGAATGCCCTGGTTGACTTTTTTTCTTCTGATTCCTTGTTGTTGTATCGTCTGGGATGGTTTGCTCTGTTGATTTCTTTGTTGGTGTATCCATTTGTTGGTGTATCCACATCTTTATTACAGCCTGAGCTACAAAACTTAGGACAAACATAACCATATTTAAAGTCAAAGTAACATTTAGAAACATTGAATAATGCAGAAGCATGCCTAACTACTATATAATGAATGGAGATGGAACAATTCCTTCGTAAACACGATAATAGCGTATGCTTAATCCTACCATTGCTCATGTCAAGAGAGGGAAGGGGTTAGAATAGTTTTCTGTACCATCTATTTAGAGCAACATTGCTAAATTGTGTTGTTTATCCAGTATCACTATATTAAATTAGTTATATTTCACTCCAAATATTCCTTAGAGTAAGTGCGCAACTTTTATATTCCACCGAAGTATACTTTTTCTTAAGTCTGAAACCTGCTCTTGTTTACATCTATTCGCTTTTCAGAGTGACATCTACTGTATGGTTGAAGCTTAGTTTACCTCACGTGGTAGAAAGGAGAGGTTTCATCTTTAATAATAAGCAAGAAAAGCGAGCGCGAGAGTTTGAAAAATACTTGACCTACCATATGAATGATGGCCTCATGGGGACTCGAAATACACTCCTGTCACAGTTCTTCCCCATGACATGAAGACATTGGTTAATACTAATAACATTAATTGTATCTATATAAAATAACTTACTTCTATATAGACATTGTGTACATTATATCATGGTTTACTTCAACTTACATACTATAAAACTAGCGAAAGCCCTCTAAAATTACTATGATAGAAACAAAATAAATATACCATAGAACAATACTACTTTGAAAATAAAGACAATGTAGAAACATAGACGACTGTAAATTAGCATGTATTATTTCTATATAAGTACTATGTCGAAAAAATCACTAGAAAATTTAATAAAAGTTACAAGTACAATTTATATATGTCGAATGTGAGCAAAAAAATCCAGCTATGCTAAATACATAATAGAAGCAGACCATCAAGTAGATGCAATTAATAATGCACATTAATACACAAAATATAATAACAAAATATAATATTTACCATATTAGATGAAATCGGATTTTAAAACAACCCGAAAAAATAAATTTGTCAAACAAAAATATTAGCCTTCGACACCAATCCACACAAGAATCAGTACTGAGTAAAGTCTGATGAAGGACGACAGTTTCCGAAATGGCTACGCTGTTAAAACAATAGTTTAGATAGATCGGTAACTCATGTACAGAGACTTTAAGATATCTGAAAGCATGAAAACCGTTACAGCCAGCCTGTCGAATGCTTTGTACGCATGCGTTTGACGTGTGCGTCACCTATTATATAATTTTAACTCGAAAAACGTTGTCTTTTATGACAAGCTGTCTGTAGTAATGTAGTGTAGGTAAGCAACCGATACATTTAGTTTGGTTATTAGCACATATATGAAAGAGAAAGAGAGCACATCTGCTCTGACATCAGCCATGCTTTCAGATACGAATACATAGTACATTCTTAACTTGTACGAGCAAACCATAGAAATTTCCTATTTACAGAGATTTTGCTGACAAGCAACTTGAGATAAGGTACCCAGGCTCTAAGACAAAAAAATACCTGCTTTACCAGTTTAAAATGTTATTATTTTATATCCGTAATGAAGTATTAGAATTAAATAGCGTTATAGAATCTAGTGAAATGACTTCATACCTTAAATATGAATTGAGTGAAATCAAAATATTAAGACATAATCAACAGCAGTTTCATTACTTACCTTCTAAAGATGTATTTATTATTTGCGACAATTTTACTGATAAGAACACATTTTGGGTATGGTTGGTTATACAGTAGAAGTTGGGTTTCGTTTCATTAAATCTCTAAGGTGCGAAAGCCATTTCATTTTAGCTCTACATTATTATCACAAGTAATGCCATGAGTGATTACAATTTATGTAGAGAACTCTAAATCATGAGTGGCATTTATTAGGACTATTTAACAAATAAAATTAAGCTGTTTACTCACAAATCATTATTTAAATACCGTACAGTTATTTTAAAATATTTATATATCTTATGTAAATGGCGATGTTTGAAAACAAATGAGAAACGTTTGTTATGCTACATTTGTTCACCACAGCAACCACATCATATTATTTGTTGCCGAAGGATCGCAATATTGTAAGAATGCACTCTAGTGGAGACATTTATAATAAACATTATAGGTTATTAACTAATTTCTGATGTCCTATGATGTACATATATCAATTATATGTTTCTGGTACGTAAATTCCTGGGAAATAATACATTTAAGAAAGTGCAAACAGTGGTTTCTTTCTTTTGGTGGTATATTCAATTGCTACAAATGTTTTTATATTATATCCCGCAAGCACTATCAGGTAACATTCGTGCAATATATATACATCATCTGGAAGCCACATGTGCTCACTGCAAGATAATGCTATGACCTATTCCGAATGTTAAAAAGGAGGAGCCTGATTTTAAAATGATAAAATTAAACTGATAAAATTAGGCGAAAAAGACTGTGATTGGTTGTAAATAAGAAATCATAAAATGTGATTGGTCATTGACTCCCATTTGGAGCATGAGTTAAATAGTCAGTATACAATTTAAACATCTTGAACAATTACTAATTCAGATTCTTTTGTATGATACTGGGGTTCGCTGTCTAAAATTACGTGTTTGCAAACTCTCTATGATCAGTTAAGATACGTAAGATTATGTCAGTTCAAACTTATACTCATTTCATTACATCATATTACATTCATAGCTTAACCAAATTGTAATGTTTAATTTTATTCATCTCTCAAATAATTTAATAATCCTCCAATACTAGTGACTAATAGAAAGGGGAAGGCAAATTCAAATACACATATCTAATTCCATATTAAACTTTAATTAGTATAATATTCTTAGGGGATATATTTATAATTATATTTATATTTTTAAATTATGATTCAATTCCGAGGAACAAATTATGGGAAGTATTGGAGAAATACAATATTGAGAGAAACCTAACAGAAGTTATTAAACAAATCTATAAAGATAACTCCGCTTATGTTAAAATTGGAAATATAATGACTAATCTTATAAAAACCACAAAGGGATTGAAACAAGGGTGCAGTCTATCACCAATTTTATTTAATATTTATGTAGAATTTATATTAATGAAATGGAAACAAAGCTTCAAAGGTATGGGGATTCCAATAGGTAACATATTTTTGCTGATGATCAACTTGTTTCAGCGCAAGACGAATTTGATATGGAATTCATGATAAAAAGGTTGAAAAACACATATGAATCATGGGGTCTCACAGTAAATTTACAAAAAACAGAATATCTGGCAATAAATAGCAATAAACGGGAAAATTTAATATTGGAAGAAGGAATCCAAATAAAGCAAGTGAAACAAAGTAAATATTCGGGAATAATTATGGATAACATTGAAGGTATAGGCAAAGAGAACATAAAACATAGAATTGAATTGAGTAGCAAAATAATATCATCATTAAATTCCATATGGTGGGATAAGCATATTTGGAAAGACACAAAAAATATATTGGTAAAACATTGGTGGAATCTGTTGCAATGTATGGAAGTGAGGTATGGACAATCAATAAGTACTACAAGAATAGACTAATAGCTCTAGAAATTGATTATTTAAGCAGAAGTGCCAGAAAGTCTACATTAGAACACATCACAAATCAGGAAATTAGAAACATAATGGAAGCAGAAGAAAGCGTAATTGAAAGAATTGAGGAGAAGGAAGTAAAGTAGTTAGGACATGTCTTAAGAATGGAAGATGAACGATGGCCGAAGCAACTATATGAATGGCATCCGAAAGAAAGAAGAAAAGAGGGAGACCAAGGTTAACATGGAAGGAAAACATGAAGACAGTAATGCAAGCTAGAGGGCTAAGCATCGAAGATGCCCAAGACCGTAGGCTTTGGAGGTTTGGTACGGGAAGACGGCAGCAGCTGTAAAAACCCGAAGATAGATAGATTTATATTTATTTGAATACTAAGTCTGTAATACTATGCAGGTAATAAATTATACTATTAACATTGAAAGAATCTATTGGATTATAATTAATCGCTATTCTGTTTTTATACAAGTGTTACTCATTAAAAATATGAATTAAAATTAACGAGATCGACCGGAGTGGTTTCGTGGTAACGTCGTTGCCACGGCCCAGATTCCATCCGAAGTAGGAACAATTTCCATGGGTGAGTTTTTCCGGAGGTTTTTCTTCATTTGCAAGACAAGTGTAGGAGAATATTAATATCCCATCATAATCACTCTATAATAATAGCCTCTTTTATTACAAATGCATGTGTGAAAAGTATTTGTTCTTTTAAATATTAGTATTGTTCCGGAGGTGTCCTTGAAATTGTGCTGATCTCTCATCCGAAATTGATTCCATGTCCTTGTGTGCTCATAAAATATGTACGTTATCCAGTGTTTAAAAATCCTTTTCTTACATTTCGTGTTGTTAGATCTGAAGAATGTGGGCCACATAAATGCACGTACAAAGGAAGAGATGAAATTAAAGTACAGAGAAAGAGAGAGAAATGAAATGACTTTATCGTGTCGCTTGGTAATTATAATATTTTTTTATTATCATTTGGCAGAGACTGGGATAGAGATAATATTATATGAGGAGTACGAAGTGATAAGGGCAGTAACCCATCTCCATAAACTTCTGTACAAAACCGAAACCTTGTCTGGAGAATGGCAAAGCTCTAAAGCACTCCAGGAAAGCTGTAAATTCGACTTACCCCAGATAAGAATGACATTCAGGTCACTCAATTTGTCAGCGAGGACTTGTTCTCATAAACCCTCAGGCTTCATCATTTCGCAGTGTTACACCTTCTTTAAAAGTGTTCTATAACAAAAGTACGTAAGAAGTTATGTGTTATGACCGCTAGGGGACGCATTTCCAGCATCTTGTTCCCGTATCAGGACACAAACTCCTTTCTGCTCAAGAGACAATCCCAGTGACACAGTGTTTATCCTTAATCACATTGCAAAATAAATTTAGCTTCGAGAATAAAGTAATTGAAAGTGGATAACGAATATGTAATCTTTTGCAGTGTAATTAGATTGTTGTAAAAAATTGCAATCGAAATTTTAATACAAAACAATGACTGGAAGTAAATATCAATGAAACTAAATATATGGTCACACATAAAATACATTATATAATGGAAATGGACAGCTTTGAGGAAGTGGCTGAATTCAAATACCTAGAATCAATAATCACAAATAGGAATGAGATGCATAAGGAAATTAAACATGGGCTAAATTCCGGAAATGCGTGTTATTATGCATTAGAGAGACTCTTGACTTCCCAACTCCTTTCAAAAAATGTTAAAATGAAAAAATATAAAACTATTATTCTACCAGTTATATGGATGCGAAACATAGACTCTTACTTTAAGGGAGGAAAGGACATTACGAGTATTTGAGAATAAAGCGCTTAGGAAAACTTTTGGACCAAAGAGAAATGAACAGACAGGTGAATGGAGAAGACTGCATAACAGTGAATTACACGGTGTTTATAGGAAGCCAGGTATAATGAGAACAGTTAAGTCTCTGTAGACTGCGATGGGCAGCACACGTGGGACTAATGGGGATGAAAGACTTGCATGGAAACTTCTTGTAGGAAAACCAGAGGGAAAACGCCCAGTTGGTAGACCAAGAATGAGGTGGAAGAATAACATTAATTATGATTTGAGGGAAGTAGATTACATAGGGGATGATAGGAAATCATTGGCTCAGGATAGGGATATATGGAGAACTTATGTCCGAGCAGCCATGAACCTACGGGTTCGATAGTGCCAGTGAGTTAGTTAATACAAAACAATATTTGGAAAATTTGTATTCAAGTTTCAAATATGTGAACATCGTGCTCAGAAAACATAACATAGGCTTAATTGACATTGAGTACCGTAGCTGAAGCCTTAAAGTTAGTGAATTCCATGAAATAATAATTATAAATACAACTTAATATCAGTAGTAATAGTATTATTTGTTTGTCTAATATTACTAAGTATTAGTAGTACTAATATAGGCCCTATTTAACGAGACTCAATTGCAACTCATGTAATTGGTGCCCAATTAATAATTATGCATGACAGGTCTTACAAACCTCAGTCAAATATTTCTGATTTTCAGTTTCAGGTACTTATACATACCATAAATTTATCAAGGGACTAACAATGTTCTCATATCAAATCTACCTTGAAATTTGAGACAAAAAAATAATGCTGCGAATTTTAAAAATAAATAACATAAATAGAGACCCCAATTTCTATGAAGGCAGTGACATTTAAACGTTAGGGAACGGTAGCTCTTGCTGTAGGGACAAATGATTGCGGGAGGTAACAGCATATAAGACCCCTACATATGAAGCCGCGTTTGATGAAACATTTTGTCAAATGTATAAACCAAGACAGAGTGTACGTAAGGGGCAATTTTTCAAAATTAAGTGACGTATAAGTTACGGAAGGTATTTTTTTTTTTTGGGCCACAAATGCTACGACTTGTAAAAGGATTATGCGCTTGACTGAGTTTTAGAAAGGAGAAGAAATTAAGCTTAGGAAGCCTTGAAGAGAGTTATTCATGGATTTATAATCAACAAAAGGAATGATAACTACCCTCAGCTGGTGACAGTACTTTTGCAAAAATACCATCAACACGAATGTAACATGCCCCTTCAAATATGCAACACACGTTTCTCTTTAGACCCAAACACTTGCCTGGTATTTCACCATCAATTTAGAACTCTTTGGATGCAAATATCATTAAAATAAATTCAAATGAAATTCCAATGTTGTTGGCATATGTAATTAAAATGTATACTTTCTTTTAGTTAGTTTAAATGAAATATTTCCACCCATTGTTTATCACAGAAACTATGAGCTAAGAAGAAATTTCCGTTACAATATTCGTTTCTATCAACCAAAAATTAGCACAATTAGACTCATTACGTACAGGAAACATAAAAAAAATCTTGTCCATTGCTATTTAGCCTTTTTCAAAGTAGCGCATCGAAAGGTTAATTATACTATCAATGGGGTTAAAGCAAGGATATGCACTATCACCTCTTCTATTAAATTTTCTACTAGAGCGATAGCAAGGAAATACTAACGACCAACACGCACACTCTATTGAGTAACACCAACAAATTGAGACTGGAAGTAAATATCTAACTAAATCTAACTCACTGGCATTATCGAACGCATAGGTCCGTGGCCGCGCGGACATAAACACTCCATACATCCGTATCCTGAGACAATGTTTTCCAGTCGTTCCTTATATAATATACTTCCCTCAAATCATGGTTAATGTAATCCTGCCACCTCATTTTTTGTCTACCAACTGGGCGTTTTCCCTTTGATTTACGTACAAGAAGCTTCTATGCACGTCTTTCACACCCCATTCGTGCCACATGTCCTGCCCAGCGCAGTCCACGAAACTTAAATATTCTTATTATATCTGGTTTCCTATAAATACCGTGTAGTCCACTGTCATGTAGCCTTCTCAATCCACCTGTGTGTTCATCTCTCTTAGATAAAAACTTACTAAGAATTTCGTTCTCAAATACTCGTAATCTCATTCCTCCCTTAAAGTAAGAGTCCATGTTTCGCATACATATAATATAACTGGTAGAATAATAGTTTTATATATCTTTAAATTAACGATTTATGAAACGTCTTGGGATGTCAAGAGACCCTGTAATGCATAATAGCACGCATTTCCAGAATTAAACCTATGTTTAATTTCTTTGTGCATCTCATTCCTAGTTGTGAATATTGCTACTAGTTACTTGAATTCAGCCACTTCCTCAGGATTCCTCTCATTTGTCATCATCTTTCCATTTCCATTATATAAAGTATTTCTGTGTGTGACCGTATATTTAGTTTTATTGATATTTACTTCCAGTCCCAATTTCTTAGTATTACTCAATATTTTTGAGCGTATTCGCCTTTAGTATCTCCTTGCCATAGCCCAATATTACTACATCATCAGCATAAACTAATAACTTAATCATTCCATTGATTTGTAGGCCTTCTTCATCCTCTGAAGGTTTGAAGGTATGCTCTAGTACAAAATTGAATAGTAGAGGAAATAATGCTTCTCCTTGCTTCAACACAATATGGATTTTAAATGTATCTGAAAACTGTTTGCCTACACGCACCCTACTCTTTGTTCCATTTAGATACATTCGCAAAGTCTAACTTTCTAGGAATTCTGAACTCCATCAAGATACTATATAACTTCTCCCTCATAATTGAATCGCATGCCTTTTTGAAATCTACATATAGTTGATTGACCGTGCAATTATATTCCCATTTCGTTTCTAAAATCTGTCTTATACTAAAAATCTGATCTGTTTTATACTTTTTTCTTCTAAATATACGTTTTGATCTACTAGTATGTCATCGATATAGGGAGTAAGTCTGCTTACTAATACATTTGTTAGAATTTTGTACGTAGTTGAAAGTAATGAGATGCCCCTGTAGTTGTTGCAATCAGTTTTTCCTCCTTTCCTATACAGGGCGTTTCTAAATTTTACTGACAACTTTTGGAGCAGATATCTACACTTCATTGAAGCATGTTTAGTTAAGGAACCTATTGGATGTGAATCTTCGTTTCAATACAAGAGGGGTCTTAGAGGAAGGGATGGAAGGAAGAATGTACGTGCAAATAACAAGTCGTTCTGTGTCTCGTAATTCTGCGTGTTAATCCAAATACTTTACAGAAAAGCAGAAACAAAACTCACTCCAGTGTTGCATTGTCAGAATAGATCTAGTTTATTGTCCCATCAGAAGTGCTGGAATACACGTCCAATGATATCCAGACGAACAGTGGCCCGACGTGCCATACTTTGTCTTACCCTTTCAAAGATGCTAGTAGTTTCCCTTGTTTCAGCTACTGCGCTGACATGGCGTGCTACAAGGTCTTCTTTAGAGTCAATATCGGTTTCATAAACCATTGTCTTCATATAGACCCACAAATTGAAATATAGGCAGATCAGATGAGGCTAGCGTGCCAGCCAGGGAGTGGGCTCACTAATACCTATCCAACGAGCGCCAAATGTAGCTGTCAGATGGCCACGACATCATTCCGAAAGTGAGGTGGTGCCCCGTTATGTTGAAAGCAAATGCTGCGTTTGATGTTCAGAGCTACAAGCTAAGACACATTGAACTGTATAGTACAGTATGTACAGAAGTACTGAATGAGTTTCACCCACCATCCCTTGTTCCGACGACTGATAACAAATCATACCAACGGATGTAAACAAACTTACTGTAATAGATACCGAATTCTAATGAGCTCCGGAAGTATATAAATGAAGCGATAGTAGTAATGACAACCCCTCTTGGACTGAAATGAGTGTTTATCCGTTTTCTTCAATCCCTTCCTGTAAGAGTACTCTAGCACTGAAAAGAAGCGTCGCAAGCCATAGGTTCCTTAACAAAATATTAATTAACGAAGGTTATCTACCTGGTTTTAAACTTTGTCGGTCTAATTTAGAAACACCCTGTAGATTGGTACGATAATCGATTCTTTCCATTCATGTGGAAGAGCTTCTTTTTCCCAAATGATACTAAGCAACTGGCGTATCTTGTCCATCAATTATTTTCCCCCTGATTTTATCAGTTCTGCTGGGATCTCATCTGAACCTGATGCTTTATAAATCTTTAATATTTCTATCGCCATTTCAACCTCTGATGCATTTGGTTCTGTGACTAGCATTTCTGCTGTCTGTAAATTATCCTCTTCAATATCCTGTTCTGCATGTACATTTAATAGCTTATTAAAGTAACTTTTCCATCTAATTAATATACTCCTGCAATCAGCAATCATATCCCCATTTTCATTCCGAATTATATTTGTTCTAGACTGAAACCGTTTCTTCTCTATCCTAATAGCCTGAGATAATTCTCTGATGTTCCTATTTTTTGTATTCATTTCAAGATCATTAATATTCTCTCTCAAATATACCCTCTCTTTACTGTTTAGTAACCTGGTGATTTCCCGTCTAATACTACCCAATTGTTGTAAATTTACCTCAATTGGCTCGTTTAACCATTTGGTTTTGTTAGCTTTCTTTTCTTTACAATGGCGGCAAATTTCTCATCAAACCATTTCTTGAATTGCCTTTTTTTTAATAACCAAAACATTCTGATGCTGATAATTTAATAGTATCTCTTATAGCCTACCATTCTTTATTTATATCAGTTTATTCTTCGTTTGTCACATTGTCATGTGAAGATTCCACCACTTCATATCTATTAGCAATTTTGATTTGTTATTCTTGCCGCATTTGAACAGTTTTCAAGTTTTTTAATTCGAATTTTTCTGAATCATCTTTCGCGTTTGTCCCTCTCATAAGCGATAGCCGTTGTCTGATTTTCACCATGGCCAGATGATGATCCGAATTGCAGTCTTTCCCTCTAACTGATCTAACATCGATGATACTTCTATCAATAAAACTAAATACTTGTTCACACATAGGAATGCATTATATAATGGAAATGGACAGCTAGTGACAAAGGAGGAAAATTGGAAGTGGACAGCTAGTGACAAAGGAGGAAAATTTTGAGGAAGTGTCTGAATTAAAATACCCAGGAACAATAATTACAAAAAGGAATGATATGCACAAAGAAATAAACAAGGGCTCAATTCTAGAAATGAATGCTATTATGCATTATAGAGACTATTGACGTCCCTACGCCTTAGAAAAACGTGAAACTGAAAAATATAGAGCTGTTATACTTACAGGTATATTATATGGATGCGAAACATAGACTCTTACTTTAAGGGAGAAACGAATATTGCGAGTATTTGGGAATAAGGAGAGATGATCGGATATGTGATTGGAGAAAACTAATAACGGTGAGTTATATGGTCTTTATAGGAATCCAGATATAATAAGAAGAGTTAATTCTCGTAGACTGCGATGAGTAGGACATTTGGCACGAATGGGGATGGAAGCGATGCATGGTAGCTTCCTTGACGAAATCCAGTGGGAAAACGCCCAGTTGTCAGACCAAGAATTAGGTGGGAGAATAACATTAACCATAACTTGAGGGTAGTAGAATATACAAAGGATGATTGGAAGACATTAGTTCCGGATAAGAATGTATGGAGAGCTTACGTCCGCGCGGCCATGTAACCTACCGGATCGATAGAGCCAGTGAGTCAGTTAATGGTAGTAAGTTGTCAGTAATACAATGGAATATTATTCAGTCACTTGTGATCATTTGTGTGTTAATCCACTTGCATTTATTCATATATTATTATACATATTTTTTTCGAATTTTAAAGTATTTGTGATATTAATAATAATAATAATAATAATAATAATAATAATAATAATAATAATATCACCATTTCATGGACTCGACCAAATTTTGGCCTATTCGTTTTAATCGGAGTTTCACGTTAAGTTGTCGCTTCATAGCACGTACTAATCGAGATGGTAATAAACTAATAATAATAATACTAATAAAATAATAATAATAATTATTATTATTTTATTATTATTTGGATTACAAGGAAGACATAGAAGAAGAATATAATCAATTAAAGGAAATAATACATTCGGCAGCAAAAGAAGCATTAGGCACAATAAATAAAAAACAAAATACCCAAGATTGGTGGAATGATACTATTGAAGAATGAACCCAAAAGAAGAAAAAAATGCTACTTAGAATGGTTGGCAAATAAAACAACAGACAGAAATTGGATAGAATACAAGAGAACAAATGCCAAAGATAAAAGGAAAGTGATAGAAGAAAAAAACAAATTATGGAAAAGCAAATGCCAAGAAATAGAAAGTTACATAGGAGGATCAAAATCATCAGAAGTATGGAGATTTCTAAAAACACTGAAAACCAACCAAGGATCCAGCAAGATAAATTTGTTAGTAAAATCTGACGCAGAAAAACATTACAAAGCTTTACTGTCAGAAAGTAGAAATGAGTTTATGGAAACAATAGAAAATCCAACTATAGAAATGAACGCCCTGGAATTTGATACAATAGATGTAGAATTAGAAATTCAAACCCTAAAGAATAAAAAGGCACCAGGGCCGGGAAACATACCCAATGAGTTAATTAAATATGGCCCAAAAAAATGTAATAGGTAGATTGAGGGTCTTGTTTAATAAGTGCATTGCAATACTGAAGATTCCTGATGAATGGAAAATAAGCTATATTGTACCAATATACAAGAAGGATGATAGAAGAGACGCAAAAATCTACAGAGGACTAAGTATAAATAACACATTATATAGAATATTTACGAAGTTATTAAAAACAAAGTTACAAAAAGATGTTAAAGACAAATTAGGAGAAGATCAAAATGGATTCAGACCAGGAAGGTCATGTGTTGACAATATATTTGCAATACAACAGTTAATTGAAAAACGGACTGCAGTTGGAGAAGAAACCCACTTGACAATGATAGATTTAGAGAAAGCTTATGACTCAATTCCGAGGAACAAATTATGGGAAGTATTGGAGAAATACAATATTGACAGAAACCTAATAGAAATTATTAAACAAACCTATAAAGATAACTCCGCTTATGTTAAAATGGGAAATATAATGTCTAATCCTATAAACACCTCAAAGGGATTGAAACAAGGATGCAGTCTATCACCAATTTTATTTAATATTTTATGTAGAATTTATATTAACGAAATGGAAACAAAGCTGTAAAGGTATGGGGATCCCAATAGGCAATAGATTTTTGCTGACATTACAATTTGCCGATGATCAACTGGTTTTAGCGCAAGACAATTTTGATATGGAATTCATGATAAAAAGGTTGAAAAGCACATATGAATCAAGGGGTCTCACAGTAAATTTACAAAAACAGAATATCTGGCAATAAATAGCAATGAAAGAGAAAACTTAGTATTGGAAGATGGAATCCAAATAAAGCAAGTGAAACAAACTAAATATTTGGGAATGATTATGGATAACATCGAAGGTATAGGCAAAGAGAACATAAAACATAGAATTGAATTGAGTAGCAAAATAATATCATCATTAAATTCCATATGGTGGGATAAGCATATTTGGAAAGACACAAAGAAATATATTGGTAAAACATTGGTGGAATCTGTTGCAATGTACGGAAGTGAGGTATGGACAATCAATAAGTACTACAAGAATAGACTAATAGCTCTAGAAATGGATTATTTACGAAGAAGGTGCCAGAAAGTCTAAATTAGAACGTGTCACAAATAAGGAAATTAGAAACAAAATGGAAGCAGAAGAAAGCATAATTGAAAGAATTGAGGAAAAGGAATTAAAGTGGTTAGGACATGTTTTAAGAATGGAAGATGAGCGATGGCCGAAGCAACTATATGAATGGCATCCTAACAGAGAGAAGAAAAGAGGAAGACCAAGGTTAACATGGAAGGAAAACATGAAGACAGTAATGCAAGCTAGAGGAGCTAAGCATCGAAGATGCCCAAGACCGTAGGCTTTGGAGGTTTGGCACGGGAAGACGGCAGCAGCTGTAAAAACCCGAAGATAGATAGATAGATAGATTATTATTATTATTGTTATTTTTATTATCATTATTAGCATCATTATTATTATCGGAAGGAGAAATGTTGGACGTCCACACAGAAGATGATCTGAAGAATTTTAAAAATTCTAGCTTTCGTGAACCCGGAAGGAGCCAACAGGCTTAATCCCTGGATGGTGATTATTATTATTATTATTATTATTTTTATAGTATTATTATTTTATATTATTATTATTATTATTATTATTATTATTATTATTATATTATACTATTATTCAAGCTTAGGAAGCTAAATGACTTAAATCTACGGCAAGGTTTGTCGCGGTGCGACAGTTATTAAACTCAGTGCATTCAGGATATTCCCACCGGCTGTCATTACAAAGAGATCACGTATGAATTAAGGACTTGTCATCATTGTCCACTGTTCACTTTAGCACACATAACAACAATGTAGAATGAAACTTTAAGATAAATGTGGACAAGCGACTTCAGGATTAATTGTTAACAGAATGCAGTACCAAAGCGCTGCACATTGGGACAAGACATCTCCATTCCTAGCATTAATTCAGGCAGAGATGTAACCTGTCATACATTATATAAATTTAATGGTAATTTAAACCTAAGAAAAAATGTGCAACTCCCATTTTGATATGTCATGATTTGGAGCAGAGCGACCTGATTTAAAGCTCTCTTGTGAGATTCTGGCAGTAGAGCTCCACAATTATATTATTATTAATACTAGAAAGAGCTTTGAGATTGTTGAAAATCTAAATAATTCCAATTCTAACATACAACATCAAAGTAATTGGAGAATATCTTACAATGGTCAATTAGAAACACTAGAAATTGTAAAGCAACCTTCATAATAATTCCAGTAAGAGTTCCTAAGAACACATGATCGAGACTTAAAGTTGGTGCAAAAAATATTGATACACTTAAAAATATCACGGAGAGAAATAAATAATATAATCATTTTCTTCACTGTATAAAAAAAATTATAACCTCTGTTTTAACATAACAATTAACGAGAAAAAATGATTTATACACGAACAACAAAAATTAACAAACAAAAAGTATTAATACAGTCTCATGTAATGACTGCTTTGAAGCTTTACTTATTGAGTTGAATGCTTGGTCGGGAGATCCTTTGATTCCAAGATGGCTTGTGGACGACGTAGCATCGACCCGAATAAGTTTGAAGTTACTCCAGAAGGTATATTTCTCCATTCGTATTCCAAAGCGTTTCTCAGGTCTTGCTTGTTGGAAAGCTGCCTTCAACGAATTCTCTTTTTCAGATGTTCCCAAAAATTCTCAATGTAGTTTATGTCCCGGGACTAGTGAGGCGTTTCCATGTACTTCGGTGTGTTATACAAAATTCATAAATGCGTATTGAAACCGATGTGTTTGAGATCATTATCTTGCAAAAATACAAAACATTGTTTAATCCCCATTTCCTCTGCAGAGGTAGGCCGATTGGTCTCATATGTTCATATAATGTTTGTGATCCATCGCACCATCGATAAAATGCAAGGTCCTGATTCCAGAGGTACTCGTTTATCCCCATACTAATAAAGAACTACAAATATATTTCACAGTGGGTTGGAGATTTTGCTTTTGTAGATCTGTATTTTAATTCATCCAGATTTTTCTTCTTCCATCCGAACGGAAAGTGTTGATTTTAGGCTCGTCACTATAAATTACTTTTTTTACAAAATTCTTTGGGGTTATTTATGTAACTGTTAGCGAAGTTAAAATTTTTCTTTCAGATTTCTTCACTTGCTAAGCATTTTCAACGGGCTGATTTCCCATGCAGTTCGTTAGCCCATAGACTGTTACGAACATTGCTAGCAGAAATACTAATATTAAAGTATTTTTTTATACTAGCTGCTACTTTATGGACACTACTATTAGGTTTTTGCTTTACTTTTTATATTAATACTTTTTCAATATTAACATACAATTTTCTAGGACGTTCTAATCTGTGGCTATTTTCGAAAGATTTTCGTTCCCCAACTCTATCAATTATATGCTGAATGTTTGGTATTGGCCTTCCAATTATTTCACTAAATTTATTAAGCGATTTACACTGATTATGCAAAACAATAATTAACTCCCTTTCTTCTACTGTAGTCTTTCTATCTTTGCGCCCCATTCCAAATTAATCTGCAGCCAGAGCACACACAATTACACGGCAAAGTACTCAAGGCTAGAGTGAATTATAGCATTACCGGACCCACCCCCACTCGACGTCATGTGAACATTCTGTTGACCAAAACTTAGTACTGTATCAATACTTTTTGTAGGTTAATTTTTGTTGTTCATGTACAAATTATTTTTTACTCGTTAATTGTCATATTAAAACAGAGGAAACTGCGTGTATTTAACTTTATAGAGTTCAATTTAAAGATGTATATTTTTATTTTTGTATGTAGTGAAGCAATAATGAAATTATTTATTTCTGTCTGTATTATTTTTAAGTGTATATATACTTTCTGCACTAACTGTTTATACCTACTCGCATGGGAGACGTTCCTTTTTGAAGACCTAAGGACAAACATGATCCTACCCAGGAACGCTTTCGGATCTACTATGTACAATACATAGAGAGAAAAGTGAAGCAGTTCCAACATAATTCTACGGCACAAGAATAGTGATAAATCGGGAATGGACAAGGGAAAACTTCGAATTGAGACACGTAATAATAAGACTGGCAGTCAACGGGTTCCACCATTTAATGTGAAAGATCACAACGTACTACGAACCAAATGAATCATGGGAGTGTTACATTGTGCAACAAAAAATGTGAACATTGTCATTTGGAGTTATGAAACAAAAGCAAAAAATAAATAGGCAAATATGCAAAACACAAACTTTAAAACAGTGATCTTAATCGAAATGCCCACTTGACTGCAATCTCTATGTATCATCGGGTTTTTACAGCTGCTGCCGTCTTCCCGTGCCAAACCTCCAAAAACCTACGATCTTGGGCACCTTCAATCAATAAGCAAATACGCAAAACACAATTTTAGAACAGTTTTCTTAATCTAAATGCCCACTTGGCTGCAATACATTTATTAATTATTATGATTGAGCGAATTTTAAAAGTTATTTTTTATTTTACAATCAGTTAGAAATATTTCCTCTTCTTGTTCATCGATTCAAGTCATAGGCCTATAGGCATGTTACGATCTCATTGATGAATTTTGTATCCAGCTCTTTCTTGGACGACCCAGAGATCTCTTCCCTGTTGGACAATAACAAAACATTGCTTTGTAACTCTAATCTGAACTGATTAATCGCAAATAATTCATCCAGCTGTTCTGGTGTTCATGAATGTACTTAATGAGTGGTTCTAAATGTAATTCTTTCAGGACATCATCATTTCTTTTGTTAATCTCACTTAGTGTATCCTGCTGTATATCTGATGAATCTCATTTGACAAGAATCTGTCATGCTCTCCGCTCCTTTCCTCAAAGTCAATGCCTCACAGCCGTAGCAAAGTGCAAATCTTGCTAAGTTTTTGTAAAACCACACTCTGGTATCTCTCTGGACTAGTCAAGGTATCATTACTGAATTTATTATTCCCATGGCTTTATTAAAATTGGTAATTGTATTTGATATTTCTACTTGATCCAAATATGTTATTGTATATCCAAGATAGATAAATTAATTTAATCTTTCCAGTATTTTTGAATCTGTTCAAATTTGGTATGTACTGGGAATTTTCCATGAATAGCTATAATTTTATTTTCTCTGTATTCATTTCCCAATAATACTTTATGGCTATTTTGTTAAAATTATATACTGAGTATTGTAATACGTGCTGTGAGGGTGCCACTAATGCTACATCATCTCCAAAAATGAACGTATTAAATTCCATATTTCTGTTCAATTTTATATGTCCGTGACGTTATTCTCTCCATTCTCTAATTTGATGCACATATATGATAAATAGATATATATTAATATTTAATAGAAGTTTCAAAAACTGTATAGTTAGGCTTTATGTCATATGTTAAACAATACGTATTTAAAGTGAGCCGTCTGAGAATACGAGGGCGTCAAACTTAAAATGCATCAAACACAACTGGTCGATATCTTCAGTCTGAGATACTCGATGGTAGGTTGCATTGTAGGAAATAGGTTCTCCATCTTACGATCAAGTAAAATTTGCAAAAAAACACGAGCATAAGCTTTCGGTTACTTGTATATCTTTGGTATAACAAAGCATTATTGCAGCTTTAACAGCATTGTACGAGGGACTTTGTTTATACGCTTGTCCTTATAACGTCATATTGGAGCCTAGGTAATTTAGATTTCACTAGTAGAGCTAGAATGTTTTCACCAGACATAATCTGTGCTGGTAATACAGATTCCTTATATTAAGCCTTCTTGTATTTCTAAGAATATTTCGGGGTCAGTGTCACTTCCTTCAGAAGTTTGGAAGCTTCGTTCTGCTCTTTAACGTTTAAGCATATCTGGGTGAAATATGATAAAATAGAAGCTCATGTGGAATCTCTCAACTCTTGTATTCACGTAGACTTTCACGGCCGGAGTTGCTATGACGATCTTGAAGAAGATTTTCGGGCTGTAGGCCGTGGTCGTGAGGCTTGTAGTTCCCCGACGTTTCGCCAGACACTGCCAGGGGTTGAGGATTCCAGACGCAGTCTCTGGCGAAACGTCGGGGAACTACGAGCCTCACGACCACGGCCTACAGCTCGAAAATCTTCTTCAAGATCATCTCTCAACTCTTGTTTTCTGCCGCTTTGTTCTCTCAGAATTCGATTCAAATGAAAAATTCCGGGCGACTATTCATTTTCCTTCTGTATATTGTATTAAGAATTTATTTGATGCGTATGACAAATTTGTATTTATTTTTCAAAATTTTCAAATTATTCTGCATGCCTTTCAACACCGAGTCCTATACTGTTACTTAAAATCAGACAATGTGTGTTTAAAGCCCTTAAAATTTTCTCTACTGCATAAATGTAAGAAAAAAGCCACTATTAAACATCGCAAATAACCGCTAATAGAAGGTGACGTGAACTGAAAGGAAGAAAAGTAGTAGTCCTAGAGATGTGACGTATTAGAACATGTTGCTGCAGGTCCTTCCATGATGTTTAGCACCACCTATGACGTTAGCCCCAGCACATTTTCATTTTTTAGAATTTCACTAAGATTTTATGCGCATCTGCTCCACTGTGCGCTGGTTTACTAATAGCGAATTTGGAAGAAGTGAAGGTATGGAGGCTGTTCTCATGAAAATATTTTAAAGTGATTTCACAAATCTTCATTGATCCAACTTAGTAGTCACTAAAATGACGATGACAAAACTTTATACGTATGTATATAAATCCTTGTGCAGAATCTTGAGTTGCCACACTTCGATTATTGTGTCATTATATATAATGATCTAAACCATTATTTGTCGCAGAGACTGCAAGCGTGTTCGTAATGCTTGCGTTCGATTCATTTTCAATATCCGACGTTATGACCATATTTCCGAACACAACACTTTAATAACCTCTCTAGGCTCCGTCTTACTGACAGACGTTAATTGCACTCTCTTTCACAACTTTTCATGCTTCTGAATTTCTACACCCCTACTTACCTGGCGTCCAGATTTGAGAAATTATCCTCTTACCACAATATTGACACTAGGTCACAAGATAACAGTCTACTAACAATTCCGCTTCATAACACTTCCTCTTATTCTACTTCCTTCACAGTAGCTTCTGCCCGCTCCTGGAATTTTCTTCCTCCAGATGTCAGGGGTTGCGGCACACTTGACACTTTTAAGTCACGCTTATACTGTTACCTGTTGTCTAATAATTAATTTTTCTCTATTTATTTAAATTTATACTATGTCATTAATTATATTTTTCTCGTTTATATATATATATATATATATATATATATATATATATATATATTGTACATATTATATATTTATTTCCTTAAATCTAGAGCAAATCAAAACACATTATAAATATTAATTGTACCGTATTTATAACATGTAATCGTTTATGCATATTGTAATTTAGATGTAAGACTACTTTTTTTTGTATTTTTTAAAACGTGGTTGAGTAGCAGTAAAGGCCGTAGGCCTTAACTCTACCAGGTAAAATAAAGCTATTATTATTATATAACCCATACCTCCCGCGTGGGGACATGGGTGCTAAGCGGGAGTTTCTTAACGAAACTAATTTAGTTATGCTTATTTACCTACTGTATGTCAACGAGTGACATGTGGTTAGCACATCGGCTTAATGAGACGTCTTTTATGAAACTAAGGTATTACATCCATTGGCGTTGCACATTTTCCTTAGCATTAAATTTCCATTAAATTTATGTAATATATGACAGGTTACATCTCTGCCTGAATTAATGCTAGTAATGGAGAAGTCTTGCCTCACTGTGCAGCGCTTTGGTACTGCATTCTGTTAACTATTAATAGTGAAGCCGTTCACTTTAGCACACATATCAACAATGTAGAATAATCCTTTAAGATAAATATGCTCGAACGACTACGGCTAATTTTTGCACGAGATACTTTTTTATTCAGGCTTGCGCTACTTTTTCGAGCCTACAAATCTTCAGACACACGGCTTGAAATTTCTCACGGATGACTTGTCCCTTGTATTTTTATATTAGTCTAATAAAGTCCTACTACTACTATCCTAAATGTCCATTAAACCGGCCGGGTTTGAACCCACGAACCACGAAATTAGAAGCAAAAACATTGATAGACCACCATAGCTGACTATATCCCCATACTTTCATAGTAATTCTGCCCGAAGGCAGGTCTTCACTGCAATCATAGCATTTTCATGCTATGTTTGCAGCTTTACTAGGGAATTGTAGGCGTGGTAGCTTCCCGTTGCTTTCCACACCGGTGAAAGATGATGATGATGATGATGATAATGATAAGGATGAGGATGATGGCCATATGATTTCGGGGACCATTTGGGCATTAAAGTTTTCCTGACATTTGTCTTACAGGTGAGGAAAAACCCCGATAAAAACCTCACCCAGAATAATTGCCCCGACCGGGGATCGAACCCGGGTCCGCTGCGTGACAAGGCAGCACGCTACCTCGAGACCACAGCGGTGGACATATCCCCTTACAGTGACTGTTAATGCTCTAGCGCCCGCATTTTTCAAAACGAAACTCTGGATAAAACAACTAATTAGAAAATGTAAGCTCGAGTACTTCAGCCAACATAATCTGACCATTAGGAGTGGTGGCTCACCTGAAACAAAAAATTGAAAATACTTTGACGGCCGCATTTTTAGATTTTACGCTACGTATATTGCACTGAAATAAAACGAGAAATATATTCTCCATAATTCAGATAACTCCGAACAAAGGGACTGATGGTTTATCTGAATATCGTAATTTAATAATCGCTCTAGTGGCCTTCAAGTTTATTTTCTCGCAACGTATCAGGGCACAGATGAATTATTTAACAAAATTAATTTATGTTTATTTATTGCGTAAACTAGCAAAATCGGACCATAAATCCGATTTGAGAGGAATTCTCTTGGATTAATCAGATCCTCCACGTCAATCATGTTATATTCAAATTGTGTTATAGTGGGCTTCAAAGACGATACAGTGCATACGCAGATGACTTCATATTTAACTCACACCGTTCCCAATTCTTGATGATGATAATAATAATAATAATAA
The DNA here is from genome assembly GCA_030220185.1 of Diploptera punctata. Classification (NCBI taxonomy): domain Eukaryota; kingdom Metazoa; phylum Arthropoda; class Insecta; order Blattodea; family Blaberidae; genus Diploptera; species Diploptera punctata. The sequence goes on from JASPKZ010008787.1 coordinate 122,210, forward strand.
TAATAATAATAATAATAATAATAATAATAATAGTAATAATAAAAATAATAGTAGCACTAGTAATATTAATAATAATAATAATAATAATAGTACTAGTAATATTATTAATAATAATAAGAGTAATGCTAATAATAATAACAATAATAATAATAGTACTAGTAATATTAATAATAATAATAATAATAATAGTACTAGTAATATTAATAATAATAATAAGAGTAATGCTAATAATAATAATAATAACAATAATGATAATAATAATAATAAAAAAAATTATATTAATAACAGTAACAATAAAAATTGAGAGAAAAACTCATGAGTTGTCAGAGACACAGAAGTGGAATTGGAATTAGGCAGTATTGTGACACATTAACATCAGCTTGGCTAAACAAACCGAACACGCTTGTGTGTTTATCCGGGCAAAACAGTTAAGCCCCCCCACCCAGTTGAGCGGTGACATTATTCGACTAAGCCCCGTTGAGCCACGGAAATGTAAAAAGCAAGACACATATGTTAAACATTGTTTAGAGCGCACAGTAAACAGGGATTAAAACTGCGCCAATCTCGGCTACAGGATCCATTTAATGGAGGTTTCTGTGATGGAGATGTCTTGGCAGCAATCACTTCGACAGATCCATTCACAGATAATCCTCCATTTCTAACAACATCGATGGGCAAAATGTAAACTGTATTTATTTTATAAACTAGAAAACTGAATGTTATCATTCGCATACTTTCACATAGCATTGCCTTTCTTCCTTATTCCATTAAACGATTAACACTAATATTATTATTATTATTGTTATTATTATTATCATTACTATTATTATTATTACTACTATTACTATTATTGATGTAATTAATATTTTAGTTACAAAATATGAAAATATATTTATCAAAAAATGTAAAAAATAATCTTTATCAAAATGAGCGAAATTATTAGCAAAAGTTTACAAATGTTGTAAACAATAAATATCACATTTTCAATGTTGAGAGATATTTGAATTTTAAAGTTTGCATACTCTTTATTTCTTATATATATAGGCCTACTAGCTGGCCCGGCGGACGTCGTATCGCCTTTAAATATTCTTATGTTAATTTTTCCGATCTTTTAATAGTTATCTGCTATTCGGGGCGAAAACAAATCCAACAAATCAAAGATTTTAAAAATCGGTCCAGCCGTTCTTGAGTTATAAATAGTGTAACTAATCCGACTTTGCTTTATATATATATATATATATATATATAGAAGTCCCGGCCACGCGTTGCTGTGGCCAATGTGTACGTTAAATTATGTTGTAGTAAACTAAGTGAGAAATCTAAATCAGAAAGTTTTTGTTTTACACAATTTTTTAGTTCTGGCAAGTTAACTACACCCGGTATAAATATGGGTAGTGGTTTATGCGGAAGTGGTTTTGTTGATTGAGATGAATTTATGTTGTCTGCATTCTCGGTATCATCCATAAGTGTATCATAAGGATTATATACATTTACTGATGGAATATTTTGAGGAGGCTTGCTGATTTCATTATACTTTCGTTTTTTTTTCTACGAACTTGTTGGCAGTTTGGATTCTCATCATCATCAAGAAGTCTCTGTATAGTAATATCATCTTGTGATATATTATAGTCAACTTGTTTTTCATTTAATTGAGATTGTTTCTGCAATATTAGGCATATTATTATAACTAACAGACTTACTTACAGTTCTGTTATTCCGTTCCTTAGGACCGCCATATGTTTTTAAATTGACATTCTTCTTAAATGTAAGATTTATGTCACATAGGCCTATACCAATTTGTGGAAATTCACTTGATATCTTATCATTCATGGTCTCTAGAACTGATTCGCTATATCGTTCAATGTCCCTTCTCGATCAAGTTAAATATAAATTAAGTTGCTGTCTTTCAGCCAGATTACTTAAAACTAATACTTACACACGAAATTAATATTATTATCAATATATTGAAAATAAAATAAACACTGAACACACTTAAATTATGAAATAATCAATATTTGTAATTCAATTGAAATTCGCAGTTGCAACAAAAAGCACAGCCACTTGGTTAAATAATAAACCTATTACCTTATACCGTCATCTGTTAGAATCGTATGGAACTCACAGATAAATATAACACTTTGTTAAATAATAAACAAATAATTTGTAATAAAAAATAATGCGACTATAAATTTAGTTATAAACAACCTTGGGTCTCAAGTTGGATCAAACAGCACACTGTGTGCAAAATTTTATTAAAATCGGTTCAGTAGTTTAGGATTCCATCGCGGACAAACAACGTGACACGTAATTTTTATATATTAAGATATAAAACTCTATTTTGGTGTAGAAGATAATATCCATATTCTATCATTGCAGTTATAATGTGTTATTAATTTTGAATCGACAACAATGAGGAAATCACAATTACCTGATAATGCATAGACGTCAGCAGGAATTGGGATGAATGTCCATTTCGTAACCATTAGCAAATGTCATTAAATAACTAATTAAACTAGAATTAAATAATTAAAAATTCAAATCATATTTTTCTATATCCAACGCTGTGGTCTCGAGGTAGCGTGCTGCCTTGTCACGCAGCGGGTCCTGGTCCGATTCCCGGTCGTGGCAGTTTTTCTGGGTGAAGTTTTTATCGGGGTTTTCCTCACCTGTAAGACATATGCCAGGAAAACTTTAAGGCCCAAACGATCCCCGAAATCATATGGCCATCATCATCATCATCATCATCCTTATCATTATCATCATCATCATCCTTCACCGGTGTGGTGAGCAACGGGAAGCTACCACACTTAAATTCTCTAGTAAAGCTGTAAAGCATAGCAAGAAAATGCTATGATTGCAGTGAAAGACCTGCCTTCGGGCAGAATTACTATGGATGGATGGATGGATGGATGGATATTATTCTATAGTTTAAACTAAAAATATATAAACCTATTGTATTCTACCAGTTATAAGGATGCGAAACATGGACTCTTACTTTAAGTTAGGAAAGAAGATTATGAATATTTGAGAATTCAGTTCTTAGGAATTTTATTAGGGCCAAAATGAGATGAACAGACTGGTGAATGGACAAAACTACATAATAGTGGGTTGTATGATATGTATGGGAAGCCAGATATAATAAGAACAGTTAAGTCTCGTTGACTGCGATGGGCAGGACATGTGGCACAAATGAGAAATGAAAGACGTGCATGGAAGCTTCTTGTAGGAAAACCAGAAGAAAAACGCCCAGTTTGTAGACAAGGAATGAGTTGGGAGAATAACATTATCGATGATATGAGGGAAGTAGATTATACAGGGGTTGATTGGAAAACATTAGCAGAGGATAGGCATGTGTGGTAAGCTTATGTCCGCGCGGTCATGAACCTAAGGTTTCGATAGAGCCAGTGACTTAGAAAAGATTAATAATAAAAAAATAATAATATATATGGACTGTTTTCTGCATCAACCGGCTATGCGCCATTTTGTAAATTCCCAGAAAAATACGTTTAAATCTTTTTTTTTTTTTTTGCATTTTGAACTCTAGCATGAGCTATTTAATTATTTCTGATCTGATAATCGCTTACATATAAATATTTTACATACTGATTACTGTATGATTTAAAACAAATTATATTTATTTTAACGGTCAGAATTTCAGTACTGCCCGTAGACGTAATCAGAATGAAGTCATAATCATTCTGCATCAATCTGTTAAGCGCCGCAAGTGGGCGTTTTCACTGTTAATGCGTGTTATTTTGGGATATTTTATCATGTATCAATCAGCTAAACGTCAAGGTAATTCGTATACACTGTTGGTGTAAAATATTGTATCAACATATTAGTAGGGTTTGTATGCTCACTCAATACACTCTTATTATTGATGTGTGTTCATGTATTGTATTTTTTTGTAATACTTCATACATATTATGTTATGAAATGCGAGTATTAAATGAATTATTTCTAAATAAATCCAATTTATCCATACAATTATAGTATATAAAAGAAAATATGAAAAAAAATACCGGCATGCTGTAACAATTTTGTGACACCAATTATTTATTCCTTCAAGTAAAAAATAGCGATAGACATCCGTCAACTTGCACACTAAATTTCTTTTTACACTTTTATATTAGCTTGACCTGTATCTATCTATCTATGTAACGGAATTTTTCAACGCGATTTTCACTCAATTAAAATCATTGGATCGATTTGAAACTTTGTATACTGTGAAGGACCCGTGACAATACAATAATCCCATTAATTAAATAAAAATAAAAGGTAGTTTTATTGTAATAAATATGGATTTTCATCGAGTAAATACCAACTCAATTGATTATTCAATAATTTCATATTTATTTTCTAAAATCCTGGCCAGAATCATCAGAAAATAAATAAAAATAATAGTTTTAAAAAACTAAAAGAACACGCTTTATTAGAAAACTAAAAAATGAAAAATAATTTTAATTTCCAATACGCTTGGGATAAATAAAGTGGCCAACAAAAAATCATCTCCAACACATATAGAATAAAATTAGAGTAATCAACAAAAAGAAAATAATTTTACCATCAAAAGCGTGGGGTGCTCTATATCAATTAATATATTTGATATTTGAAGAGAAAAATTATACGCTCAGACCGGGACTTGAACCCGGGACCCTTGGTTCTCTAGACCAAGTGCTCTACCAACTGAGCTACCTGAGCAAGTACCGATCTAAACGCAAATCTTTCTCTATATACATTGTAATTCCCGTCCACCAAATGCTATGAAGCCATGCTTCTATCTTGCAAATGGCGGCTCCTTTATTAAGAAGACATATTTGGGAATTATACATTACAGCCAGTACGGCTTTTTCCATGTTTTTTATTATTGATTTCGTACATCTCAATGATGGATAAATCATATTTGAAGAGAAAAATAGCATTTGGTGGACGGGAATTACAATGTATATAGAGAAAGATTTGCGTTTAGATCGGTACTTGCTCAGGTAGCTCAGTTGGTAGAGCACTTGGTCTAGAGAACCAAGGGTCCCGAGTTCAAGTCCCGGTCTGAGCGTATAATTTTTCTCTTCAAATATGATTTATCCATCATTGAGATGTACGAAATCAATAATAAAAAAATATATTTGATAATAAACAGATATTGGTAAAATTAAGCTCTCTAAGAAGAAAATGTAAAAATCATAGTTTTTTAAAACTATTATTTTTTTTATTTTTTAGTTTAAATATTTTACAGAATAAGATAAAAACGTAAATATCTTTAAATTCGATATTATTGTAGTATGAGCTAAAAGTAATACTCTTCTATAAAAAACCCTCCCAGCCGGATTTGAACCAGCGACGTACGGATTACTGAAATTACATACCACTAAGAGTTCACTGCTCTACCAACTGAGCTCTTACAACGATTGACTAAAAACTCGAGAAGTCCGCAACCTATTATACCAGTTTTCATTTTTTCGATTTTCGGATGATTCTGGCCAGGATTTTAGAAAAAAAAATGAAATTATTGTATTGTCACGGGTCCTCTACACGTATACAAAGTATCAAGTCGATCCAATGTTTCTAAGTGGGTGAAAATCGCGTTGAAAGATTCCGTTGCATTGATAAAAAACACTTTTTTTGATTTTCTGATGATTATGGCTATGATTTTTGAAAATAAATATGAAATTATTGTATTGTCACGGGTTCTCTAGAAATATACAAAGTTTCAAGTCGATCCAATGATCTTAAGTGGGCGAAAATCGCGTTGAAAGATTCCGTTATATAGATAGATAGATACAGGCCAAGCTAATATAAAGCGGATATGTAACGGAATCTTTGAACAAGATTTTCACCCGCTTAGAAACATTAAATGGACTTGAAACTTTGTATACTTGTAAAGGACCCGTGACAATGCATTACTTTCATATTTATTTTCTAAAATCCTGGCCAGAATCATCAGAAAATCAAAAGAAAGTGTATTTGTATCTATGTAACGGAATTTTTGAAAACGATTTTCACCCACTTAGAAACATTGGATCGACTTGAAACCTTGTATACTTGTAAAGGACCGGTGAAAATTCAATATTTTCATATTTGGTTCTAAAATTCTTGCCAGAATCGTCAGAAAATAAAATAAAAAGTGTCTTTGTATCCATGTAATGGAATCTTTGAACACGATTTTCACCCACTTAGAAACATTGGATCGATTTGAAACTTTGTATACTGGTAAAGGACCCGTGACAATACAATAATTTCATATTTTGTTCCTAAAATCCTGGCCAGAATCATCAGAAAATCAAAACAATGAAAACTGGTATATTAGGTTGCGGACTTGTCGACTTTTAGTCAATAGTTGTAAGAGCTCAGTTGATAGAGCGGTGAACTGTAGTGGTACATCATTTCAGTAACCCATAGGTCGCTGGTTAAAATCCGGCTGGGAGGATTTTTTGGAAGAGTATTAAATTTAGCTCATACTACAATAGTATCGAATTTAAAGATATTTATATTTTTATCTTATTCTGTAAAATATTAAAACTAAAAAATAAAAAATTGTTTAAAAACTAAAACAACCCCCTTTATTAGAAAACCGAACTAAAAATTGAAAAATAATTTTAATTGCCAACACGCTTGGAATAAAATTAAAGTGGCCAACAAAAAAATCATCTCCAACACATAGCCTATAGAATAAAACTAGAGTTATCAACAAAAGTAAATAATTTTACCATTAAAAGCGTGGGGTGCTTTTTATGAATTTTACATTTTCTTCTTAGAGATTTTGCTTTTACCAATATCTGTTTATTATCAAATATATTAGTTGATATAGAGCACCCCACGCTTTTGATGGTAAAATTATTTTCTTTTTGTTGATTTTATTCTATATGTGTTGGAGATGATTTTTTTTGTTAACCAATTTAATTTTATCCCAAGCGTGTTGGAAATTAAAATTATTTGAACTATGTTTTTAAAAGGCATGTAATGACTAATAAAAGCTAATGTAACTGTAAACAATATTTAAAATAAGTGGAACAACAGTAAGTATTACAAATAATTTGTCTTGTATTTTTAATATATATTCTTCACATTGGAAATTTATATATATAATAAAATTATGATAGAAGAATTTAGAAAAATACACACTTTTCATTACACAAAAAAAATAGGAGAACGAATTTTGCTAACTGATGAATAGTAAATCTCCTAACTCTTTCGCATATTACAATGGCCTCTGAATTGACAAACGCATGATCTTTCTTTTTTTTTTGCTTTATGTTTATAAAATAAGAGTAGGCATATATAAACTTTATGTACGAAAAATATATGATTCACATAATAAATAAATGTCTTATATATTTGCAGTGAGTCAGGAGATGCATTTCCATTTTCAAGGCAGTTCTTATAAACCATATGTAACATTTTCTGAGTTCTGAATGTGATTATACATTAAAAAATCACACTGACTTGACAACCTTGACTATTTATTGTAGCGCCAAACTAACAATGTATCTTATTATGCGTAACAATATAAGAGCTGGAACATTTGGCGCTAAGCTGCATGATGCAAAATTTAGATTAGTATTTATGAAGATCTAGTTTCACAGCCATTTGTTGCAAAACACAGAATCTCTGTTAATATTGATGGCATTTACATTTTTCTTTAATAATAGGGCCAAATTTAAAGATTTTGGCGCTAAAAGTGTTCGTATACTTGCTTCATGAGCCAATGCAACAGATGCCATCAGAATATCATTTGTTTAAAATGACGCTTAGCCGGTTGATGCATAACGCCGTCCAAATGATAATATAAAACAATGACTATGTGGCAGGATGACGATTTGGCGAAGAGGAGATATGATTTGACGGATATGTGACGGTGATATTATCGATGGTGGTAGTGAGGACAAGGGAAAATGATGACAGTAAAAATTATAAATAATAACAATAATGAACACAATGAAGAAAAAAAATTAAATTCTATGGATATTACGGACCAATAGAAAAGGAGAATTAAGAAATCTAATTTTATCTCATTTTGCAAATTGGGGCACATAGATGGAAACAGACAATCGTGATATAGGCATAACTCACCATGAAATTCAGGAGCGCAAACACTTGACACATAACATTTTCTAAATTCCTGTTTATGTATAAAATGAAAGATGGAAGAATTTGGACTATAGAAAGAAAACTCATAGAACACGAATGAGAGAATACTAGAAGAATACTGATGCATATATCCGACGAAATATCTTAATCTGCAGTAGACGGATTTGTGGAAAAAACAAATTAATAATAATAATAATAGTAATAGTAATAAATAAATAAATAAATAAATTCATTTTGACATTTTTCCTCATCATTGAAGGTTTCTTCAAACAATGTTAACAATTAACATGAGCTTTAAAAAATACATAAATGGCAGCGGACTTAAGACTCTCAATTCGTAATACACATTTACAAATGTCACTTAATTAAAGTTCTCCATCGTTTTCTGTCCACTATTTCTTCATTCATTACACCAAATTTCCTCATTGAATTCTGAATGTTATTCTTCCAGGTTGTTCTTGGTCTTCCTTTTTTGCTCCTTCTTTCAATTTTCCATGTATATACGGTCTTTCGCAGTCTTATATCCTGTATTCTTCTTACGTGTCCATACCATTTTAGCCTTCTATGTTCAGTTTCATCAATTACTCTTCTTTCTGCATTCATCCATTTTCTAACTTCTGTATTTCTAATTTTTGCCAGTCGATTTTCTGGCAGCTCTTCTCCAAAAATCCTTTTCAACTGCAGTTATTCTGTTGGCATGTTCGTGTGCCATTGTCCAAATTTCCGAGCCATATAGCATTATATTTTCTAGAATGGACTTATGAATTAGTCGTTTTTTCCTGTTAATGATATTTTTACTCCACATTATAGAGTTTAATATTCCTAAGGTTTTTCTTCCGTTACTGATTCTTTTTTACTATTTATTTATTTATTTATTTGATGTTCCACCTTTCCCTATAATTGAGCCCAAATAACAGAAACTATTGTTCTTCATCTTTACCACATAAATATATAATTAATCAGGGCCATTTGTTTGATTTTTTTGTTCAATTTCAAATCCCATTCCTGATACGTTGTTGACAACTGATTAATCATATCATTTACAACTTTTCCATCCTGGGTTATAATTATCTGATAATTGGCATGCAATAAATGGTGTAGATATCTTCTTTCTGTTAATTCTTGCACACTTACGTGACCATTCTACCTAACAAATGTCTATATATACTTCAAACAGTGTTGGTGACATCGGACATCCTTGTAACGACACCCTACTGGTTCCAAAAGATTCTGATAACCGACACCCTATTTTTATTTGACATTTATTGTTATTATATATTTCTTGTAATTCTTAAATTAGGGATTCATCAATGTTTGTTATAAGCCTACGTAATGCCTCCCATAATTTTGCTCTTGGTACACTCTCAGATGCTTTTTCTTAATCTATAAAAACCAATCCAACATATTTTGATTTATTTTCACATTTCTCAACGATTTGTTGTACTACAAATATATTATCTATACCAGATCAACCTGGCGTAAATTTACATTTCTCTTCTATTCCACTGTAAATTTTTATTTTGTATTTTATCGCTTTTGCTAGACATTTCATCAGGGAATTCGTAAAACACATTCCACGGCAATTTTCACAATTCCTTCTATCTCCTTTCTTAAATATAGTAATAATAATAATAATAATAATAATAATAATAATAATAATAATAATAATGAAATAATAAAAAATATAATAATATTAATAATAATAATTACTTCCTCCATTTTATTTCTGCAGCATTGAATATTCCATGTGCCAATTTTCAAAGTCCTTTTTCTTAGCTTTAATCGTCCTAGAGTGTTTTTCCGAGGCATGTTGTTCGGTTTTTTAGCATTTTTTCTTTTATGATGAACGAGGAGCTGGCCCGATACATCAACCCCCAACCTGGGGGACGGGTAATTTTTGTTCAAGGTTTTCTTCCTCTAGCCTTTGATAGTCCAGTATCTTACTGCAAGGCAGCAGCGCTAGTTTTGGTCCGCCCTGGGTATTTTATTTCCCCAGTACCCGCCATATCTGGTGAGCATTCCCCTATCCGCCACCTGGGGAGGCGTCCGATGGGAGACTGGCAACTCCACACGGACATTATAGACATCATAGAAAAGAAAAGTTTGCAGTGGTATGGTCATGTCAAACGAATGCCAGAGCAAACATTGCCAAAAATTGTTATGGAATGGATCCCAATGGAAAGGAGGAAGAGAGGAAGACCGAAGAAAACTTGGATAGAAGGGGTACAAGCAGCTATGAATATCAGAGGAATGCAGGAAGATCAATTGATGGATAGAGAGGGATGGCGTTTGGTTTCCGGAAGACGGCGGCAGCTGCCGTGATACCGGATGAATAATAATAATAATAATAATAATAATAATCATGAACAGGTTTACTATGTACTATCACATCTTAGTATTACCAATGTTCATGTTGTACGCGGTAATGGAGAACTACTTCGTGATTTTGTAACCTATCAGGAACTAGCAATCCCTACTTCTATGACTAAAAATGGGTGACCTACCAAATAAATCATTCGTTGTTTAAGTACAAAGTAATGATCCCAGACAAGTAAAGGCCACTAGAGTGGTGAACATTGTTTTCCTCAAAGGCGTAATCACGAACGAAAGTAGGTCAATAATAAGCAGCCTATAGCCTACAGTCTACAGTATAACTCCGGTCTACAACCGTTTAAGTTAGGCTCAACAACTTTTAAATTAACCATCATGGAGAGATAATCAAAGTTCCAAAGTCTAATTTATGGACTTTTTTAACTTACTTTGCAACATTGCGATTTTGGACTTTGAAATTTATAACGACGGTTAATATGATTATCAATTGGGAACATACCCTTAACTGTGATCATTACTACTTACAGTCAACCATTATAACTGTGCAAAGTGTATCAGTAAAATTTTTGGAAGGATTAATCATCATAACAGATACTTCGTCTAACATAGCATTGTATCGGCCAGCATCATTTGTTATCCTTGAGAAAGAACCTTAGCTCTACCGAAATCCAACCACTGAGTAACCCAATTTCTCAGGCATTGATGAATCCTATTATTATCCCGGCGTCCAAACAATCCCTTTGTTAACCACAAACCAAGAGAAGAAGAACCCACATTAAAATCCCTTCTTCGTATACCACCAAACATTAGGGCATCATTAAAACCCCTCTACAAGTGTACATCCTGTGATTCTCTTTTTGTGCTTTGTATAAATTGTGAGTGTTAGATACAATCATACCAAATCTTATATATTGTTTTTTTTAGATTTATCATTCATTAATATATTTAGTATCTGGAGATGTGCAGATCGTAACGAAATCTGAATAAATGTACAGTAAATATCAAATTACTCTCGTGAAAGTACTTTTTGAAATATTTTCATCCATCTTAGTAGACACCGAAAATGACCATGGCAAAAATTGTGTGTGTGTCTATATATGTGTTTGCATTCTAACGCACCAGGGACAGCAATTTATGTTTCCTTTTTCGAAATCAAACTCGGCATATAGCAATACCGGTATATCAAAAAGTAAAGATAAATTTGTTAACAAAAAAATGGACAGTAGGAGTGGAGTTCAACTGAAGCGAAAATTTAAAAATTGCTCTAGCGGTAATTTTTACTTTATTTTTCGAAATGAAACTTGGTTTGTCTAAATAAATAAAACGAGAAAGTTGTTTTTAAAAAATCATGCCAATGGGGGTGTTCCGGAAATATGATTTAAAAATCACTCCGGCTACCAACATATAGTTTACGATTCATTTAAGAAAAGAAATATATACTTTGAGAAGCAGCGAAATCGGCCGTAAAATCGACCTGCTGAGGAATTCGATTACTTCACGCAGTTCATGTGTGACTTAGTTTATTAATGAAAAATATTGTCCCGTACAGAATGTGTGTTTTGCTTTCTAGTAGAGTTGAAGGACCATATGTGTATAGGCCCTATCAGTAGTAAATTTTAGATATATGAGAGCAATTTTATATTACATTTTCTATTTAACTCATGCCCCAAATGGGAGTCAATGAGCAATCACATTTCAATGATTTTTTATTTACAACCAATCACAGTCGTGTTTCGCCAAAAATTTACCAACTAAAGTTTATCATAATAAAGAAAGCACCTCATTTTTAACATTCTGAATAGGTCATAGCATTATTTTGCAGTGACTGACACCACAAAAAATACGCCTACCAGATTGTATATAAAGTGCATGAATGTCAACACGTACCGCGTACGAGAATTAATATAGAAACATTTGTAACAATTGATTATGCCACAAGAAAAGAAAACACTGTTTGCACTTTCTTAAACGAATTATTTTCCAGGAAATGACGCAGAAAAATATAATTGACATATTTACATCATAGGACATCAGAAATGAATTAACACCTATAACGTTGGTTATAAATTTCTCCACTAGGATGCATTCTTACAACATTGCGATCTTTTGGCAATAAGTAATATTATGATCTGGTTGCAGTGATCGAACAAAAGAAGCAAATGAAGCGTACCAATCGTTTCTCATTTGTTTCAAACATCGCCGTTTACATTAAATATATAAACAATTTAAAATAACCATAGTTAAATAATTATTTGTGAGTATACAGCTTAATTTTATTCGTTAAATAGTCCTAAGAAATGCCACTCTTGATTTCTAAATTCTCTAGATAAATTCACTCCTCACTTCATGAGTCGTGAATTTATCGATAATTTGGAAATCACTCGTGGCATTGCTTATGATAATTGTTGATGTACTGTTTGTGATATTTGATTAAGTTTATGGCAGCGTTATCGTTTGACAATATTAAGCCAGACAGAAGTTGTATATAATATGAATTCTATTATCTGACCGCATTGTCCAAAATAATCTGCTGCTGGTGTACTGTATTTTAAACCGTATTTCCAGTATTTGCGTCTATTGATATAGCCTACCTAATCGTGTATAGACAGCATGAACGTTTCAAATTCAGGGAAGATTTTACATTTCAAATATATTTTTGTTCCACTGCTGTGGTCTCGAGGTAGCGTGCAGCCTTGTCACGCAACGGGCCCGGGTTCGATCCTCTGTCGGGACAAGCTTCCTGGGTGAGGTAATTTCGGGTTTTTTCCTCACCTGTAAGAAAAATGTCAGGAAGCTTAGGGCCCAACGGTCCCCAAAAATCATCCGGACAACATCATCATCATTATCATTATCATCACCATCCTTCACCGGTGTGGAAAGCAACGGGACGCTAACACACCCATAATTCCCTAGTAGAGCTGCAAAGCATAGCATGAAAATGCTCTGATTGCAGTGAAAGACCTGCCCTCGGGCAGAATTATTATGGATGGATATATTTTTGATTTTCTTTGATCGACTTATGCATCATCATTCTTCTGTGCATACATACCTCTTAGAACCTTTTGGTGTCGCTGTTGAATGTTCTGTTTGATAACTTCTTGTGGACTTAATAAAGGTGTTACGGCGTATCCTACGTTTAATGTGGTTTAAGTGTAAGGTAATAAATAATTGAATAAATGTATAAAGTATAAATTACTTTTTTACTTGAAATAATCAACTTAAACTTAATTGTAATGTTCTTCAATCGTACTAATAAGTTATAAATAATTCTTATTATTATACCTCTCTACTCCTCTCTTCTACCTTGTTTAACCTTTCCTTGTGTAGGCATTTCTAGATTCCCCACGCCTGACGCCTCTTCCAGGAACACGATCTCTCAGAATTGGGTTTCTAACTCTAGATCACATTTCCTACATAGCTATTGATCACATAAGAAGAAACACGGCCTCCCCCGTATGAGTGATCAGCTCATTACCAGATATCCTCTGAGACAACACGATCATTTAAGACAAGACCACCATTTACTCATAAATGAATAGCCTACTAAACAAAGCGAATACAATAGGATGATTATGATGGTAAATGGCGTTTGGGGACACACTTGATTCTTAAAGTTCCTTACATTTGTCTTTCTGAGGGGGGAAAAATCCTGAACTATAAAACCGGTCCCTACTGGGGATCATTCTCGGACCCTCCTCGTTCGAGAAAATGACGTTATCCCATTACTAAAGCGCAGCGGTGAATATAAATCGTAGCAGATTAAACTATAATTTTTAAAACATTTTTGATTTTATTCCTCTATTAGTTTGAATTCCCTAAATGGATTTGGCTTAATTGTTATGGTTTTGTTAAATTCTTCTTCAAAGAGATTTAATATTTGTAACATGTTTACTATAGGCACAGGCTATGATGAATTTTTCCTTAAACAAAATATTGGTTGACTGTTATAACCTCTAGATTAAGCTTTGTTTTAGCCTCTGAATACAACATATTTCACAGAGAGGAAGACAACTGGAAATGAACATTTGATAGCTCAGGTGGAAGAGCACAGAGTTACCAGAGGCTTTTTCCCCGGAGAGAAAGTGAAAAAAAAAACGGTTATGTAAACGTATGAATAGGTTTAGTTTTTGATTTTGAGAAAAGTAAGGAAATTGAATAACAGGCAGCTCTTGGTTTCTGACAATCGTCAATATTCCACATGGCGTTCTCCCTCCGGCATGTTTGGGTTCACTACATGTTATTTTGTTAACATGGAACATGCCTTGTGCATGTACCACTTGTAATTGTTAAATCCATAGTATACAAGTGAGAGAGTGATAGCGAGAGAGCATGTAATTTTCAAATCTGGGTTCACAAATTTTCTTGACACAACTCTACCTATCAATTTTACACACAAGTTATCCAATTAAAATTTCCTACGTGCAACTGATCTACATTTCATAAAAGTATAAATAAGTACAGGCCTGGAGAAAATCCATATTAATAGAAGAAAGTTGATGCTACAATTGTTTCTGATCCGATTTCTGAAATATTTTAGAAGTTGTATCGATATAAACATATGTGTCCAATGTTGGTTTTATTAAGAATAAAATCTGAATCATTACAATTACTACCTGTAAGAAGTTTCGTGGTTCAAACTATAGGCAACTTGGGCAGAAGCGTTGTCCTTCTAGAGAAACCTTCCTTGGCAGTTTTGAGAAGTTTTAGAATTTTTTTAAAGCTATTTGTAGTGGATTAATTTGAAAACCAATAAAGGAAATCTTTCTTTTTGTTTGTTTTCTTATAACTTTATTTGAATATTTTATATTCACAGTAGGCGTACATATTACATGCGTATGTCAATAATATCTTTTTTGAGAATATTAATAGTAACGTTACTAGAATTTATCGGTAATATATATTAATTTTACCCATTAAATGCCAATATTTTATAAACAATTTCTACGAAATTCGATAGTTCCACATAAACTTGCTAAACGTCCCTTGCAATACAGGATTTACTCTATTGCAGACTTAAAAATCGTGTCTCGTATTAATGTCGAATTGGACATTAAATATCCCATATCTCGTAATTTATTAAAGGCTTTCTAAATTAAATTTCCTGAGCTTTACAAGTTCCATGATTTTTTGCAACAAACTCGTAAGTAGTAGGGCTCCATTGAGTGTGCTCTATTGGCAAGCAATGATCATGTGCTTCGCTGCCATAGGCTCATGCTTCAAATATAGTTATATAATGTATAGACACCTAAATGGAGATAATTTGGAGGTGCACAGTTATTGTTATACCGCTAAGGCCACGCTGAAACTAGTCGGGGTTATCTTCTTCTCTAGGTCTCTTACCTTCTGGAGAGACGCATATTAGGTCATCTGAAGATTATTGCAGTGCTTTCATGACTATGTGACGCGTTATTGTTAAAATTGATTGGATTTATTGTATAATATTAACACAATGTAGAATATTATAGAAGGTAACAAATTTTGTGATTTTATTCAAGCAAGTTATTGTAACCTTAATTAAAAATGAAAAATGTATTGACTCTTTCAGACAATTTTATTTCTTTTCTGAGGATTTGTAGACTGTAGAGGATAATATTTGGTGAAAGGTATTTTAAATAGATATCAAAATAAACCAAAAATATAGGCTCCCGTAAATAGCCTGAGCGTTGTGACAATTGCATATTTTAAAAAAATGATAAGTCTGGTTCCTAACTCAAACTCTCACTGGCACTATCGAACCCGTAGGTTCATGGCCGCGCGGACATAGGCTCTCCATACATCCATATCCTGAGCTGAATGTTTCCAACCATCCCCTGTATAATCTACTACCCTCAAATCATAGTTAATGTTATTCTCCCACCTCGTTCTTGGTCTACTAACTGGGCGTTTTCCCTCTGGTTTTCCTACAAGAAGCTTCCATGCAAGTCTTTTATTCCCCATTCGTGGCACATGTCCTGCCCATCGCATTCTACGAGACTTAACTGTTCTTAATATATCTGGCTACCTATAAAGACAATGTAGTTCACTGTTTAGTGATCTTCTCCATTCACCTGCCTATTCATCTCTCTTTGGTCCAAAAATTTTCCTAAGTACTTTATTCTCAAATATCGGTAATATCCTTTCCTCCCTTAAAGTAAGAGTCCATGTTATGCACCCATATATTATAACTGGTAGAATAATAGTTTTATTCATTAACAGTTTAATGTTTTTTTAAAAGGAGTTGGGACGTCAAGGGTCTATGTAATTCATAATAGCACGAATTTCCAGAATTTAGCTTATGTTTAACTTCTTTGTGCATCTTATTCCTATTTGTGATTATTGTTCCTAGGTATTTGAATTCAGTCACTTCCTCAAAATTTCCCTCATTTGTCATTAGCTGTCGATTTTAATTATATAATGCATTTTTACGTGCGACCATATATTTACGAGTAGTTTTATTGATATTTACTTCCAGTCCTAATTTCTTAGTGTTACTCAATAGTGTGTGCGTGTAATTTAGATGCAATAATAATTTTTGTATTTTTTTTAACCTGGTTGTGTGGTAGACAAGATATTAAGGCCTTAACTCTGCCAGAATAAAATAAAGCTAATATTATTATTATTATTATTATTATTATCATCATCATAATCATTATTATTATTATTATTATTATTATTATTATTATTATTATTATTATTATTATTATTTCCAGATTCAAGCAACTATATTTAGCATCGTTATTTATGTCATTACAGAATCATGCCAAACATAAAATAAAATCAAGAACTGTCTTTTTAGTGTACTGGTGTAATTGAATGATTAAATTTGTGGTGCTTCATTAAATAACTCAATCTTCTTGCTTTCAAATCAAAGAGGAAAATAAACTTGTTAACTAACTCACTGGCACTATCGAACCAGGAGATCCATAGCCGAGCGGATATAAGCTCTCTAACTATCTCTATCATGAGCTAATATATTCTAATCATCCCCGTATAACTTATCTCCCTCAAATTAAGGTTAATATTATTCTCTCACCTCAATCTTGGTTTTTCTACCGGGTGATTTCCCTCTGGCTTTTCTACACAGTTTCCATACCTACTTTCATTCTTCAATATTTTAGTAAAATGCACGTCAATAAATCACATTAACTTTCCGCATTAACGGCAAGTGAGAATTCACCTGACGGAGATTATTAGCAAGATCAACACAGGGTTAAGTTGTTTCATTGTAACAGTTGTATGGAAACAAATGTGGCTTTGTATCTATATGTAGACTTTTGAAATACGTATATGGAATTTAGTAATATAAAAGATGAATACATTGCAGAATTATAATTCAACCACGTAATTATTATGTGTACATCTCTAGGTGTACCTGTAGTATTGGTGGCTCTTGAGGTAATATCTCATATACCGAAAAGAAAAAATAGGTAATAATCTGTAGGTAGATTAAAATACTCAAATGTTATATAATGTTATATAATGTTGTAATATTCTCTTTGGTTAATGCTAAAAGTGAGGGGAAATAACAGGACCCATTGTAAGTTCTATTTTTGCTATCCATATGCAGTCTGATTTTTATCAATCACAGCAGATAAGAGAAGCCGAAATTATGATAATGTATAGGGCACAAGTTTTAATAACTTTCGAATGTATATAAAGTAGTGCGTTGTTACAAAGAAAAAACTCGTGCCAAAATTATTAGAATGTAAGGTTGATTGGAAATACGTAGAGAGAGAGAGAGATGAGAGCGAGAGAGAGAGAGAGAGAGAGAGAGAGAGAGAGAGAGAGAGAGAGAGAGAGAGAGAGAAAGAGTTAAGAATGAAACGGCCAGAGAAAATTTAAAAGAAAGTGCTTTGAGAAAGAATAATTCTAAGAAATATTAAAACTGAAACAAATAAAAATATAACTCTTTACGAAATGTGTTAAGGAAAACCTAGTGAATTAGAAGAAGGTCTTAGGTTGAAATGCTCTAGGGAAATGAGGAGGATCAAAACAAAATTATTATTCAAATGTAGCATTTATAAATTGCAGTCCGACGGCTACGATGTTTTGAAGCTTCAGCTACTGTATAAATCAGGACACTTTTTTTTTTCTGAATATGAAGGTAAAAAATTAGATACGTTTACACAAAAATAATAAATGATCGCAAATTATAATTAATTATGCTGAATTAAAAATATTTATAATAATTGATGTGATGTTACTTTTTGTTTGAGTAGAGGTTCATGAAATAATATTAGTTTTTCCCTTTAGTTAATCGAAGTGTTTTTCAAAGGCAAAACTTTTTTGTCCATATTGTATACATTTTGATTATAAGTAGATTATCACCGAATACGCTTATTATAATTTATACGACACATTACTGCTCACTTTCATTAGATAAAATCCATCAGGAAATAGTGTATACGGTTTTGCGGATAGCAGGACATCATTATTTTTAAATGAAAAAAAAAATAATTACGGAGAGGCTATTTTCTTTAACACTTTTATTTCCCAATGAATGCGGCGAATAAAATATTTGATATCAGAAGAGGCAGAAAAAAATATAAGTATGTAGATCCGCAAACCTGTTCCCCAAATTTGAGTTAGCAACTAATAGCAATGTTAGTGATTCAATGTCCGACTTCGTATCACGTTTAGGAGTTTTAAATTATATATGAAGAGGAATTTGGAACCTCTTTTGCAGTTAAAGAACTTGTTTTTGGAGATTTTTGAAAAAATATATTACGAAATATCAGAAGCTTTACGGTACGTGTACCATTACTGGCGACGTCTGTGGAAAGTTCATTGTTTATATTCTTGAAATATAACCCTGTTGTACCTACTGTAAAGTCAAAATATAGTATATATACATACACACAGGCTTATTCAAAATGTTGTGCACAAATTTCAGGAGCTTGTAGAGTGGTCGAAATACAACCATTTTTATTAATAACGTATGGTCTGAAAAGTAATCCTAGGTCGGTATAAGCCTGGGAAAGTCGGGAAAATTCAATGCGAGTCCAAGCGTACTTTTCAGAGAGGCACTGGGTTCGATACACTACTACATGAATTTATGAAGACGCTCCGTCTGTTGTCATACCGTTTAGTGCAGTATAGTACTTGTGTACTCTTCTGTTCACATATCCTAGTCATTAGTGCGCTAAGTGGGTTCTTTTCATAAGTAATGCCACGAGTGATTTCCAAATTATCGATAAATTCACGACTCACGAAGTGAGGAGTGAATTTATCTAGAGAATTTGGAAATCAAGAGTGGCATTTGTTAGGACTATTTAACGAATAAAATTAAGATGTTTACTCACAAATCATTATTTAACTATAGTTATTTTAAAATATTTATATATTTAATGTAAACGGCGATGTTTGAAAACAAATGAGAAACGATAGGTACGCTTCTACTGCTTCTTTTGTTTATCACTGCAACCAGATCATTCTATTTATTGCCAAAGGAACGCAATATTGTAAGGAGGAGCTTTCTTTAATATGGTAATCATAACACTGATAAATATTTGGCGAAACACGACTCTGATTGGTTGTAAAACAGAAATCGTTGAAACGTGATTGGTCATTGACTCCCATTTGGGGCATGAGTTAAATAGTCATTTCAATACGGTATCTGCTGTGTAGTATAGGGGTTCACTACAACATTACTTTGAAGATTTGAGATTTTTGTCAAATGGAATACACGTTGTCAGAACTTCGAGACATGCATTTCATGTACGGTAAAGCGAATGGTAATGTACGCGAAGCTCAGGTCCTGTACAGCGCATAATATCCGAATAGATGTCAACCACATCCTCGAACGTTTCAAAACGTTCATTACGGACTCGGGAGACAGGTTCCTTGCGTTCATTGCTTCATGTAGGCCGGCCACGTACGATCCGAACAGTCACTGTGGAAGAGAAAGTTCTTGGTCACGTGGAAGAATATGCATGTGTTCAATGTGTTGGTAGACATTTTGACACCTAATGTTGTATAACCAAATTGGTGAATAAATTTACTTTTACTTAAGTATGGTGCACATAATAGTTTGTTGTCCATCGAGACATTCCCAGGCTTGTACTGACCTAGTACTACTTTGCAGACCATAAGTTACTATTTTTTTTTTTGTATTTCGACCCCTTTATAAGCTCCTGAAATTTATGCACAACCTTTTCAATCCCCCTGTATATATATATATATATATATATATATATGAATTCCATTCAAACCGAAGGTCTCTCCAACCATTTCTTCACGAACACAACGCACACGGACACACAGACATACAATAAATAATTAAATGTATAGGATATATATATATATATTTATATATATGGTATAGAGCCACTATGTTCTAAGTCAATTTTGTTAAATTATAGTTATGAGGTTAAGTGAATGTCCCATATCCATGGGCATTAGTAGAATGTAACAGGAATTAGATATTTATATTTGATATTTAGTAATTTGATATTTGGCATTACCAATTAAAATTAATTCCTAATTTATTCTCAAATGTTCATGGACATAGAACACAAACATAACTGAATTACAAGAATACAAAAAAAATTTACTTCTTACAATATAATTCTAAACAGTATAATTACACTTTGGTATGAATCTGTATATGTATTACATGCACTATTTAATACTACTATGTTTTTTTTCTTTTTGCGCCCTTTTACAAACAGTGAAAACTTGCATTGTAAATCAAAATTTCTGAAAATATTTTATTTAAAATAATGGAATACTAATACCTTAACACCAACCAATAATAAGTGTAATAATTATAATTTTAATAATATAAATAATAATAAGAAATATTAATAAAAATTATAATAATAATAAATATTAATAATAATATTAATAATAAATATTAATAATAATGATAATAAATAATAATAATAAATATTATTATTATTTGCACTATTCTGTGTTTTTGTTCACTTTCTGAGTTGTTGTTGCCCTCAACAATAATAACACTGGTCAACAAGATTTTTGTCTCATGAGTACCAATAGTTGTACTTAATGCAGTTTTTATCGTGTTTTCAAATATGTATTCGGAATTTCTCCATCACCCAGAGTTTTTTTATTTCAATTTCAAACAATGGATTTAAATAGTTGTTTTTTTAATAAACCTAGATTTCTTCCCGGAAAATCTTTCCGCAGTGAGCGATAAGCATGGGGAACACTTTCATTAGGAGATTTGAGCTATGGAAAAGAGATATTGAGGCAAATAGAATCCTAATGTGCTGGCCGATTATTGTTGGACCAACAAAAGGGATGCTCCACAGGCGAAATATAGCAGAAAATCGTCATTTCTTACTTTGTAGGTGAGTCCGAATGTTCGAATATTGTGTAGTTACGAATGTGGAGAATATTAAAGTGTTTGAAATTATAAATGCCTGTCTCTCGGAAACCTTGCGTGATGGAGAAACCTCGATATCATATTTGAATTCAGGAGAAAAAATACTATCAGAATCACATATTTGTCTTTCTGAGACAAAAAAAATGCATTTTTGTTGCCCAGTGTAATCGTTTAAATAGATAGTACTTATAATACAATCCGGCTCATTAATGTCAACTTTCAGTCCTGGGTATAAACCGCTGAAATATTTATTAAAAGTTATTATTTCAGACCTGAGATTTTTTAAGTGCCATAAATATATTACATAGATCCATTACCTTAATTATTTTCTGCGAAAGCCTTATTTAGGAGATTCAAACTCTAAAATATCCTCTAACAATCCTGGCCGGATTCTAATACTTTAATCTTGGATATAGGTCAGAATGATAGCCAATAGACCACCAGGACGTCTACGTATCACTGAAAATAGTACAAGGTTTTTTTTATATATTTATATCTTGCACCGGTTAACAGATCCTCTATCTATGTGATCTTTCCATTATTAAGTAATTGTATATTGTGTAGGCCTTACTGTTTTTGATTTAACTGTAGCCTGAAAAGTGGTGATTTATTTTTCCTACAGCAGGAACAATAAATATACCAATATTTTTTTTCCTGTACCGAAATATTAAATCATGCTTGTTAAAATGGTGTAGAAACAAATGAATATTTTAAACGTATTCTCATCTTTTGTTTTATTTATACGTATAGGCCCGTTGGTTCGTAGGCCTAAGGTTTATTTTTTTCAGGCAAATATTAAATATTGCAGATTAAAATTTTTTTAGGTATTATTTAATACTGTAAACCTGTTAATACTATCCATTAATAAATGTTTTACTCCTTTTTTCCGTTGTTTTAAATGTTGATTCCTCCTGTTAAAAGAGTTCGTGACAATGATAATCTTTGCTACAGGTCCCGCCGGAGAAGTAGGAAGCAGAATGCACGCACCAGTGTTAGTAACGTGCTGCGCACGGATCTTGGAGCTCTGAACTATGACATGCCTCCTCTAAAAATTTGATGGCATGCTCTGGTGCAAAATTAAATAGTAGAGGAGATAGGGTATCTCCTTGCTTCAACCCATTGTGGATTTCGAAAGTACCGGAACACACACATACATACACACACACACACACACACACACACACACACACACACACTCATTAATACTAAATATGGCGAATATGATAACGATCATCAGATACATACTTTTAATAAAAGAAACTTTGTATAACCGCGAGAGATATGAAGATTTATAGCATAAATCAGGAAAAATATGTATTTGAAACTCAGAACAGTGAAGTCGGACTGAACCCTCTTATGCAGAAACATGAATGTAGTATTGCAGAGCGTTCTAAAAAAATCTCAATTTCATAGAAACGAAATTTTCTGAGACTCAATCTGCATAAATGTATTATATTTTTATATAATTACTATTATAACCCTATAGCCTAATTACCGTTACGCTTATTTAGACATAGATGTCAACACATGACATGGGATCGGCATACTGCCTCAGTTCGATACCTGGCTGGTAAATAAGGTATTACTTGGATGGAGAACGGTCAGTAAATTTTGCACAGAGGCCTCCTTATTGAGGCTTGTGGATCTTTTACGAGCCTTAAAAACCCTTCAGACTCGAGACTCACTGCTTGAAGCCCTTTCCGAAGGGTTTTTTCCTTTGGCTTTTCCATCCTAAAAATACATCTACTCCGGTCGGGTTTCAACCCGCATCCCTCAGAAATAGAATAAAGGAACATAACCACTAGCCCACCGCTGCCGACTGTAATTATTATTAAATTATAAAACAACAAATTTTAATGTGTGCAATTCTTCCCGACTTTCCCTATAATAAACTCCCCATTATACCGTGCGTCGTTAGTTATATGTTTAATTTCATTAATGGATGTTTTATCACTTGTTCTTACAATTAAATTAACAAAACGGTTTAGGATGGAATGTATATTTAGTTGACTTCCCAACCTCGCATCGTAATATACTATTGTAGGGTTGTTTGCTAGCCGTCGAGAAGAGCGGACGTGTTTTTGTTAGAGTGGTTGAAGTGTGCAGGGGACAAAGCATTATGGAAGAAGTTAGAAAGCTGATTGAAACATTGTCAACTGAAGTGAAAGAGGGGTTTGAAAAGTGCAACGTGGGTGAAAAAATTCGTGATATTGAGACGAACATGCATCGGATGGAGGACAGATTGAAATGGCTGGAATCTAAATTAGACTATCTCGAAAACCAGAGTCGCCGTAATAATATTGTGATATATGGTGTGCATGAAGAAGACAGAGAAAGCTGGGAAGAAACTGAACATATAGTTAAAAGAGTAGTGGCGCAAATCGGAATTGATTTGGTGAACAGTGATATTGAAAGAGCGCACAGAGTAGGTCGTTGGAATAGTGGAAAGAGACCGATTGTATGCAAATTATCACACTACAAAATAAAATGTTGGATCCTTAGAGACAGTAAATATCTTAAAGGGACCGGTATCAATATTGCCGAAGACTTTAGTGAGAAGGTGCGCCGCGAAAGAGACTTTCTTAAGCGACACATGCTCGAGGCGAGGAGGCAGGGCTGCCATGCAATCATGCAATTTAATAAATTGATTATAAATGGACGAATCTGGAGCAGGGAAAACTACAAAATATGGACAACTCTGAAAATGAATTTGAAGAGGTCATTGACAGCAAGTCCCCAAAACATACAGGGGACGCTTCAACAGCAGGTGGTCTCCTTACAGCAGAGGAGGGAGAAAATTCTACACGAGAGAAAGAGAGAGGGACCACTACCTTAATAACTCCCAGAAATCCAATAAACATACAGCAAAAAACGGCCGAACGCAAACAGCATACCCCACCCCTAAGAGGTGAACGACCGGCGGACACAAGAACTCCAACAAGAAAATCACTAAGACTTCAGAATCTACCCGCAGAAAAGGAACTATTGAGAGGGGGAAGTTCGAAAAAATACAGGTAAGACTAATGACAAGGGAACACAATAGGGTTTGTTGACAGTCGGTTCATGGAATATCGAAGGGTTAAAGCAAAAACTTTCAATGGACAGATGTGTAGAGTTTATTGAGACTTTTGATATATTAGCTCTAGGAGAAACATGGTTAAAAGCTAATGAATGCGTAAATCTATGTAATATGAAAGGTTATTTTAAGGGTAATCAAAAGAGAGGAAAGAGAGGTAGATATCCAGGCGGTGTTGCCATTTTATATAAAGCTAACTTAGACCCATATATTAAAAAGGTAAATATTACTTTAAAAGAGGCAATTTGTATATATTACCATACAGAAAGAGCAGAAATGTGTCTGTTGTCTATTTATCGCCAACCACTAAATTCCAGGTATGCCAATCCAAATTTTTTCGTTGAATTGTCTGACTCGTTGGCAGAAATAAAAGATAGGTTTCCGGAAGCGGGAATAATAATTTTAGGGGACTTTAACTGTAGGATTGGGGAGGAAAATATCACTATAAAATCGGATGATAATGAAACACGAGGTGAGGGTAGGAGAAGCAAAGATAAGATTTTAAATTCAGAAGGAAACCAATTGTTAGCTTTTTGCGATGCATTTGAACTTGAAATTCTGAATGGTAAATATGGGGAAGATAAAAATGGAGAACTGACATTTATTAATAAAAATGGAAGTAGCGTAATCGATTATTCAATATGCACACAAGACATGATTCCAGTCCTAAGTAATTTCTGTATAGTTTCCAGAATCGAATCACACCACTTCCCAAACAAACTTATTTTAAATATGAAAGGTATTAGTGAGACAGTTAATGATGAGGTGGCAACAATATTGCGGCCAATTATCCGTTTCAGGTGGATCGAGGATCTGAGAGAAGAATTTAACAGGAGTTTGGAAACGCTAATACAGGATCTGCAATTAAATGATCTTAGCGGGGAGGAAATTGTTAAAACTTTGACAGAATGTTTTCAAAAAGCAGGGGAAAAATTCAAGGTTAAATACGCAATGAACCAGAAGGACAAAGGGTGGTACAATAATGCATGTAGAAAGAAGAAGAAGAAATTTGTCGAAAGTAGTCTTTTAAAGTTTAGAAAAGAAAGCACAGATGAAAGCAGAAAAAATTATGCGCAAGAGAGAAAGGAATATAAAGACTTATTGGCAGAAACAAAACTAGCATGGCAAAATAAGAAATCCGAAGAAATGAGAGTCGCGACTGAAAGTGGGAACATTGCGGACATATGGAAAGCGATAAGGGAACTCAAAGTAAAGTCCATAAATCGGACAAGAATAACGCCCGGGGAATGGAGAAGGTTACTTTGATAGGGTGCTGGGAAATGAGAGGTTAAGATATAATCAAGGAAATATAGTTGAGATCCCTGACCCAATTCATATTCAATTACTGGATCAGGATATTTCGAAAAATGAAGTGGTTTCTTCCATTAAATGTTTAAAGAATGGTAAAGCACCTGGAATTGATGGAATACCAGGGGAATTCTTGAAAAATATGATATCATCCAATAAATTATTAGACGTTTTGAAAACTGCGTTCAACAAACTTTTTAATGGAGGAGATTATCCGGAAGCCTGGGCGACAGGTGTCATCCAACCGCTATACAAAGGGAAAGGTGGGGCACAGATACCAGAAAGTTATAGGGGAATTTGTCTCTTGTCAGTGTTCGGAAAAATATATTGTAAAGTACTTTACGAACGAATCAGACAATGGGCTAAAGAGAACAATAGGCTCTCAAAATATCAGGCAGGTTTTAGAGAAGGGTACTCCACGGTGGACAACCTATTTGTTCTGAGAACATTAATTGATGACAATCTGAAAATGAAGGGGGGTAAATTATTTTGTGCATTCATTGATTTTAAGATGGCATTTGATACTGTGGACCGAAGCGCACTTTGGGAAAAATTAAATCGGAAAGGATTGTCTCGTAAAATGATACATGCTTTAATGTCAATTTATAAATATGTTAAATTTTGTATAAAAGTAGACCAAGGGCACATTACAGAGAGCAGCGAAGCCAATCGGGGAGTGAGACAAGGTTGCATTTTATCACCAATGCTATTTAATCTATTCGTTGATGATATTGTAGACGTAATGCTAGAAGGAGAAATTGAGGCTCCGGAGATAGGAAATGTTAGAATCCCAGTCCTGTTGTATGCAGATGATTTAATTATCTGTTCCAAGACAATCAAGGGATTGCAAAGAGGTCTTGACCTACTGGAAATATACTGTAGGAATTGGGGATTGACTGTAAATGCTAGTAAGACAAAAACAATGACATTTAAAAATGGGACGGTTTATGGTAGAACAGAGGAATGGAAATACAGAGATCAAGTTCTTCAAAACGTGAAACATTTCGAATATCTTGGTACGACGTTGAAAATGAACGGAAAGTGGAAAAAACACATTGATATAGCATTATTTAAAGGGAGGGGACAACTTAACAGTGTACTCGGTATTCTGGGTCGAGTGCCTGATATTCCAGTCAGCACATTAGAAAAAATGTATGGAGCTATGGTCAGGCCAGTCATGCACTATAGTAGTGAGATTTGGGGTTTCCAAAGAACGGAAATACTAAATAAGGTATATACGCATTTTCTAAAGTATATTACAGGACTTAGTAAGGCCGTTTCTAACTGTGGAATTTTATATGAATTCGGGTCATTCCAGGACGATATTAACTGTAAAATTCGTGTACTCAAATACTGGTTGCGAGTAATCCAAGGTGAACAAACAATGCTTAGAGCAATTTGCTACGACCACCAAATTAAAAACATAGATGTTAAATTTTGGGCAGACGAGGTTAGGAGAGAACTCCAAAGATTGGGATGGGCTGGATATGGGAAAAAGGGACTGAAAATCGCAAGAACGTGTGGAGAAAATAAGGAGGAGGTACTTAGATGTAAACCAACAAGATACCTTCGCCGAATGTACAGGAAAACGCTCACTGTGTTTACAAAGAGACCTAAAACACGTCTGGGGAAAAGAATCGTATATACTCAACCTAGGATTTAAGGAGAGATCAGGGCTTGCTTGGTTTAGGCTAGGGGCATGGAAATTTCTAAAAATAAGCGACGATCACGATATGCGAATATGTCCAATGTGCGGGAACTTTGAAGATGAGATACATATATTAGGAAAATGTAATGATTTAGAATATTGGAGACGTCAGTTATTACCGGAAAGATTTCTAAATTCAAATCGGGAAAGATTGGCATGCTACGAGTTATTGGTAAATCCAGAAAATTGGATAAACCTCGGTAAATTTCTGGACAAAACGCGAAAAATAAGGACAACACTCATTCATGAATAAATATATGTTATCAAAATGCAATACCATTAATTATTAACAATTATATATAAATTAATTAGTGTATAATGCTGTTGTGTTATTATTTAATTGGAATATTAATGTGTTTTCTTTATGTAATTGTAATGTTAATGTTTTTTTTAGTGTATAATGCTATTGTGTTATTACATAATTGTAATATTATTGTGTTTTCTTTATGTAATTGTAATGTTATTGCTATTGTGTTATTACTTAATTGTAATATTATTGTGTTTTCTTTATGTAATTGTAATGTTAATGTTTTTAGTGTATAATGCTATTGTGTTATTATTTAATGGTAATATTTTTATTGTGTTTTCTTTATGTAATTGTAATGTTATTGCTGTTTTTGTTTATTTTTCTTTACACTAGTACCAATTATTACTTTATTGTAACGGACTGTCAACAGCACGTACGGCTTACTGCCCGTGCGACCCATATTTGTAAATAATATTGTAAATATCTTACATTTTGTCTAATAAAGTCCTACTACTACTATACTTAGTTTCCTAATTCATATTGAATGTAATTATTTAAAAAGATGAACCAATTATTGAGACATCCTGTATATTAACCGGAGGTGAAAAATATTGCATGCAGAAACGCTGACTGATCAAATGGCACGGACCCTTCTTGTGGAGAAGTCGGCATCGTACTCACGTGTTCAAAGAGACAAAGTGAGTTTCCGAGGGCTCCGAGCGTTTGTGTAATTGCTCCAACACAGTAATACATATGTCACCCGCAGGACAGCCTAACTCTGTACGTCCCCACAAATAAACTTAGCTCTGGTCATATAATTTCAACTTTAAGATATTTTATAACAACATTTCTTTAATAAGATTTTACATTGTATTTTTGCATTTCTGTTTTATACAAAAGCATACAACTAATATCCCCATCATAATTACGAATAATTTTCAAATTGTATCTTGTATTCAAGTATTTTTCTTCATTTAGAAATGTAAATGATATATGATATATTATAATTATAAATAATAATAATAATAATAATAATAATAATAATAATAATAATAATAATAATAATAATAATAATAATAATAATAATAATAAACTTCCTTCAATTATTATATCCTAGTGAATCTGTTACACATTCGAGCCGGCGCTTCTTTGGTCTTCCTATATTTCGACGTCCTTTGGTGCGAAAGCCATATGAAGCCAGTCCAAAAGGCTATAGGAAGCAGCCCTATGACTGACTACAATGTTACATGCTTGAAACTTTTTCATGGGAGTTTTCACCTACATTAAAGTTTCGAAAGGAAAACACCCGGATAATACTATTAATAGGCCTAGTTATTGTATTAATAGTTATGATAATAGGGACCTAAGAGTAATATTCAGATAATAATAATAATAATAATAACAATAATAATAATAACAATAATAAACCCTGCAAATTGTACATAGGTAGAATAGATCTACAGTAACTGTATGCCTTCCAAAAAAAAAAAAAAAAAAAAAAAAAAAAGAATTTACAGGAAGGTAATTCCAAGTGCAATAGGAGAAGAGTAACTCTACAGTATCACCGCTTTTGTTAACCCCCATGCAGTCTAAGGGAATAGGCTTTAAATATCCCTGCTCGTGGTAAAAGGCGACTAAAAGGGGATCCTCAAATATTAGAGTACAAGTAAATAATATATCGAAAAAGTACGGTACCTGGGATCTATATACGACAGTATCTGAACCATTGACAATAGAATAACGACCAATCGAAATACCAAAATACATTTCTACTATCGATGAACACAGTGACAAGGCTGGACATGGTGTTATTATTACCAAATTATTTTCGTGGACAACGGGGGAATTACTTCCACAACGCTTATGAAAATGACTCCTAAGCACCCATCTACATGTGGTAACACCGGAGAGAGATTTGATAGGATATAGAACGAACACGACAAATTCACAGAAAATTGCACACACTTGAAATCTGTTACGCAAGAAACACTCTAAGCCTAGTGCTAAGTAATACTAACTCACTCGCACTATCGAGCCCGTAGATCCATGACCGCGCGATCATAAGCTCTCCATGCATACCTATCATGAACTAATGGTCCCAGTCATTCCCTGTATTATCTACTTCCCTCAAATCATGGTTAATGTTTTTTTTCCAAAATATTCTTGGTCTACTGAGTGTTTTCCCTCTGGTTTTCCTACAAGAAGCTCCTTTGTATCTCTTTCATTCTCCATTCTTACCATATGTCCTGCCCATTGCAGTCTATGAGACTGTTCTTACTATATCTGACTTCCTATAAAGACTATGTAGCTCACTGTTATGTAGTCTTCTCTATTCACCGGTTTGTTCATCTCTCTTTGGTCAGAAAATTTACATAAGAACTTTATTCTCAAATACTCTTTTCTTCTCCCTTAAAGTAAGATCCCATGCTCAGTAATATTGAAAAATTCATTAATCCAACCACCAACAAAACAAACAATAGAAGCAAATTACTGCTAGAATTCATTTGTATACACTCAAGTACAACTTTAAAGTAACTGCAGAACACAAACAAATCATGATACAAATAAAAGAAGTCAAAATAACCGCGAAACATAAGCAGAAATTAACACATAGCCTATATTATAGCTATGGCGTACCTTAATTAAATATGATAATAGGAATATGATTGCAAATTCCAGGAGCATATTAAGCAAATTAAAGTTTTATTTTAATCAGCTATTAAATGTGAATGCAGAAAATAATATAGAAGAGGATGATTTACAGACGGCAGTAATACTAGTTACAGGGCCAAGCGCAATAGAGGATGAATTAAAGATGTATAAAACTTAGGTTCAGACGGGATACCAACAGAACTGGTAAACTCAGGTGGAGAAAAACTGATATAAAAGATACAACGAACGGTTGCTTAGTATACCTTCGAAATAGAGGTTCTTCCAAATTAATGGAAAAATCGATTATCGTATAAGTCTATAAGAAAGGAGGTAAAGTTGTTTGCAATACCTACAGGGGCAACTCATTACTTTCAACTGTCAAATTCTTAACAAATATACATTAGTACCCAAAAAGTAAACATAAATAAAACTAAATACATGGTCATGCATGGAAATACACTATATAAGAAATACTTAGAACAAATTGAAATCACGAAGAAGTTACAGTTTTTAAATAACTTTGGACAATTATTTCTAACGAGAATGAGGTGCAGGGAGAAATTAAAGATAAGCTCAATTCTGGAAATGAAGGCTATTACGCATTACAGGGACTCTTGTCATTCCAACTTCTCTAAAAATAGAAAGAAACGCTATACTGAGAAAAATATAAAAGTGTTATCCTCCCACGTATATGGATGCGAAACATTAACTCTCACTTTGAGGGAGGAGAAAATATAACGAGTATTTCAAAAAGAAAAAAAGTTCTTATGAACATTTTTGGACAAAGAGAAATGAACCCACAGGTGAATTGAGAAGACTACTTAACAGTGAGTTATATAATATTAATGGGAAACCAGATATGTTAATAAGAGTCTCATAGACTTCGATGTGTAGGACAAGTGGTAAGAATAGGTAATGAAAAAGGTACATGGAAACTACTTGTAGGAAAACCAGAGCGAAAGCACGCAAAATTAAGACCAAGGATGAGGTAGGAGAATAATTGTAACCGCAATTCGAGGGAGGTAAATTATACAAGTATGATTGGACAGGATAGGGATGTATGGAAACGTTATGTCTGCGCGGCCATGAACCTACGGTTTCGAAAGTGTCATATAGTTAGTTTACACTTTGATTACATAACTGTCCAAAAAAATGAATATGCTCTTGCAGAATTTCCAGTCATGAATCCGACCCAAACACACAGAATACATGAATATAACACAATCAATAAGGTTATATTCACTAAATGTTGTGGTGTCATCAAGTACCCAAATAATGCATTTCTGGACGTAGGTTAACTCCTGGAAGATTAATCAATGTATCATCCCGCTCAACATACTAGACATAGACTGTATTGTTTCTGTATATAGTATATAGTCTTTCGGTAATAGGGGCTTCATCTTATCTCATTCCTTGATCTAGGTTTATGCCGGAAAAGAGCAGAATATTTACTAATTCACATATTATAAAAGTAAATATTTTAAAGAATTTTCACTAGCAATGAGAGCAATGAAGAAACATACGCGCCTTCTATACATTATTATTGATTAAATTTATGGTACGAAGGTGGAAAATACAAACGTAATGTCTTCTGGATGAAAGCACAATGTAGTGTTCTCATGAAAGATAAAGTAGTAACTGAATAAAAAAAGTTACGGATGCTGTTGCTCACTCGTTCAATTGGAAATTTCCTGGAAACAATTTCAATTAATATCTGAAACCCTTTACTTGGAATGACGCTTCACACAAATTTTACACAATCCACGATGATTCAGAATTCCTATTACGTAATTCAGTGTGATGTTGAATGTAAATATTAGATAATGTATTCATGAGTAACTCATGTAAAAAATGTACTGTGTTATGATGTAATGATTGGAAGAGCATAACACATATCTCAGGTTATAGGCCATTATGCCATGAAGATTCTCACCTTCGACTTTTCCTCAAATGTTAAACGATATTCTGTTGGATGGAAAGTAAATAGTTTACAGGTATAAATACATAACCTTAATAACAACCGGCAAGAACTTAACTAGAACATTCTGCAGGAATATCAATCATCTGAGACTAGTTGAGTGGTTTGTCATATATTGTACAGAAAAGCAGGTCATAAGGTGATTTCAGACGTTTATCGATTTTGGTTCACTATTGTGAAGCGGAATATTTTAAATTTTGATTATTCTATCGAAACTCCATACTTCTAGGTATCGGTTTCTTATAAAAACTAATTTAATTGAGTACTCTACTGTGCGCAGAAGATTGTAAATCGAATACTGAATCACTCTGTATCTGATAGTCAGGGGAAATGAGACAGAATTCCCATGTAAGATTATATGCCATCCACAAAAACGTACATAATATATTATCCAGAATTTAATTTAACTCCAACAAAAGTATCTACAAGCGTGGTAAAAATATCGTAAACATTTACAAGGTTATAATAGAGCAAATTACGATCGACTCTATGACAACTGTAAAAACTAAACAAAGTTAAAAAATATATATATACATCATAGTTTATTACCAAGAAGAATTTTATTCAGTATGACATTCATGGTTGGAGAGGATACTCACACTCTACACAGTACACCACACCAACATACAATTTCTGAAACACGCAAAGTAATTTGAATAAACCGCTGACACTCTAACAGAGTGGCAACTGCATTCAGACACAAACAATACACATCAGAATAGCAATGTTGCCAGGAGATTCATTGAGTCCCTTTGGTTTTGCCATGCAGTGAACTAATTCTCATATAGCTTATACTAAACAATACAGGACATAAATACAAATGACTCATTAAAACGTTTTAGTTATACATTTTATTATTTTTAAATATATTTTATTATCAGTTCTAATATGACCATTAATTGTTATTAATACACTACTCAAAAAATTAGAGGAACACAGGTTTAAACAAAAAGACGAGAATGATTATTGAAACAATTTAATGTTTGATATTTTGTAATTATAAATTGAAGATTTTTGTAAAATTAGAATTGATATTCAAACAATATTTTCTTGTATAGTATTAGCAATACGAACAAGTTATCATTTGTAACAGAAAACAATGAGGAAATTTGAGATTTACAATTTTTGGAATCAATGTTTCCATGGTTATTTCAACACTCAGTGCTTAGTGTGTCCTGAATGACCGCATTACACCTACGAGGCAAGTTTCGAAGAAGCCTTCTTACAGAAACTTGAGGGATTCTCTCTCATTCCTCGGTGAGTGCATGTGAAAATTCTTCAAGGTTCTGAGGTACAGCAGGACGCTTACGAACAAGTTTTTTTCAACTTATCCCACATATTCTCAATCAGATTAAGGTCCGGACTGCATGCAGACCAGTCCATCGCCCGTATTTGGCATTCTTGTAGGACATCTCTGGTAGTCTGTGCTGTATGATATCCAGCATCATCTTGCATTAGAAGAAACTTAGACTCCATACCATAAGCAAAGTGTACAACGTGTTGGAGGATGTCATTAATGTAAATATCAGCATTCATGCGCTGTGGAACAGCGACAAGCTCTGTCCGAGACTCAATAGTAATCCCAGCAAAAACCATAACCGATCCATCTTCAAATCTGTCACGTTCAATAATTGTGGCTGGATCAAAACGTTCACCAGGACGTCTCCATATACGTGCACGACCATCAGAATCTGTTGACACGAAATCATGATTCATGCGTGCATAAAACACCCTTCCATTGGCGGAGCAGCAAGTTGACATCATTCTGAGCAAATCGCAGCCGGGTTTGTTTGTGCTGACGTGTTAAACGAGGGGCTTTAAAGGGGATTCTAGACCTCAACCTTGCATTTCTCAGTCTATTTCTTACAACCTGATCAGAAATTACCGTCCTAGTTGCTGTGCGTAAATTATTTAGTATATCTCTGGCTGTGGATTTTCTTCTGCGCAAAGTTGGTAAGACAAGAAATCTATACTCTACGTCTGTAGTCTTCTTTTTATGGCCTTGTCCGGGTCTCCTCTTGTATCCATGTGTATTGCTATATCGCCTCCACAGCCTATGGATGACGGAAGGGCTGACATCAAAAATCCTAGAGACATGGCGAATGGAACGACCATCTCCCTTCAATCAATGCAACTGCTCGTGCAACTGATGTTTCATTCAGATGTCTCATTGCTCTGTATTAGCTTCAGAGAACACAAAAATAAGTTCCCAACACAGATTATTCTTAATACTTCTTTTAAAAAAATAAATTAATACGAACTCACTTTGGTTTCAGCAACTCTTGGAATTTCACTAATATATTCAGAGAAAAATTAATAAAACCCAGAAGATCTTCAAACTGATTTTAAACAATATTTGAACTCAAAACATCTGACTCTCAAAAATATAATTATTACAATATTTATTTTGTGGCTTTGGTTTAAATACGTGTTCTATTTTTTTGAGTAGTGTATAAATATATTCTCTGTATAATTAAACTCTCTTGAAGTGGAAGAATGGACCTCACTATGTTAAATTTGTCTGGTAGTATATACTAACATTATTATTGTTATTTATATTAGGCTTAGTATTTTCCATGCCTTTAGGCAGTGGTTTGGGAGTTGATGACTTCCTAGACGTTTCGTCCGCCATTGCACTGGCATGTTGTGGCGAGTGTGTTCTAATATTTACTCAGTGTTCATCGTAGAACTTTGCCCAGTATTTCGGTCCTTCCTTTCGCTCGAGTTGACAGGACATGTTCTCCAAATGAAAACGGGTCACAACTAATTGAAATTTCTAGGATGCATCGTTGCCAATTATACAGATCGAAAACTCGCTGGGAAGGAAACATTAGTTGTACCTAAGAGAGGAAACATTGCTGTATATCCTACCACTGTACTGATAGAGGATATGATACCCAACGCCGTGTCAGCCATAAAAATATTGCCGATAAACCAAACGAAATAAATCAGAGACAAGTATCACGTATTCTGAGCCAGGCCAAAAAACTGTCAAACAATATTGTAGCCAAAGAAAGGAGAATACTGAAGGCATTGAATGCTATTCACGTTATCATCCTACCTGCAGATAAAGAAAACGCCACAGAAGTGACAAATATATTGTTGTATCTGCAAAAAAAAGTAGGTTTCTCTACCCAACGACGCCTTACAAGTGCGGAAGAGTAATTACATATGCTATAACCGCGGACGAGAATTCAAAGAATTCCTCAATTCCGAGTTCATGGTCAACATTTCTGGAAAATAATAAGCTTAATATGTGTGACAAAGACTGTAAAACCCTTTGATATTACGTTATCACCACAGACGTTATCATGGAATATTTTGAATTAATTTAGTATTGACAAACTAAAAACACAACACAATTGGTAGGAAAAAACTATTAATTTTACCTGAAAATGGAATATTCCAATAGACCCATGGAAGCAGACGAGACGGGAAAGAGACTGGAGTTTGGACAGTAAAATAAATACGCCACATCATATACTCATCTGAAATAGTTTTGTGCACAAACACAGATACACAGAGTGTTAAGGACCACATAGACAAACGTTTAAGAAAGGTAGGGCAATAGAGGGACGATTTTGTTTTGTTAAAAATATATCCCCTTACAAAAAGCAGCTTATTAATTTTGTACATTGCACAAAATGCTCGCCGTAAGGCACGGGCGTTGAATAAAAACAATTATACACACATATGAATCACGGCACAACAGTTAAACTGAAGTCAACAATAACATATTAAATAAAAATCTCAGCAGTGACACTAAAATAATGGTATATGTGCTAAAGAAACTGATAAGTTATCTGACTGAGGAACATAAAACGCATAGTCGATCTTGTGTTATATCGTCCCTGAACCCAAATGTATCATGTCCCTACAAAGAATAACGTTATTAATACTAGGAACCATAGGAAATAGACATTAAAGGACATTTCATTAACTATATATCATTGAGGACAATGTCAGAAACCATCTGTTTATTAAAGCAAGGAAGTACCAAAGATCTTATGATTATACATCGAAATCTGTCAGTACAATATAAAACTAGACAGATACTATGAGACATTACTATAAAATATGCACCTTTTACTGTTCTAGGAAAGGTTACACATAAACCGAGATGGAACAATTATCACATGCAAATCACTGATTCAACCGAACAGACAAAAAACTAATCGATCAATCGCTCAAAACGTGATATTTGCAGATATCTCTAGCACATAATTTATACAAAATACACTTACATACATACATACACGAAATACTTATATTCTAAAATGGACCAGCTTGCTCAATAGAAATTGGTGAAACCGATAACTTTTCTACTCACAACCGATGTACTCATGTTGGACCAGTTTGATTGTAACAAAAATTGGAGGATATGTTATTTGATTGACAAATATAATAGCGTTAATCATTTTGTTGCACATTTAATAAAAGTCATGTTATTTGTCATTAAATTTCAATCGCGTCATTGATGGGTTCGTAATGGCACGGTTGTTCATAGCGGCTGTTTCAAGCACAAGTGCAGCTAACGGTGCGAAGAACGAAAATATTAGTTTCCCTTCTTGTTAACAACAATGACTATTTTTGATTACTTTATACAGATAGCGGAGCACTGTATACTGTTTGTTACTTGAAATTCAGAATCAGTTATAATTTCGTGTACTGGAGTAACAAAAACAATCAATCATTTACCATAACATCAATAGTGATAATGAGGGTCTTCGATGAAATGGTTGTAACAAAGTTTTTGCGAACACCATGAGCATCTGATGATGGCAATTTTGCAATCCTGGCACATTCACTGAAACCAATATAAAATGCATTTTCGATCACATTTGTGAATCTCGTTACACTTCGATTTGGTCCTTGTTATAGCCAAACTTTTTACAAGCATAAATATGCATATCCTTCTAAATTTATGCTGACAGTTGATTATATAGAAGGGAATGCAGTTTTATAATAAACAATCTATCGGACAATTCCACGTTACCATCTGATTTTAAACGAACTTATTTTTCAAGTCGTCGCGTATAGATCTTACATTGACGGAAAAAAAACATCAAATGGTTGTATGTATTTGGTGTCTCCTGCAGGAATAATTTTCAGTCTTACATTTTTATCTGGTAAACAGCCCTGTAGCAATTGTTCGTCCTTATGCCCGGACCACGAATCGCATATTAAAATTGAACTCATTTCAGTGTTTTCACTAAACACATGTTTCAAGACCGTTTTCAAATGTTCTTTTGTCATTTTTCCACTGGCACTACAGTCGACATACACATTTGGAGGTGTATTCTTTTCTATCTTCTTCTGAACTTTGTTTCCAATAGGTTCTTAAAATCAGAAGTATAAACACTTCCCAAGTTGTCCACACATTGAAATAAGAACATCTATCGTGTAAGAATGTATAGTTCCACGTACATTTTAAACTGTAGCAACTGATCTTTTCGCCTTTGACTGCTAGTGTTATGTTTCCTGTCATTTCATAATTAAATGTACTTTGGTCACAGTTCCACACCTTCTTTGTTGGTATGCAGTTTTCTTGAATGGTTTGATTAACGTCTCTTACAAATTTATTAGTATTTTCAATAGTTTGAGTTTCATTTTAAATACCTTAGACAGAGACAAATTTGGTATTTTTTCTTGAAGAAATGTCGTTTCCTTTTTTGAAATTTGATACTAATGTATTTGAAGCTTTAAATTCATTCAAACCCAATTCCTTCGTTCAAAAAAGACCCCACGTTTGTAAACACCAATAGTGCACTGTCAAT
The DNA here is from genome assembly GCA_030220185.1 of Diploptera punctata. Classification (NCBI taxonomy): domain Eukaryota; kingdom Metazoa; phylum Arthropoda; class Insecta; order Blattodea; family Blaberidae; genus Diploptera; species Diploptera punctata. The sequence goes on from JASPKZ010008787.1 coordinate 160,698, forward strand.
CCCCGATCTCGAGAATCTGGAAACTTATTAAGAATGTAGTCTTTAATCTGGGCGATTTTGTATGGGTCGCTACTTTTGAATTGTGAAGCTAGATACGTTGTTTTATTTTCTATATAATGTCCACCGCTGTGGTCTCGAGGTGGCGTGCTGCCTTGTCACGTAGCGGGCCCAGGTTCGATCCCCGGTTGCAACAGTTTTTCTGGGTGACGTTTTTATCGGGTTTTTCCTCACCTGTGAAACAAATGTCAGGAAAACTTTAAGGCCCAAACGGTCCCCGAAATCACATGGCAATCGCAATCATCATAATTCATATTCATCTTAGATTAAGCTTACGATTAGGGACTCTCCTGACTCACCACTATCATCATCACCACCTGTCATATCATCAGGGCAACGTAACCCGTCTTCCAGGCGCCCCAACCTCAGAAGTGGGTTACAAGTACGCCATGCCAGGGGAGAACACCAGGAATTTCGAAAGACTACCTGGGGCATTTCCAAAAAAAAATCTATATAATTTAAAACTCTTCTTACATTTCGGTTATTAATTAATGATCGCCATTTTTTATTATTTGTGAATAGGACTTCGGGCCAGATTTCCCTGACATTCTATATTCATAAACTTTTCCCAAATTTTCTTCAGAACAGGCAGACAGTACGTTAGGACGTTTAGGCTCTTTAACAGGAGGCGGCCCAAAGCTACTTGAACTCTCATGTTGCTCACTGGATTCGTTGGCAATTTCAGTCTTCAGAACATCCGGACAGTGTTAGCTTTTGACTGTAAGTAGCATAGTCTTTGAAATCTAAAGTGTTTTCACCAACGTTCTGTAACCCATTCCAATGTTTCTGTTCTATAATTTCTTCCAGAAAATATGTAAACTGGTCATCCTCCAATCCAGTTCTTCGTGTTTTTCAAATGTGTCCTGAACTATAGATCCTAACGTAGTTAAGACGTAAAATGTATATATTATGACCATTTTATTCTTTTGATGAAATAATTTATGGTCTCACAAATCTATTACGTGTAAATATACTGTTATATCCTAAAACAAATATTATATTTCACCATAAATATGCTAATCAATAAATAATAAAACAAATATAGGCTATCTATTGTACTTACAATTCAACGAGTTTTTTGTATTTAAATAGAAACAAATCGTATATACTGTACGAATACTCGACTGCGGGAGTGAAAAAAGAAATCAGACTCCTGTGCGCTGCTCTTCAAGTAACCATGCCGCTCTGTTGCAAAATTTATTTCGTTAGTTTACCTCTCTCTCTCTCTCTCTCTCTCTCTCTCTCTCTCTCTCTCTCTCTCTCTCTCTGTCCATTTTTTGTTTTTTCCTCGTTCACCAAACTATCATTTTCTATTTTTATTCGTTAATTTATTTTTTCCAAATGTTTTACTTATTTATTCTGCCAAATACTGATGTTAAACCTTTATTTCTCTTTTCTTGTTCCTTATTTCGTATTAAATATTATGCAAACTATTGAATTTGCAGTGAAATGACTAATTACACGGTGTTCAGTGTCTTTCATTCGAGATATCCTCCAATGTTTGTTACAATCCAATTGGTCCAACATAAATACTCCCCTTGAAAGTGTAATATGCAATAATTATATGTGTGGAATAGGATGTATAATGCACCATGTGTAATATCTTGGAAATGTTTTTCCGTTCAAGTCTCTGATTGAATCCTCGCGCTACAGATTTTTCGTATCTTGCACGAATATTAAATCATTAAAATAATAAATATTTAATGCGATTATCTATTACCTAGATACAAGTTGAGTTTTACGGAGTGAGGTTATTGTAAGACTACATCAACAAATCTCAGATAAAATTAATGTACGGTTCAGGAGGAGAATATTTGTTTATCAAACACTTAATATGAACAATCTCTGAATATTCTAAATATTTTTGATACAGTAGTTTTTTGTCGTCTGTTTCCATATATATTTTAATTAATATTGTATATTTATTGTAATATTTACATGTCTGACTTAGGCGATGTGCTAGCCACATGTCACTCACTCATTGACATACGTGGGCAATAAAGCGTAATTGAATTAAATTAAGAAACTGAAGCCAGGGAGCACCTGAGTCCCCACGCGGGACGTATGTGGTACATAGCCTACATACCCATACGTCCCACGTGGGGACAACGCTAGGGAGAGGGAGTTTCTTAATCAAGCATAATTTTGTTATGCTTATTTACCTACAGATATGAACGAGTTACATGTTGTTAGCACATAGCCTCAATGAGACATCTAGTAGGCAACTGAGGTTTTACTTAGTAGAATGAACGTTGGGGAAATTTTGAGTAGAGGCCTTTTTATTCAGGTTTGCGGTTTTTTTAATCATCAAACTCGGGGCCCACATTCACACATACACTATAATATTTCATTTACGATACATATGTCCAGAAAATCGTAGTTATAAGTGAATATGACTTATTAATCTCAATATTTAAAAAAATATAAATTAAAAACAAAACTCTATAACATTTGTATTCAATTGTACACACTACAGAAATTTTAAATAATTGTTTTAAAAATGAATACAAATAAATATTAGATATTTAATATACATTATACAAGATACAAGCAATTAAATTGGTATGGGCATGTGCGACGAATGCAAGAAGAAAAGTTACCCAGAAAACATTGGAATGGTATCCACCTGGAAGAAGAAGGAAGACCTCGAAACTCGTGGATGTAAGATATAAGAACTGGAATGAGAACATTAGGACTCGAGGAAATTTAGCGGATGGATAGAGACGAGCGGAGTAGGAAAATAAAACTTTATGCACAGAATGATGTGTAGACATTGACATTCTGATAGATAAATACACCTCATGACCACTCTTTACAAAATAAATGTGGTTATGTAATACGCATAAAATCTGCTTGATAAAATATCCTGTGTGGTAATACTAGCATACCAATACTCAATATGCAAGTACTATTTTTTGCAAATTTTAACTACGAAATTCTGTGTGTGAATTTAACAAAACATTCATTCTTAAGTTTATGCACAAAGCAAGTGTGTGTGAGTTTTAGATTATTTTTGACTTATTTTATTGGCAATTATGTATAGCTGGTGATCTTCATAGATAACATTGAGGGGATCAAATAGACTAATTTTTATTATTCAGTGTATTATTTATCCATGGTTTATTGTGTGCCACAAATTACGTTTTATTTGTTTAACCCCGGATTATAAACGTTACATAGAAACGTTTCTTTTGATAATCTATAAAAGAATATTAGTAACCTATCAAACGAAAATGACGGAATTTCATGAGCAATATATGCAGACCAGAAGAGGAGACACTGTCCTCAGCACTATGAAAATGTACAAATGTGGACGCAGATCATATATGATGTATTTTACTTTACAGAAATATGATACAGTAAACAAAACGTATGAATTTCATCATTCACAGTCCAATTGTTTTTAAAAGTCACAGGTCTTTTTAGCACAACTATTAACCCTTCTGTCGCGCACTATTACACGCTACGCCTTATCGACGAATCTTCATGTGAAATTCTATCTATCTATCTATCTATCTATCTATCTATCTATCTATCTATCTATCTATCTATCTATCTATCTATCTATCTATCTATCTATCTATCTATCTATCTATCTATCTATCTACTATCTATCTATCTATCTATCTATCTATCTATCTATCTATCTATCTATCTATCTATCTATCTATCTATCTATCTATCTATCTATCTATCTATCTATCTATCTATCTATCTATCTATCTATCTAATCTATCTATCTATCTATCTATCTATCTATCTATCTATCTATCTATCTATCTATCTATCTATCTATCTATCTATCTATCTATCTATCTATCTATCTATCTATCTATCTATCTATCTAATCTATCTATCTATCTATATCTATCTATCTATCTATCTATCTATCGTATCTATCTATCTATCTATCTATCTATCTATCTATCTATCTATCTATCTATCTATCTAATCTATCTATCTATCTATCTATCTCTATCTATCTATCTATCTATCTATCTATCTATCTATCTATCTATCTATCTATCTATCTATCTATCTATCTATCTATCTATCTATCTATCTATCTATCTATCTATCTATCTATCTATCTATCTATCTATCTATCTATCTATCTATCTATCTATCTATCTATCTATCTATCTTCTATCTATCTATCTACCTATCTATCTATCTTCTGGTTTTTTACAGCTGCTGCCGTCTTCCCGTGCCAAACCTCCAAAGCCTATGCCAAACCTCCAAAGCCTACGATCTTGGACATCAATACTTAGCCCTCTTGCTTGCATTAGTATCCTCATGTTTTCCTTTCATGTCAACTTAGGCCTCCCTCTTTTCTTCTTTCTGGTCGGTTGCCATTGATAAAGTACTTTGCCATCACTCAATTTCCATTCTTAAAATATGTCCTAACTCTTTTAATTCCTTTTCCTCAATTCTTTAAATTATGCTTTCTTCCGCTTCCATTATGATTCTAATTTTCTTATTTGTGACATGTTATAATTCTGGCTTTCTGGCACTTCAGCATAAATAATCCATTTATATAGCTATTAGTCTATTCTTGTAGTACTTATTGATTGTCCTTAACTCACTTTCATACATTTCAACGGATTCCACCAATTTGTACCAACATACTTAATTCACTTTATTTTAAAGTCACTAAAATATTGATTGTAAGGAAAATACATTTTGAAGAAATGTTAGGCAGCAAGATCCGTGGAAATACATGAAGAAATGGAAATGAGTTTGGGTGTCGGAGAGCGGGGTTTCCCCTATGCAGGGAGCACACGTGTGGTTTGAATGCGTTTTCCCCATCCACGTCAATGTTTCAGATAATATTAACTCCCACATGTACTGACACTATTTTAATTACTGCCGTCCGTCAGCAAGACACACCAGATTTTAATTGCAATTTCTATAGGGTGTTCATTGTTTTAATTTACTATTATTTTGTTTTAAAATGTTATATTGAAGTCTGAACTCGTTTGAATGATAAGCGATGAATAATGTAGTAAATTAATGCAATGACGACTTTTCAATTTTTAATTTGTAGCTTTTTATCAAACTGAATTTGTTTGCATACATGGATTTAATTTTTACATCATGAATGAAGTTAATTTAGAATCCAGTACGAAAAAATATAACAGAGTAAAATCTGTTACTGAAAACAAATACGTTTTAAATTAAATATAAATTGTTGGCACGACAGCCCAAAAATCCAAAACCGACTGATTACTGTCATTTGCTGGTAAATTTAAACATTGGGAATCACGAAGTTAGCGTGTCGCATTCCTTCAATCTTAGTTTCAGTTCTTCTCTCACACCAAAGAGCTTTACATATCTGATAACGAGGCTGAATGACCACTTTCCAGATCCTATAATTAAAATTGTTGAAACAAAACCGATCAACTCCTTATATTTTAATGTGCAATAAATTGTTCAATATTTTCGTTACTATCATATCTCTGATGCACACAAAATAGCGTTTTATTATGTTTTTCAAAACTAAACTACTGTTGATTTCTGCTTTTACTGCACTCTATTAAAGAATATAAATATTCCCAACAGCTTTTCGTCTTGCAGTTAGCAGGGATAACTATAATTTTTCGTCATGTCTGCTGAACAAATGGTTGTCATTCTCCGATACATGAATACAGTATCTTGTATTCAAACTCTGTTGAAGAATTTAACGATAAATACATCTAAATTTTAAAAAAAGTGCAGTGTATATATTATAGAAATATGCCTACACAATTATATATTACAACCGCTTTAAGCAATCAATTATAATTTATTATTTTTACTATTGTTATTTTATTATTAATTATCGGGGGAGGAATGTCATCTCACCACACTTACACAGACACTGAATACTAGAGCTGTGAGAAACGCACAAACTAATTCTGAATTGACAAAATACAAGCTCTCTTACGAGATGGAAAATAAAGAATTTCAATACCTATATTTTTATAATATATTTTCCTCATCTAGGCGCGAAGAATGTTCGCCTAGAATTTTGACGAACACTATTGTTCCACAATATATAATTAAAAAATTAATGATCGTTGGTATCTTAGAAACAAGGAGATTTATGAACAGTAAAACTATAATTTACTCGCACAAGTCGTCGTAATCGCGATGCATATCTGTACAAGTAATTTTTCTAGACCAAATGTTCGATAAACAATGCGAACTATAAAACCAACAAGAGTATCCAGAAGTAATCTTATCGAGGTTTTTGTTCTAATACTGAAACTAAAGATAACAATAAGAAAGTCGATCAAGAGATTTAAGTGTCACATAGTAGTCTTGTGGAAGAAACTCATGGACACATTATTTTTTGTCTTCGTATCCTAAGAAAGAATCTGAGAAACTTCGATAAAAAGAAATGTCTCTTCAGAATTATCTCTAAATATCAGATAGAGAATATCAATATATTATTTACACGGTGGATTAAATCAAAGAAAACTTCGAAATATGCCCATTACCTTGTTAGTTCTAAACTAAATGCTACAAAATGAGTACGCGTTCCTTCTTAATGGAAAGGATTTACTCTCATACGGAAATGAATGCAATTATTACATTTCATGAAAATCTCTCTTTTTACTTTAGTTTAAGTACTTTAACATACCTCTTGCCGCCCTAGCCTTATAGGAAAACGACCTATCGGAAGAATACACTGGATCACATACACACGTTTTTACCAAACAATGACATCAATGTCCTCCGCTGATGACTGATTATCACCACCGAGACAACACAAACATTTAAAACAATTAACACCATTGAGTCACATGTTGTTAGCAAGAAGATAGAATATGATAGGAGTGGTCGTGTTCTGCAGTGACGAGAAAAAACCGATACAAAATTCTCCCAGGAACCGGGCCCGCTCCCCACGGAGCAACGGCGTCACCCTGACAACACAGTGGTGTAGACTCATATAATTTATTTAGAAAATACATTTATTTGAAACGATATTCAGGTCATATATCAGAGAGTTTTCTGAGTAATGGAAACAATAATAATGCAGTATATGATGTGATTTAAGATTCTTGATATTCAGCGTGTCGTTGTGTTGTCAATGCGAAGTTTCCGAGGTCTTCCTAGAACTTACTCTCCGCTTAAGAACTCAGAAACGTCGGAAAGCAAGAATAAACATTGTATAATACTTAAAAACTTTAAATCAGATGGATCGCAGTGAAATTCTTCGATCATGAAGATGTAAGATTATTCTAGTGAGGAGTAGTAGGGTCGTTAAGAGGAATTTAAAATCCATTGGTCTTGAAATACATACACATACACACACACACACACACACACAAAATATTACATGTTAAAAACTGCCTGTCTAGGAATAGGAACCCAATCCCTCGTATCTTAACAGAAGTATTTTATTATATAAAACTTTCCTCATTAGAGGATTGCCTCAAGGACAAAGTGATAAAGACAATTAATTTTTGTAATTGATGAAATACATTTTGTAAATATATTTTATACAGATCATTAAATGTATTTCATTATGATATCACGCATGGGAAACAAGTGAATATCTGATCTGAAATAAATTGTAATTTAGGATATACAATTAATAGTTTTAACTCTTCTTATTATTACTATTATTATTATTATTATTATTATTATTATTATTATTATTATTAATTATTGCTATTATTAATTATTACTTTTTTTTAATTCAAGATTCTTTCTGTTAAGTACACAGGTATCCTCAACCAAAATATACATCTTTTTCTTACCCACTTCCAGGTCTTGTGGGTGTGCTTCTGTTATATTTCTCTTCTTCATGGTGTCTTGAATTCCCTTTATCCATATTGGCTTAGGTCTACTGCGTTTTCCTTTTCCAAGAGCTGTCCATTTCAATATCTCTTTGTTTGTTTCTGTGTCCCTTCTTCTAAATACATGCCCATACCATGTTAATTGCTTTTCCTCAATCTCTTGTAAAATATCCTTTTCTACATTCATAATGTCTCTTATTGTACTATTTTTTATATTGTCTAATTTTGATATACTTGCCGATCTTCTTAAAAAGTCAATTTTCGTGATTAATAATTATTAGTTTTACTTTTATATCTTGGGGCAGACCCTTCTAACGTTGGATTGAGACCGTAACAGACCACTAGGTCCATCACACGAAAGGAAGAAAAAGAAGTTTTACTTGTATTATTATTAATATTATTATTATTATTATTATTATTATTATTATTATTAATATTATTATTATTATTATTATTATTATTTACATAAGATTCAAGCAATTAAATTGGCATGGGCATGTACGACTAATGCAAGAAGAAAGGTTACCAGAAAAAATTGGAAAAATCCGGAAGAGGAAAAAAGGGAAGACTTCAAAACTGTGGATGCAAGAAATATGAATCGAATTGAGAACAAGAGGACATGAAGTGGAAAAGAAAAATAAAACTTATGGCTCAGAAAGGTGAGCAAACATTGAAAATCTGTATATTTATATAAATTATTATTATTATTATTATTATTATTATTATTATTATTATTATTATTATTGATTATTCAATAGTAGATTATATACGGTACAAGCAATTAAATTGGTATGGGCACATACGACGAATGCAAAAAGTAAGATTACCCAGGAAAACATTGTAATGTTGTCCACCTGGAAGAAGGAGGAGAGGAAAACCTCGAAACTCGTGGATGCAGGAAATAATAACTGGAATGAAATCAAGAGGACTGGTGGACATAGATTGGATGGAGAGAGATGAGTGGAGAAGAAAAATAAAACTTTAGGGACAGAAACATGTGTAAACATTAAAATTCTGTATATAAATTTATTATTATTATTATTATTATTATTATTATTATTATTATTATTATTATTTACCTGAAATAGTCGTAGTAGTAGCGGTATTACAAAGATAAGTTTAATTTTGCACGAACTAACCACTGTCCACTTTTAAAGAGCTGCCGTTTTTGTTCTATGTATTGTACAGGATTAGATTTAAGCTGGGTACTGAGAATGATCCTAAGCGTGTAATGTTGAGAACGCGGCTAGAAAACATTCACAGACGTTTCATAGTCATGTTAGATAATTCTGACCGTTCCCAGTGGCGATTTCTGTCCGTAATGACAAGAGGTTTTGAGTTTCAACGCAGGGGAGTTTGTTGAGGCTATCGCCCAAGTGGAGATTAGCAATTAAGGTGAGCAGCCAAAGTGACAATGTAAAAAGGAATTGAAGTGACAGATGAGTCCGAAGCTTTGTACGTGGTTAGCCGCTAGAGTTAGTAATGCTGTCTGTAAACCCTCTACTCTGTACTCAAGCAGAACACGTTACAACAGTTGAATATCGTGGGATCTTTGGTGATTAGTGTATTATCATGAGGAACAGCTGAACTTAACATTTTTGAAATCGTAAAACAATTGTTTAATTAAATTAATTGAAAAATAATTAATGTAATAGACCTTTTAATTATAATAAAATGTAACGATAGTTAAAATAATATTGTAATAGCATAAAAATAAGACATGAAATGAAATAGAACTACGAGAACTATATCTTACAAGAATATAGTCAGGGATTCGACCTACTTCGATGCCCATACTCTGTGAATAGCGCTTTCCTATCTCGCCCAATTGGTTCTTCAGCTGACGCGTATCTGAGAGAGAGTTGTGTGTGTTCATTTCCAACGTGTTTTACCCTCATCCCTACTACAACATTGCACTCGCGTGGGACGAACTGCAGTAGTTAACAGCCACTCATGTACAGTTATCACCATTTTTATATGTATTGTTCCTTTAAATCCCATTGGATATTCATTTACTTTCATTCGTCGGTTCGTGTCTTCTCAGAATACCTGAATAGTTTTCCTAGTGCATCATTAAGAATTTCCATTTGTTTTTATACTTTAATCTATAATTATTTGAAGGAAGTTAAATTATAATATAATTTATATTATATTCATATTATGAATACCTTTTCTCATATAGTACATGGTCATTTTATTTTGTATGTAAATGAACCGGCACTATACAGCCTTTTATTAACATTCATGTTAATGGTCGTACATTCATTCGTGCGTTTAATAGGGTAGATAACTTATTATATTAGCTTAATACGATTTTCTTGTTTCTAATATCAGAAATCGATCTATACAAATATTATATTTATGATTCACATAATATCATGTCCATATTCCTTTTGAGTTTTACGATTTAATTGATACAAAACACGACGGTGTTTTTCTTTCCCATTCCCTTTTCTGTAAAATTTATGACATTATTTCCTAATCATTTTATTTCGAGACTCAATTATTTTTTATATTACATTATTTATTTCCTGTCATACAAACTGTCACACATTGTATACTCATACAATAATTTTGCAACTGAAAAATAAATAGATCTTGTTTGGATGTAAATGTGTTCCTATCATGAATAATTATTTCATTATAAGAAGAATATAAATTATATCACTTTACAATACCGTAATATATTTTTATAGCAGTTATTCTAATTTCATTTCTTTTGTCAATTGGCACGACTAATTGAAACGATTATAATTGTTTCATTATTATTAGCAATATTTTGAATGGCTAATTAACATAATTCATAACTGTAATTTTAGGAAATAACACATTTTTGTTGGGACCGCATTGGTCTAGTGGTTATGTTCCTTTGATCTAATCCTAAGAGACTCGTGTTCAATCCGGTCCGGGTTCGATGGGGATTTTAGGATGCAAATATCCAAGGAACTGTTCCTCCTGGAGGGATTTTAAGCCATGGTTCCCGAGTCTGAAGATTTTTTAGGCTCGTAAAGAACTTTGAGCCTAGAAAGAGAACTATAAGCAACATTTAACCACTTTGTACCGTCTAAGAATTCTTTAGTTCCTACTAGATGACTGTTGAGGCGACATATCGAACTCATGTCACTGTTTTCATCTCGGGATAAATACGCGTAATTAATTAGCTTGGATAAACCTATTCCACTGGGCAACACCATAATCTCCACACAGGGAAGTTATGGGTAAGTAGAAAGATAATGCATGCTTACATTAGCTAATAATCTGGAATGAGAGATGTGCCAACGTTTTTAGGATGGTTGAAACAGCTGAGTACAAGGCATGACGTTGATGTCAGGTTAGTTCAAACTGTCTGTCCATACGTCTCCTCAATAGCTGATTCGGTAGACATCATTGTCAGTTTAAGTGAATTAACTTACAATGTCACAACAATTCAAGAATATCGTGGTACATCATTAATTTATCGAGAAAGTCGTTGTAATTCAAATGCGAGAAGAAGGATATGCCAGCAAAGTTTTCCGCACAGAAGGTTATTAATTTTTATCACATTCCCAACGATTATCAAAAACAAGGAGTCTGCTGCCCCATTACGAAAATCACAGACCTCAACGACGACGACCAGAAAATGTAGCTATTGATGAACACATAATGGATGTTGTAATTGGTACGATCGGCATTACTCTGGAAGTCAATACAACCCATTAGACCCTCAATAAAACATTACGTGAGAAAATATTGTATCCGTACAACATACAATGTGTACATTGCCTCACACCTCATGAACAATTCTAAGAGCAGTCTTTTGTGACTGGTTTATCACACAATATCAAGACTACGCAAACATTATAACACATATTCTAGAAACAGATTAAGGATTTTTCACGCCTTATGGAGTATTTAATTTTCATAAGTTACACATATGGGTGGATGAAAATGCACAAGCAATAAAACACAGTCTTGCAAAATCGACTGACACTTAATGATTAGGCTGAAATTGTAGGAAATTATTTAATAGGACCTTACATATTACCGTTAAATTTAATGGTTAACATATACAGGAAATTTCTACACAGAAATCTACTCAAATTGTCAGAAAATATGTCATTACAAGTGTGAATATGTGGTCAAAAAAGAACGGATGTCGGGCTCATTTCTACCACATAATAATAAGATTTTACTTTTGATTTCCTGCTCGTTTTATAGGACGAAATGGACTCATACATTGGCCAGATAGATCTCCTGATAATAATCCTTTGTTGTTTTGGTCCGTATGAAGGACATGGTGTACAGTGAAGTGTGATAGTTAAGTTTTCTTCGAGGTCGTATTTTTGCTGCCGCAAAAGCAATTAATAGAACTCCTAGCATTTTTTTTAAGTGTCCGCAAAAATTGGATCAAAATATGTGATGCCTGCTTTTCGAACGACGGTGGACACATAGCAAATCTAATATATAAAAATGAATGTGTGTTTGTTTGTTTGTTCGTACTTTATGCGCGGTCATACCGTTGATCAGACTCTGATGAGATTTTTTGCAAAATGTTCAGGAGATTCCCGGTATGTACATAGGCTATAATATAGTTATGATACACAACTCCAACACCCTTAAAAATCTCCCTTTTTAATGTAAAACGTGAAAAAAGTAGCTCTTTGGACGTTTAAATAGCTTACGCTCCCTAAACCATAACGAATACACAAAATTAATATAGGCCTACACAGAACTGAATATCTTTAAAAGCTCTACAGAAAAGTCCGCGAAAGCATATGTTTATCTCTTAAAGGTAACTCACAATAACCTTTTTGTCTTTCATTGGTGCCAAGAAGATCGAGACAAGTACGTAGATTCCTGTGCAAGCATTGCAGCATATAGCGGGTATTCTTTTACGGATAACTCACAATAACGAATTTTGTCTTTTAGCTCATTTATGCCAAGAAGATGGAGGTAAGTAGATTCCCGGGCAAAACTGGGTAATCAGCACGGGGAATCTTAAAATAATTACGATATATATTTATAATTATTTTTCATTTTACTTATTCAACTAATTATAAGAACTACATTAATTTTTGTCTTTCAGCTCTTTTACGCCAAAAAGATCGGGATGAATAGATTCCCGGACAACGCCGGGTAAACAACACAGGGTATCTAAAAATAATTACCATATAAATTTTACCTTTCACTTATTCAACTAAATATGAAAGCACATTAATTTTTATTTATTTAGGCGTAGCAGCGCACGCCGGGCATTAGCAAGTAGTCATATATAAATACATTCAAGTTAATAGTAATATATGATTAATTGATATAAAGGTTCACGTCCCTTAAGTACTCGGTCAAAATCAGACCAATACTCATCGGCATTACAAAGAAATGCAAGAAAAATAATTATTTCTAACTTATTTTATTTATATTTAGGACTATAATGAATTGTTAGCTTAAGTAATGCATTCTTGTATGTATAAGATTTGTCCTGAATAGTTAAATCATGGTACAATTTGTTGTCAATAATGTAAAAAAATATATTTTACAATGCGCGCTGAAGTCGAGCGGTCTAAGCAATCATTCCTTTGTGCAGAGTTACCCACGTTTCGTTCGTTCGTTCGAGTCCCGTGGATTATATCATGGATTTCATCAATATGAGTCGGTGTCCACCCAGCGTTGTGAAGAATTTGGATAGCTACAATGAGTAGCGGTTACAGGTTGAGAAAACCAGCTATAAAACCTGCGTTACCTGTTGTGTTAAAACATATTTTCCCCAAATTGGCTGGACGACCGTCCACCTCTGTGACCTACTCATGGAGAGGATCAGAGGTCGGAAGCCGGATCGAACTGATAGAATTATCTCGTATATATTCGGACTTGAAAAAAATTAAGGTAATCGAGTTAGAAGAAAGATGAACTAAATTTTGAATCGTTGTTTTCTTTGTTCTAAATTGATTAATCTTCCAGGCAGATCAGTAAGTTTCTTTCCTTTAAGCCACCAAATATGTTTATTTAAAATGTTTTTTTTTACATTCACAGCTATAATATAATTTAAAAAATGTTTGTTTGTTTGTTTGTTCGCACTTTATGCGCGGCCAAACCGTTGATCCGATTGTGATGGTTTTTTGCAAACTTTTCAGCAGATTCCCGGGATTAACATAGGCTAAAAGAGAGTTGAGACACAGAACATTTGCACCCATAAAAATATCCTTTGTAGTGAAAAACGTGAAAAAGTCCCCCTTTTACCCTTAAATGGTTTACGCTGCCTAAACAATAACAAATACACAAAACTAATGTACACAGAATTGAATAGGCCTATCTAAAAAAACCACAAAAAGTCCGCGTCAGCATATGTTTATCTTTTACAGATAACACAAATAACCATTTTTTGTCTTTCATTAATGCTAAGGAGATCGGGATAAGTAGATTCCCGGGCATACATGTGTTGCCATCCGATTCCCATTTGGCCTTTTGCAAAATGTTAAGGATTTTCCCGGGAAAGTTATAGGTTATAAGAGAGTTTTAAAGCTCAAGTTCGTCACCCTTAAAAATCACCTTCTACAGTGCACAACATGAAAAATGTCGCTTTTTTGTAAGCGTAAATATCTTACGCAAAAACCATAACAAATACACAAATAATTGTACAGAGTATTGAATATCTCAAACCATTCTGCAGCAAAGTCTCCGAAAGCATATGTTTATCTTTTAAGGATAACTCACAATAACCATTTTTGTCTTTCATTGATGCCAAGAAGATCTGGATAAGTCGATTACCGAGCAAACATAGCATCGCATGGCGAGTATTCTTTTATGCATAACTCAAAATAATGAATTTTGTCTTTCAGCTCATTTATGCTAAGTACATCGGGATGGGTAGAATCTCGGGTAATGTCGCACAGTGGGGTATTTGACCGATTTAGGCGGCCAAAAGTCGATTTTCTGAAATTTATTCTAGACAGGGAAAAATTAGCACAATTCAGAGCTGAATAATCAGCCGATAATACGGTATCCAATTTTCATCGATCAGTGTTACCTTGAGTCTGTACGATCAATCGAAAATTGACTGTCTCTCATACTGTAAATATTTTTTCTCGGCGCTCTTTGTACAAGCTTATGTTCAACATAGGGTATTGCTAATCATGGATTATATTTTTAAGTGAATAGTTATGGATTGTGATAAACCAGTTAGTATTAACATATTTTAATTGTTATTATCCTCTTGATATCTATTTTGATTCAGATAAAGCTTCTTCAAGTAGGGTATGTTTTTCGTTATTTTCTGAAACCAATTTGAACAAACTTCAGTATTTTAGTTATACTTCCGGGTATTTCCGGGCACTTTCCTTTAGTGTCATAGAAAGGTTGAAGTATTGGCTTAGCGATTTCTTAAAAATTGGCCGCGGATTAGCGCGGTTTTCCATGATATATTGGTTTATTTAAACATTAGTAAAAATTATATTTTTTTACTAAGTGATTATTTCTATTTTAAATTTCTAGGTTGTTTATTAGAGTCGTCGGACGTCAATATAATTACTCGAGGAAAGCTGTTTAACATTATGCAACAGCTAAATTTGCCGAATAATAATGAAAAGATAGACTTATTGAAAAATTACCTTTTACAGTATAATAGTTACTCAGACGAACAAATAAAGGAAGTATAACACAAAATTTCACATTTTAAGTCTGAATTGAAAAGAAAATGTAGATCAACACATAAGAGAGAGGATATATTTCTTAAGAAAAATATTGATTGGCTTGAAGGGATATCCACAATTCCTAAGGTAGTGGGTCGAACAGGACGGCCAACGAAGACATTTCAAGATTTGAGCGAAAGAAGCCAAATAAGGAATATAGAGGATTTACGTAGCAGTACAGACACGGGTGCCCTGACTTATGCTGCACAAGTGAAATTAGGAACTGCGGAAAGTAGAGTTGCTTGTAAAGTACTCAAGGAAATAACCAGTTCTCCATAGCATGCTGGAAAATATAAGAAAGCAAACTCTCTTAGTCTTCAGGAAGACAAAGCACAATTAGCGGCATTAAGAGCATTGACCGTGTTTTTCGAAACTGGTCTTTCGAGAAGACAATATGAAATAATAAAGAACGTCAATAAAAATATATCCTTGCTACAGTGTACTACAAAATGCTAAAATGGATTGCTATCCGGGTAAAGAATCTTATATGTTACTGGTACTTGTGCTGCAATTAATTTACAACAATTATTGGATCTTACTGTTATATGATTGCTGTCACATTTAGAGGAAGTTGTACAGACTTTAAGTCAAGAAGAAAGTAGCCCATTGGCGTTAATTTGCAAATGGAGCTGTGGTGTATCGCAACAAACTCAATATAAGCAGAAATTTCAGAATGATGCTGACTCAGACGTAAATATTTTTCAGAGTTCTTTTGAACCACATCAACTAATTTGTAGTACAAATAATGATAACTTGATCTGGCAGAATCAAACTCCTTCTTCGCCACATTATTGTCGTCCTATTAGAATAAGAATCGTTAAAAAATCCACTGACATAACTAATAAAGACATAGAATATGTAAATAGCTCAACAAATATTCTACAAAACACTAAAGTGACATTAGAAAATATATTATTTTCTGTCAAGCACACAGTGATGCTCACCATGGTTGACGCTCAAACAACTTTCATGTGGTGTATCTGTAACCAGATACAGATGAATCATCAGATGAATTGGAAGTATATTCTGATGAAGAACTGTGACTCTAATAATCACAATCATAATCATCATCAAAGTGAATACGTGTATAAACATTTATGTTAAGTTCGTGATTGGCCTTAACTGCCAGCAAATGGGAAAGTAGAAATTTCAAGGATATCTTACAAAAGGAAAAATTGTGCACATAATACTGTAGATTCTGGACATAGACTTAAAGTTTAATGCTTATAGTGGTGCCTTATTTAGGTACAATTGATTGTAACAGTGCTATTTTTTGAGGTGTAGTTTTTTATATCTGTTCATAGTACTTAATAATTGGATTAGAATAGTTTAAAAACGTAAAATATATTTTTTCTCTTTAAAATGTACTACATTTCTCTCAAAATACAGTTAATTTAATAAGAGGTTACATTTATACTCAACTGAATTGCAAAAATAATTTTGGCCGCCTAAATCGGCAAAATAGCCCACTGTGCGTCGGGTAATCAGCACGGGGTATCTAAAAATAACAACGATATAAATGTCTATTTATTTTTCCTTTTACTTACTCAACTTAATGCACAAACACATTATCATTTATTTAGGTGTAGCAGCGCACGGCGGGCATTAGCTAGTCTGATATAAATAGACTGTGTGATTTTCAAATGGAACGTAATGTACTCAAACGAAAAAAAAACTCAAATTTGAATAGCTTAATTCTTACAAGTAATTAATGTGTAAGGGGGAGTATTCTTACAAAGTTATGTTGTAAAATATAACAAATACAAACTTTATCTTCCTTTAAAATAATTGTACTATATAGAAGCAAAATATTCTGTATCAGAGAAAGATGAAATATAATGTTAGATCTTGTACAGTAAACTATTCTCATTTTAATATTCGGTAATAGAATGAAGTAATGTTGTTAAGTATGTATTTAAATTGACCGCAATATACCATTAATGATGCTGAATGCTTGTATCCGCTGCGCTCTTTATGTAAACAACAGTTTTTTTTTTGCCTCTTTTCGTTTACACTTTTTTCCTTATTGTCTCACCGTTTTTGTTAACTTTCGGTTATTCACACATACAGACACAAGGACAGGACACACACCCAGACCCAAGGTGGAGATTAAAAATCCCCTACACCGCCGGGAATCGAACTCGGGTCGCCGGAGTGGAAGGTAGGGACTCTACCGACTACGCCACGGCGGTGGACTAATCATTGGAACAGAGCAGTAACTCTGTACCGGGTAGAATGTATACCATGATTCAGCTATATGGATTAAACACACTTCTCAGCAATATTTCCTAATGTCCAATATTGTATAGTTTAATTGGTTAAATATTACATTGAGAAAAAACATTGAAGACTTCTTTCTTAATTTTTAATTAGTACATAATAATCTGCAGTACATGTAATAATATGTATACCTCTTAGATTATATATATGTATATATATATATATATATAAAATTTATTTATATATTAGGTTTCACATCATCATCTAGCGCCCTATCATTCTCCTCTATATATCTCTGCCTTTCCAACCTCTATTATTCAATCCTTTAATTTCATGATGTTTAAAACATCATCGATTCACAATGTTTTAGCCCGCCCTCTTGTTTTTCTTCTACCACGTGGCACCCTTTCTAGTTTTTTAGGGAATCTATCTACTTCATTCTTTTATATGACCATACAACGTTAATTTTGTTACAGTTAGTAACAATATTGTTCATACAGCTTATATTTTTATTAATTTTAGGCCTATTTAAGTATTAAAATTGATGCTAGATGTGTTATGGTAATGTATGACAATTGATTTTATATTGTAGCACGTTAAAAGTTAATTCGGAAAACCAATAATTACTTTAGCAAACTACATGGATGGAACTGGAATGCAACAGTCGTGTTCATACACTCAAAAAATGCTGTCTCTATCTTTTGTGCGTTTGTAAATAGATGTTGCGTTACCTACTTAAGTGAACCAGTAGAGAGGGTTGTTTCATAGCATTGACGTACTTCTTTATTTGTGTACACAATGGAGAAGAGATAGTAGTTAAGTTCAAACTTAAAGTGAACTATTGTGAACCCTGCTTTAAGAGGAAAGTAGGCAATATAGTGGGCAAATCACATGCAACTGCACAGTACATAATTATCATAAGTAATGCCACGAGTGTTTTCCAAATTATCGATAAATTCACGAACCACGAAGTGAGGAGAGAATTTATCTAGAGAATTTGGAAATCAAGAGTGGCATTTTTAGGACTGTTTAACGGACAAAATTAAGCTGTTAACTCATAAATCATTATTTAAATATAGTTATTTCAAAATATTTATGTATCTATTTAATGTAAACGGCGATGTTTGAAAAAATGAGAAACGATTGGTACGCTTCATTTGCTTCTTTTGTTCATCACTGCAACCAGATCATATTATTTATTGCCAAAGGATCACAATATTGTAAGGATGCACCCTTGTGGGGAAATTTATAACCAACGTTATAGGTATTAATTAATTTTATGTCCTATGATGTAAACATGTCAATTATATTTTCTGGGATGTTATTACCTGGGAAAAATTACATTTAAGAAAGTGCAAACAGTGGTTTTTTTTTTGGTGGTATAATCAATTGCTACAAATGTTTTTATATTTACTCCCGCATGCGCTATATGTTGAGATTCATGTACTATATATACAATCTGGTAGCCTTATTTCTTATGGAGTCAGTCACTGCAAAATGCTGCTATGACCTACTCAGAATGTTAAAAAGGAGGTGCTTTCTTTATTATGATAAACTTTAGTTGGTAAAGTTTAGGCGAAACATGACTGTGATTGGTTGTAAATAAAAATCATTGAAATGTGATTGGTCATTAACTCTCATTTGGGGCATGAATTAAATAGTCAAGTTCAAATATGAAAGTACCATAGAAACGTTTAACGTGAAGGTAGAGAAAAAATAATAAACAAAAGAGAAGAACGTTTTATACTAATACATGTTAAAGCACATTCTCGGATTAGTGTCCCGTAACTTAGGCTCATGATGGAAGAAGTGTTTGGAAAGCAAATCAGCAATTAGAATGTTCGTCGTGTACTGTGGTCGCATAATTATCATGGCCGCAGACCGCAGAAAAGCCACATGTAAGTGAAAAAAATGCAAGATTATTCTTTGCTAAAGAGCATGTTAACAAATCATAACAGTTTTGGGATCGTGTAATTTGGTCCAATGGAAGTAAAATAAATCTCTTCGGATCAGATGGTATCATAAGGATTTTAAAGAAACCCAACACTGCTGATGATAAGGTGAATACTCTTCCTACTGTGAAACACGGAGTGTCAGTTATGATCTGGGCCTGTTTATCTTCTAGCGGGGTTGGAAACATGCAATTCATTGACGGAATAATGGATGAGTGGCATTACAACAGAATATTGAAGTAAATGTAAAACGTGGTACTATATAAACGGGACTGGAACAGAATTACATATTCCAAGAAGACATTGACAGTTAACACAATGCAGACATTAACAAACTTTGATTTATCTGGAAAGTTCCGAAGCAGCTGAAAACACCTACACAGTCAGCTGATCTATATCCAATAAAATAATCTTTGGGCCCAGTTGAAGAAATGCGTCCGTAAAAGGAAAGGGACTTCAAAAGAAGAAATAAAAAGATTCATTAGAGAAGAATGGGATTAAAACACACCTGAGACAAATCATTGGTCAATTCGTTGCAACGATGATGCCAAGCAATGATTTAAGCTAAGGGATACTCTACTAAGTATTAAATGAAGATATTTTTCTGTGTTTTGGTTTTGTTTTTTAAGGATACAAACATAAATGTTGCGAACAAGTGAATGTTAAATTTTGTTGGTTCCAGTTTTAATTATATTTTGAATAAAAATAGTTGCAAAAGATAATTGTTTTGTGAAGTATAGGTGTGTTAGGCTGTTATATTCTGAAATGATTATCATTATAGCGGAGATGTAATTCTTTACGCGTCTACACACTATATTTGTTGTTAGTATGCTTAAGGCACGCCCATCATCTTTATTTTATGAACGCGGCCGTCTTATGCATAGATACAGTATATACACCATGATTCAAAATTGACTTTACAACTTTACAAGCTTATAGAAATTTATTTAGAAGACCTACAGAATTGGTTTAAATGTCATATGATAGCACAACTCATCAAGTTTTGAAGACCTACAGAATTGGTTTAAATGTCATATCCTAGGGCTCCGAGAAAAGCTATCCCTCACCTGTTCAACCACAGCTTCAGCCGTACGTGGACGGCCAGTATGCTTGGAATGACTAACAGAACAGCCAGTCCTAACAAATGTTTGGTGCCAAGAATAAATTGTTGGCCTGCTAGGAGGATCCTTACCACACTGGGTACGAAATCTACGCTGAACAATTGTCGCAGATTTAGTTTCTTCGAACAAAAACACACCTGTGAAAGCAGCCATTTTGATATGAACTACGTTAGCACGCGGTGAGAGAACTAGGTACTATAAAACTATATCGGTGAAAACGTGATGAGTTGTGCTATCATATGACATTAAAACCAATTCTGTAGGTCTTCTAAATAAATTTCTATAAGCTTGTAAATTTGTAAAGTCAATTTTGAATCACCCTGTATAAATGACGTCGAATTTGCGGCAGTTAAGTTAGTTAGTAAGATAGTTAATTCAGATTGGTTCTAGAAGACTTCTACTGAAGTCACGCTCTGCATCACCTCGTGAGCAGGCTATTTGTTTTGTGTTCTGCTAATCTTCCAGGAGACCGTCCAGCTTCATTCGAGCAGGCTATAATATTATTTTGAAGTTTGATCACTACAGGTCAAGCCTGTCTTCAGTTTGGAACAGGTCGCTCCTGTTTGCTATTAGAGCAGGCAGCTTCTTCAAAGTTATTCTTCAAGTTATAACAGTGCAACATATCGCAAGGTCACAAAAACATTTTTCGAAAATGTAGGCGTTCTTATTGTATTTCGACCTACTGAGTTCGAAAATGATATTCAAAACAAAAATCATATCACCCACAGGTCTTGCACAAATCACATATTTTGCAATAATCATATCACATAAGGAAGTAGTATACACACACACACACACACATATATATATATATATATATATATATATATGTTATATTGCAGATTGTCGCGGATATAAGTATGATTAAGAACGTTTTCTTGGGTTTTCCCCGTCATGGATTCAAGTTCGGCATCTGGCCACTGATTCCGACGTTTCGGCATGATCCCACATGCCATTATCAAGGAATGATTTTGATAACGACATGTGGGATCATGCCGAAACGTCGGAATCAGTGGCCAGAGGTCGAACGTGAATCCATGACGCGGAAAACCCTATAAAACGTTCTTAATCATATATATATATCACATAAATCACGCAGAAGTATAGTACAGCTTTAAAAGAGCAACATATTGAAATATACGCACAGTGAACAGATGTATACAGATAATGTGGTATAAAAGAAGCACAAAAATAATTCATTCCGTGCTTTATTAGTTGCCGTGGCGTAGCTCCTGCTTTTGTATGAGGAAAATCCGTGTGCTCACGGTAAAGCATCCAGCAGTAGTCGTCCATCATCCGAACATCCCAAGTTCCCTGGTATCGTCGTTCCATGTCCTTGATATCCTGATGGAATCTTTCACCCTTTTCCACACTTACAGCACCCAGGTTTGGAGGAAGAAGTCAAGGTATGAATTAAAGAAAATAGCTTTAAACTCGTTGAGCATCCCAGCATGTTGAATGTCGTCAGTATGTTCTCAACTATGTCGATATACTCTCGGATACGATTTTTCCCAAGACGTTTTGAACTAAACTTAAAGGCAATCCAGGCTTCTCACTCTACGGCATTCATTGAATGAATAAAATCTTCATCTAGCATTAGTTTCTGAATAACGAATATCTTTCAACTTAGCATCTGACAGCTTGGGGAACTTGCTGCATAGATATTTGAAACAGTTGCCATATTTAGGTAATGACTTGACAAACTGCTTCATCATGATCAGTTTGATGTACAGTGGAGGCAAGAATATTGTGCCTCTTTCCATTAGAGGGTCAAACTTGATATGTTTGTCCCCTGGAACCAATTTCAACTTTTCGGGTGCCACTGTTTATTTTCTCCTAATGTTTGTCACGAGCCCGACTGTTCCATTCATAGATTATACAGGGACATTTTGTGTATCCTGACTGTTGACCTATAATCTTACCCAAACAATCAAATCACCACACTATCCAATTATGGTGATCCTCATATTGATTTGTGTAAAAACTGTTTGGAATACGATGTTTCGAACATCATAATAGAATTCAGGAGGTCGAAATTATACAGAATGCCTAAATTTTGAAGAAAAAATGCACTGTTGTATTTGACTTGAAGATAAGTACAATTGTGCCCTCATTGAGCAGACTAGTTTTATTATGTCGTGTTAGTAAGACGTTTAAGTTTGATTTCAATACTTGTTGTTATAGAGCATATCTTATTAAGCCTTATTAAAGCAAAAGTTAAGATTGTGCTTAATTTCAATACAGTTTATTTGTCTACGGGACATATTGAACATTGTACAAGAAACAACAGTGGAGTGACATAATAGTGAGATAGGGTGTACTTTACGTAAACTTTGTACATGGTTCAGTGTACTGTTGATGTTCTCCGTAAACTTCGTGAAGTAAAATATCAATACTTGTGGACATTGTACTGCAACAAACTTAACTTCAGTACATCAAGTATCGATGTTATTTCCTCAATTTGATTCGATATACTATCAAATTCATCGCAGAATACCACGGCATATGTAAAATAATTAAAAATTCAACACGAATCCTTCACTACTACTTCAAGGTAAAAAATATTGGTTTCTTACTATTTGTGGCCACTTCTCATTAACTTCAGTGATAGTCATTTTTATTATAAAACTATTAATTAAATACGGCAATTTTCTATGGTTTATAATGTTAAATTTGAATTTTGTATTGTTAATAAATTTCAAAGATTGTTAACAAAGATTACATTATTCACGAGATTCCAAGGGAAATTTATATTGATCTATTTGGCCACAAAATTAGTCAAATCTATAAATTTCTATGATCATACTAATTATTTGCTTGCAATCTCGTACTCTTACTGCGAAATTTACCGATAGTTCCACTGCTTATTTCCGACCTTCCATCCATAATAATAGACAATATTACTTCTGTTCCGTGTAGATCTTGTTGCATTATTCCTTCCTAGTTATTCAAAACTTAACCGGGAAAATTTGAGGTATGTGTTACAACATGTAAGCAAATCTAAAAAAAACAGATGGCTTTATATGGAGATAGGCCGCGATATAAATACAGATGATTATATAGGATATTATTGTTTGACTTAAAATTTTAGAATGTCAATAAAGTCAAAGTTTAACAAACAACAATTAAAAGGAAACATATAAGATATAACGTAACAGCTAGTATAATTATAATTACATATACTGTATGATGTGAGAAAGTAGATACATAAAACCCAATATCATTTATGTTGATGGAAATTATCTATCCATGCCAGTGAACATAGGTTATTTCTTAATAACAGTATAGAAGCACTTAGTGAGGCCATAGCAATATTTGATAAATGGATTTTTGGAAGATCACTTCACTCCAGGAATTTAGATATAGTTCCTCCGGCAACTATCCCTATAATGATAATGTTCAGCTATTTATATTTATTCTTGTTGTAGGACCATGTTGATTCATATATTTCGTTTTATTTTCGGAGTCGACCTTTAGTATTTAATTTATACCTGACTCAAGACTTACGGTTGGATCTGGTATCAGTACATTGTGTATTAATCTGCCGATTCGGCTGTTTTCAGCCAAACCTGTAACTTCCTATTAGTCGCTATTCTTTCTGGAGGTGACAGTCATATTTCGAATCTTGTGATGCATCGGGTTACACAATCTCGGCGAACGAGCATCATCCCAGGAAGAGGGCAAGCGTTTCGTGTTCTCTGCGGCACAGACGACAGAGAATGTTGTCCTGGGATTTACTTGTAACACAATTAATTGCTGCAACATTGGAAGTATTCTATAAGGCGTCTCTGCCTACAGAACACTTTAATACCCTATGATCTTGTATATATATATATTTTGTCGACCGCGGTGGGATAGTGATTATGTTCCTTGCCTCTAGTTCAAATCCGTCTATGATCGATGGATTTTTTTACGATGGAAAAATCCTAGGGACAAGTTCTCCAGGAGGGACGATAAGCCGTGGATCCCGAGTCTAAAGATTTTCAGGCTCGTAAAATATTCTTAAGCCTGAATAAAACGGCCTCTAAGCAAAATTTACCGAATATTCCCATCCTAGTACTACCTTGGTTACCTAAATGTCACTATGGAGCGGAACGCTGACCACGAGCCACTCAATGACATTAATCCAAAATGAGTGTAACTAAATTAGTATGGTTGAATTTGGCTCCTGTAGAGAAAGAACACCTACGTCTCGTTGAGTGACATAAGAAATTATAAGAAGATATTGAATATATTTATTTGCTGTTGGATATTACTTACACTGAATAACTCCTCTTCCTTAATGAGAAAGCCTAATGTATTTTATGGAAGCTCGCTCTCTGAGATCCTGTCGAACTTTCCTGGCATGTGGTAACAAAGTTCATTTATCAATAAGCTTAGCGTCTGGTTCAATTTCAAGATGTTCGAGATAATAATTTGATTTTAGTTGCCTATTCCCTTGTACCATTGACACAATAAGCATTTTCTCAAAGCAATGCTTTGCAGATGTTGATATATTGTAGCCACATATCCCAGGACACACAGAAAAGGTTGGGTTCTTTATTTTACTTACCGGTATGTGACATATGGTCGATATAGAAGACGATAATTTTAATAAAAATTGTGAGCTTTCAATAGGACTTTTTTGTACTTGGAAATCATAGACATAAAGAAATTAAATGCCGATTTAAAAAGCATGTATTTCTAGTCACTATTAATTTTTGCATATCCTGACGTCTCGGGTTTTGTCTATAAACTTAATTATTACAGTTTATAAACTGAGAATCTTTTCTGTGGTACTATATGAGTGTGAAACATGACCTCCTACTTCAAGAGAAGAAATCAAGCAAAATAATAGTCACAAATAAGGTGTTAAGACCAGTATTCGGCCTTATGAGGAAAGATAATTTTGAATAGTGGATACTTCAGCACAAGCAACTTCACAATTAAAATTGCTGCCCTAATTTCATCGGGATTATTAATAGGTCTAGGAGATTAAAAGGGAGATCATATATGTCGAATGAGTGATAGTAGAAATGTTTTCCATTTTTTATTAGAAAACACTTGGGGGAATATATCAGGGAAGCGTAGGAATAGGAGTTAGGATATTATTCGATTGGACTTTTGATAACTGGTGGAACAGGATTTTAAGTTCGTGGGTTTAGGTTGGAGTGTACAGGGATATGGCTATATGGACAGTTTAGTGCGCTAGACTGGCTGGGGTTAGGGTTCGGTGAGAGCAGACGTCTTTCAAAGTATACGAGAGGAATACTATGGCTAGGGAAATCACTAGGAGGTTTATGTAGTATTGACAACAATGTGCCAATTTATTTTCACGTGCTGGGTACACTTAGTCGGTATCTCGACTACTCGTTTGAACGCCGAAAGCAGAATGTGGCGCCAATCGCAATTATTGGTCGCACATGGTATGTGCCACTCCGTCACTTAATATTCACTGGTATCCTGGCCTGTGCTCACTTAGGCTCTTAAGATAACTTTCACTAACTTTGACGTGCTAGTACTTTGTGACGCAATGCGCACGTATCGGTATCTTGCAGACTAGTGATTTTACGGCGTCGAGCTGAGTTCTGCTCGGTGGCGGGCGTACAATTAAGTACCCGACACTAGCCAAGAATATACTTATTTAGTTTCTTTGGGGTCCTTGACGATCATGCCAACATAATATGTGCTTTCAGCCTTTTGACAAAATTAGACTATTACAAATTTCGTGATTGCCCTCCTCTTTCATTAGTGGGTGGTCTTTGTCGGGTACTGGACGTTCACAGTTACATCTCGTAACGTTTACGCCTTTTTCCCGTCCCCGGGGTTGCCCAACAGTTGTTGGATTCGGTTCTTAATTACTCTATTTAGTCTGCACGGCCAGCATACCGCCAAAGACATTCCTCCATGAGCGACGTGTTCCTTGCCGTAATGGTATAGGAGCGTTTCCCCAGCGTCTAGGTTTGGGAATCTCCTCTCCTATTTTCAAGACTGTGTGTAGTTATTGTGCGCAGTTTTGGATTAGTGTTTTTTTAAACCAAGTCAACAATGGCTATGTCTTGTAATCCTATATTTGAAAAGAAACATATTAGTTTCTTTTGTATCTTGTTTATAGCTTCCTTGTATTTTCCGTAGTCAGGGGTGCGGGTCGACAACCTGTTTTTATTTATAAGTATTGGTCCTTTATTGACCTCTTATCAAACATTCATATTATTATAGTTATAATTTATTTATAATGCTCATTTTACTACACATGGTGTCCTGATCATTATGGCTCTAAACTCGACATACCTCCGAATATTAGCACTCTCCAGTTATATACCTATGTTAGACACTTTTAATTAAAATAGAATAATTACTTTTATGTTTAAAAATGGAGAAAGAGCCTAGGCAGGAGTTCGTGCTACACTGTATATGACAAACGAACTGGATTCTGTTAGCTAAGTATATGTATCGGTGGACGGCCTAAATATGATATGATATAGAATGAGTTGGCTAAGTTTATGTATCGGTGGACGGCCTAAATAAATGCATGATTGCATAAACCGATTTCACAAACGATAGATACAAAATTTTATTCGATAAAGTACCACATACTTAATTTAGAAAATTCCTGCTAGAATTCAGAATAATTGGGTAATTTTTAGCGCCAGGGGAACTTCATTACATTCTCAAGATATTTAATTGAAAACCACAAAAATCCAAATAAAACACTATAAAAGTGATCTGCTTAAATGAAATTCTCGATTCTTGATGTAGATAACAAGTTCAAGAGAAATATAGTCCTTCAGTAATTAAAAAAGTCAGGTGAGATATTGATTTAAACAAAATAAAACATACCGCTAATCCCAATTAATAATTTATTCTTATACATATAGCCTTACTTGATTTGTTCACTCAAATGAATGTGCTTTCCGTCATAAATATTAATTTACATTCGACATTGGTGTTACGTAATTTCGTTTCAATTGCTAATACGAACGATACGTTCAAACAGTTTGAGTTCATTATTGAAAAAATTGATTATTATTATTATGTAAACACCCATGTGGCATTGGGCAAGTAAAAGTACCTAAAAAGGGAGAGGTTAATATAAGGTAACAAATAAACAAATTTATATTATTCTGAACTAGCTCAATGGTGTGTCCATGTACTTGTGAAATAAATTTGTTTTTAGAGTAATTTTATTTAATATTGAGTCCTATATTTCATAAGAGTTTTACGCTATATTTATAATGTGGAATTTAAATAGAAAATGCAAACTAATTTCAAAGTATTGTAATTAAAAGGCCTTACGCTATAAAATGAAAATAACCTTCTGTATCTCAAAGTTTGAGTAAATATAGGGCCCAATATTAATGAAAGTTTCTGTAAAATCAAATTTATTTCAGAAGTATATGGGCAAAAATGGACACACCGTTTAGCTAGTTCAAAATTGTATTTATTTACTTATTTGACCTGATGGATTTAGCCCGGTCAGGTTAGTTAAAAAATAGGGATAGGCTTACAATAATTTGCATAGAACTGAAAATTGGTACGAATGTTGGGAACACCATTATAAAGGAAATACGAAAAATCCCCATCGTTCCCACATCTGCAAAAAAATGTTCAATGTTAGAGTTCACAAATATGGGCTTTGTTGCATGTTTTAGCTAAACGGTAATTTTAATCATATAAATAGGTCACAAAAAAGTTGTAGGTCATGCAAATATCTACAAAAATTGTTCTCATACTTTTTTCATAAGAATCGCCATTCTTGAGATATCACCATTTGAAACATCGAAAACAATAATATGCAGGTTTTCAACCGCACGTTAACCTCCTATACATCATCGGATATTCAATATAACTAAAATATTTGTTGTATAACTTATAAATACAAATTATATTATATGATTGTGAGAATACACATACGTATAAAATAAAATCAGTCCCTTATTTCAATGCCCCGTATAACCTTGAGCAAAATCTGCCGACAATTCTATTGTTGTCCGAGTGGCGACACGTATAAATGTTTTTTTTATAGAAGGCATAAATGAAAGACATTTAGTATAGTACTTATATTGTTTGAAAAACATGATTTCATTGATAATTAAGATATTTGGTCTGTATATTTTTACCTCTTATGGTTGTTTATGTTGAACATATGTTTCAAGGCTTCTGAGCCCCAACTTTAGCGATTAAAGACTGATATTTCTCAAGTTGTCGACCATGATTCTTGACTCCTGCTCCCTCTGCCTATGGTCCAATGAACTTGCTAATGAGGTTCCTTTCACCGGGAATTTCAAAATTCATAATTCTTTCCTTGTTCTTCTGCATGTAGATATTTTCCCATTTGGCGAGTTCTTTTTTATTTTCTGTTTTCATAATTTTGTGTTGATCTCTATTATTTTGTTTTCTGACCAAACGTGAGCAGCTACTGCAGAATTTTCTACTTCCCTCTTTTATAAAATAGTTAGAAAACAAAAATGAACTCACCATATGAGAAAAAGTTGTATACAGAAGAACAAGGAAAGAACCATCAATTTTGAAATTCCCGGAGAAAGGAACCTCAATAGCAAGTTCATCGGACCACAGGCAGAGGGAGCAGGAGTCAAGAATCAAGGCAGACAACTTGAGAAAAATCAGTCTGTAATCACTGAAGACGGGACTCAGAAGCCTTGAACCATATGTTCAACAAACACAACCATAAGAGGTAAGAATATACAGACCAAGTATCTTAATTATAAATATTTAAATGACATTTTTTTAAACGAGACATACATTATTACAAATGTCTTAAAACAGAGGAGGTGTTGATATTTGGACCTGCTCTTTTACTATACTGTATTTTAATATATAATTTGTATTATTTTTTAAACGGTGTAAAAATAGATGAAACGTTTTGTAGTTTTTATTTATAGACATTTTAAGATCTAAATAATGTATAACTCAATCTACATTGAGTTGTTGAAAAGTAAATAAATAAATAAAACAGAAGGCGTACCAAAGTTTTGTGTGAAAACATTACTGTTGTATATGGTTTAATAAAATAATGGATTTAAGCTCCATATATAAAGGAAATGCTCTTGTTTGGAAGCTTTTACTAATGACCATGTCGGGCGGTTAGCTTGCATCGTCGATGGTGATACTCGCCGAGTATTGATAAATTCAGATGAAATTGTAAAAATATAGGCCGATTAAAAGTTATATCGGCAATTAGAATAATAAAGTAAAGAACAATACGTTATTAAATGATAATATAATAAGCGACGAAACAATTTGAATTTTTTGTGAACAAACCATTTGATAACCATCACAATTCGTGATTCAACAGAGTAACAAATTAAGTCTAACATATTCGTAATAATATAGTGCAAGTGAGAAATGTAATTATTAGCGACTTTTATTGGCCAACAAGAGAGTCCTGCAATATTTTGTGTGCAAAGTTTTCCTGCCACACCTGTTGTAAGATAGTTAGTTGTAGTAAATTAGCCGTCGTAGAACATTGAGTAAATCTCGAAATCTTAAATATTTATAAAAAAATATTAATTATTAATGATTGTTGAGTGTTGCGAACGATATAGAGACATTCATATTTTCTTTATATATGTATGTATGGACTGATCTACGTATTTTAATATCTACATTACTCAGCTTCTGACCAGGACTCCATACATCAATATAAATTGGCTGCAAATGATAAATTAACACAGGAATCTATAAATATTCAAATTGTATGTAACCACTGTGGTAAAAATTTAACAAAATTGATAGAGGAATAAAAATTCTATAAGTCCATCACATCCAACAGAATACCGAGATAAATTGGTAAACCGTGGAGGTAAATCTCATCAAACAATTATTAACTCAACCCATATTGATGTTCCCAAACAATTATTGGAAGCATGATTTATGTGAATATCCAATACATATAGCCACATGTAAGGAGACATTTTTAGTGAAACTTAATGATTTTCAGTTTAATAATTTGGTTGAAGAATTCGATTCCTTCTTGGCATCTGCAGTTCACATTTTACGTGGTCCCAAACTTCCTGTTAGAAAATATTGTGATGCACGAAAAAAGAAAATAACTGCAAATAATCAACAAATTCATAAAACGTCTACTAATCTTGAAAGGGCTTCGAAACGAATTAAACTAAAGAGGAAAAATGCATATTGGTATCAGCTGACTCAATTTTATTTTTACAACCGACGTCGGAAGGCTCTCCGACTAGTATTTCAAGAAGAAAATACTTTGTTCTGTCGTTTGCCCTACATTACATTAATATATCTGAAATTTATTTTCTACACACAATGACTTTCTTCGAGAAGAATACCCTAACAAACTAGGTGAAAATGAAGCTGTTCAATTAGATGAAACATTTGATACTTCTATAAGTACAAATGAAAATATTGAGGCTACTAGGGAAATATCAAGAGACACTGCCAGTGAGCCAGAACATGTAATTTAAAGAGCAATTAAAAACAATATTGCGGCTGAAATGAAATCTCTAATCGCTACAAGAATGTTAGTTTCAGGAATTGTTTCACCAGTATCACAGAAAGGTCGAACTGTGTTAATTCATAAGAGCGATGATTAAAACGAACTTTCAAACTGGCGTACTATAATAATTTGTTCAGTAGTTCGGAGAGTAAACGAGAGAGCCCTTAATAAACGCCTGTGTAGTTACATAACCTTCAATGAACACCAGAGAGGTTACATAAATTCTCCAGGCACACACATTAATACATCTACCCTAAATAGCATCTAACAATAAGCTAAACAAAAGAAAGAGTCTGTATGTAGAGTTTTTTTGGACATCAGTAAAGCCTTTGATAATATAGGACATAATCATCTTAAGAACACATTACTAACTGGGGTGTGCCAAAACAATTATCAAAATTAGTATTAAAACTCAAGGAAGGAAACACGACTCAAATTGAAACGTATCAAAATAAAACTAAACCATTTACTATCAATCGAGGAGTTCTACAAGTTTCTCCGTTATCACCATTATTATATGACATTTGCAACTAATCATATTCTTGGTGAACTCTCAGAAAAATCAGTAACAAGTTAATATGGTTACCTATTACTTCTTGATCAACCTCATCTAGCAATTATGAGCTTTGCTGATGACACAGTGATTATAGGGAAAGATGTAGCAGCTGCCAGTGAACTGATAAGAATAATTCTGCAGTGTTACCTGGTAATAGGCCTTCAAATTAATATTTCCAAATCAGCAGTGCTTTCAATCGAGAAATGTAAACTATGTGAAAAAGATCTCCAATTTTATGGACATGCAATTCGTGCCCATAAAATCTCTGACGCTATTCGTTATTTAGGTGTCAACTTTTCACATCATATAACGTTTGATTCTAAGCAAACCCTTACTGAATTACGGAATAGTTTTGAAACTGTCATTGCTTCACCGCTGTTACAGTCTTATCAGAAATTTACAGTTTTAAATTGTTCCATATCTCCAACTCTAATTTATCAGTTCCAAACATTACCACCAAATGAAATTCCAAAAACATTTTTAGTGAATTGTGATAATCTTTTGAGAAGTGGACTTAAATAAATTTTACATTTTCCGAAGGATGTCCCTGATCACATGTTATATATTGAACGTCGGAATGGAGGACTTAGATTATTTTGTGCAACATGGGAAACAAAACCATTTGCCATATACTTTACCAAGACAATAACGCATATGTTACTACTCTCCGAATCCTAAAAGAGGAATGTTTATAATGTGTGAGAGACCTTAACATTAAACCTATTGACATGGATATTAATACACAAAGTCTTCTACCAGATGCAAGGAAATGCAGGAAACAACTAAGAGGCAGAGATGCAGTTCTCTGGAGTCAACTTCCTCATAAAAGAAAAGGCGTTGTACTCTACAATGAATATACACCAGCAAAATCTATGGATTCGTGATAACCAGGGATTGTCTTGTTCCGAATAGAGAGAAGCTATTAAAATACAAGCCAATATATCGGCGGTGCGTTCTTTGACGGGCAGGTCTAGGGACGATACCCGCTGTAGATGTTGTCGCAGAGAACACGAAACCCTTGCACACGTCCTTGAGACTTATCCGTTTGGAGAATCACTGAGAAACATTCGGCACCACACTACTCGAAATATGATGGCAGAAGCCTTGCGAGATTATGGATACACATTTTACGAGGAAGTTCATGGTGTGGCCACTAATGGAAGTAACAGACGAATAGATATTATTGCATTTAGACCATCTTCTAAAGTTGGTATGATATTAGATCCCATAATCCGTTTTGAGACTTGTAGTGACCTACCTGAAGAAGTTGACTGTGAAAAGAAAGCCATATATGGACCAATAATATAATAATAATAATAATAATAATAATAATAATAATAATAATAATAATAATAATAATAATAATAATAATAATAATAATAGTAATAATATGAAGTCAAAAAGTACTTAAAATTGGCAGGAATTACTAAAGAAGATATCCCAAACAGAGATATATTTAGAATTAAGGTGAATAAGTGGCAAGTTGACCAAGAGGACATACCGAAGAAAAAACTGGAAGAACAACCTGGACAGATGATAGAAAACAAGCTCATAGCAAAAGAATGAAAGAAATTTGGGCTCAAAGGAAACGCCTCTATGTACTTTGTGTAGTCCTACATGGGCTCATCCGCAATAAAAAAATAATGTTTTATTTATTCTGGCAGAGTTAAGGCCATAAGGCCTTCTCTTCCACTCAACCAGCACAAATACAAATATTTGACAAATATAGATATACACTATACTAAGTTTAAACACTTAAAGATACATTAAATGTAGCAATGTATATTTCATGTAGAAACCAATATTTTATACGACAATAACAATAATAAATCGATAATAATAATAATAATAATAATAATAATAATCATATAATAATGATACAATGATAATAATAATATAAACAAGATAAATTATACGAGAAACGCCAATTAATATATGTACCTTACACAGGGTAATAATGAAGTCGACGTTAGAGCAAATATAAATTTAGATTTCTTTTAAAATATGCCAATGTCCGGCAGCCCCTTATTTCTTGTCGTAGGGAATTCCAGTTGCGAGAAGTGAAAATAGTATATGACATGGAGTGATGTGATGTCCTATGTTGACTATTACAAAGATAAATACCAATTACACTGTCAAAGGATTAATGATTGGGGCAAGAGGTACTGTACCCGGATTCTCTGCTAAATTTTAGACTTCCTTAGATTTGGAAAGGGTGTATCTTTCTAAAATTGCCATCACTGTAATTAGAGGATCAATTTCAATTTTAAGAAACCATCTTTACAAAATGTCTATTTTATAGTATGCATACTTCAAATACTGTTTGAAATTTTTTAGAATGTATTTACAAATTGTATTTCATCAATTTCGAAAATTAATTGTCTGTATCACCTTGTCATTGAGCAATCCTCTAATGAGGAAAGTTGTATATAATAAAAAATAAACAACACTCTTAATGTCAATTCCTACCGTATTGTATTTTAAAATCATTTCATTTATTGCGTAAAAGTATTAAATATATGAGCTATTCTCCACAAGAAATTATCACAAACGGAATTCGCTTTCTTCTTGCACTATATGGAGCTCCAAAAAATTGTCTTGACAAGTATAGATATTTGTTTTCTGTAAAATACACGAACAATAAAAGGGTCCAACTATCTTATCTTCCTCCAAAATCTGCTGCTTATCAACATTTATATCAGTATACTATCAAGTTGAAGTTCTGCTTGGTAATCAACTGGATCCAGAAGACTGGGGTTGGAAAATTGATAGATAATACTTTGGATCCAATTCAATCGTTACTCTCGCTTACTCCAGAAGGATTTCGTAACATCATTTTTTGCAGTTCCAAAAAGGGTTGTAGTGTAAAATGTGGCTGTAAGAAAATTGTATTATCTTGTTCACCAGTATTTACCAATTGTCAAGGCCAGTCTTGCTCCGATGTTGAATCAAATTGAACACATAAAGATATACGTGATTTCAATGAGGAAACAACTGATACATCTGTTTCAGAACAATAACTAATGTCTAGCAAGAAGAAGAAGAAGTAATCGAAGAAGATATTACTGTCGAAGTAGAATTCGATGATTGTGAGTCAGATTAATATTACCCGGAATCAACAATAATTTTTGTTACTTAAATCATTCCCAGTAGTACCATTTTTAATTAATAGAATACTATTTAATAAAACTAAATCCCAATAGATCGTGGAGTATGCAAATCGGGGACATCACGTTAAAAAAATGCGCCAAGCACACTAACTCATAGGTGGTGCGGAAATGCGTGAATATTTTGCACAATACGACTTCTTAAAAATATTAGAATTGCAATATTTCAATAATGTCGATTCCTATGAAGAAAGCATGAGAACACTTTTTGTATATAATTGCATGACCTACTACTTTTGTCTGGCCAATTTTTGTGATAAAACTTACTGTTGGGCTGACAAATGCAACAAATCTATTTGCGAGCTTAGACATTGAATATTTTTTTTGTAGATGTGGGATCGATGGGGACTTTTGTGGCTTTCGTTTATAATGACGTTCGTAACATGCGCACCAATTTTAAGCTCCATGGAAGTATTGTAAATTAATATATTTATTTTGACTGGATTAATTTAAGACAATGTGATAATAATAATAATAATAATAATAATAATAATAATAATATATTTAAGCTGGCGCAATGAAGGACATAAGGTCTTGTCTTCCAATCAACTAGCGAATAATAAAATCATACAAAAATTAAATACTTATAATAATTTTAAAAATTAATAAAATAAACAACGCACAATGTGAATGTGGTCAAATTTAGCTAACACTAAAGAAACGTGGAATATAAATAAAATTACATAAAATACGAAAAGCTTACTATATGAATATTTATTGGTACATACAAAATGTTGAATATATTTTTTTACGCAAACATTTTTTATTTCTTTATGTGGAACTTATAATTTCAGTCAGTTTGAATTGAAATATTAATAGTGATTGAGAGTCTCTAGCATGACTGGAAAGTGAGTTCACTGCTCTAGTCAAATATATTGTGTAAGATGCAGTGTATAACATATCCTGTGCTGTGGTATCGAAAGTAACGATGTATATTGTGATCTTGTGCCCATTTTGTGATGAGTCAACAAATGTTGAAAACGAGTTGATAAATAACTTGTTTGTGAGTGTAGAATTTGGAATAGCAGAAACTTGTGTATGTAGCGTTCTTGTGTCATTTACACATAGCCATGATAAGGCTTCTAATAAAGTAGGCACGTGGTCATAACTACGGATTTGTAATTCAAATCGAATGCACGCATTATGAGCTTGCTGTAGTCTGCCAAAGAGATCAGTGGTCAGATTAGTCAGTAATATGTCGCAATAATAGAAATGAGGCATTACGAGAGTCTCCACACGTATTTTTAACTTCGTGGGAAGGAAGTTTCTAAATCTATTTAGGAAGTGAATAATTGAGAGTACTTTCTTGCAGGTATTATTCACCTGGATTCTTCATTCCAGTTACATACCCGGATTTTACTACTGATCTGTAGAGGATGTTTTTGCCATTTAGGAAACTGGACGTGAAATACTCGTAATGTTTAATATTTTGCATTCATCGGGTCCCTATAATTATGCATTGTGTCTTGTTAGCATTTCGAATAATTCCATGTTCCTTTGACCTTTGGAAAGGTGAGACTAAGTAGCTATTTAATTTGTCTAATATGCCATTTACAACGTTGGGTTCAGAGTGAAAGTAAATTTGAAAATCATCAGCGTACAGGTGATGTCGACAATAAGTAAGACTTGTGGATGTGACGTCAGTATAGATAGAGAACTGTAGTGGTCCTAACGCTGATTTTTGTTTGAAGCCATCCTTCAGAGATGGCCAAGATGATGAATGATTTGCATTGGATACTCATTGCTGGCGATCATGAAGCTAACATCTCAGCTAGTTAACAGCATTTTTCAGAAGATTCTTCTCTTCCGTTCATCAGGACAAATGTTACATTAGAATACAACAATCTCAAGATTATAATATTTTTTTAACTAGTAACTGTTGATAATATTATTAATAATAGCAATATATATAATTAGTAGAGTTAAATATATGAAGATATTAATAAATTGTACAGAAAGCAAGATATTTGAGTTCTAATATTCTGTTCCATTACAGCAGTTTAACCTCTCACGTAAATGAACTTTTACGTACCATACGAAACACGAGCCATAGAGTAGCACGGCCTAGAGGGAAAGGGATTTTAACTATGAATCTCATATATACATTTTTGATCACACAGGACATGGAGAAAGAATTCTAATGTACACGAAAAAAGTACCTGTTCAAATAATGACATTGATGTATTACTATATCGGTAATAAAACTGTATTAATATGGATCCATAATTTGAACCGATGTTTTACATTTAAAATATGTTAAAGTATTAATTACTAATAGCGAAGGAAATTTAAAGTGTGGGACATTTCGAGTCCCAGGACTGATTATTTTTTACTAAAAGCATTTCACTGAAACAAGGTAATCAGACAGATGAGATATTTACCTATGTTCCAATGCTTCTTGGTTTTTATGTAATAAAGTTGAAAAGAGATATGTTACTTTGACAAACGATTGAATAACAAGTTGCATTAATGTAAAATATTAACATATGAAAAGCATTTTGGAGAACTAAACGTGGATGAGATAAATGGGCAGATGGCAGATTAGCACACAGACACATCGCTTGCTTGTTGGACTGCACAAAGGCACAGGTTCAAACCCTGGTCAATAGAAAGGGGTGGGGGTGGTTCTCCATCCCATGTCAATATCAAATGCGTATTGAAGTCTCTCTTTGTCCTCTGATACAATCTGATTTGGTTGTCATGTAAGCCATTATCAGTTGCTGGTAAAAATGGATAAAATGTTACATGACCGGAAACAATTTTTCTGGAATCTTCAATAGCGAAATATTCCCATTGATTGAATTTTATTACAGGAATTTGAGAAAACTATCTCAAATGGTGGAAATTGTATTATCACCAGAACTTAATAAGGGACTAAGGAAATTTGAGTAGGTAACAAACTGATTCAACAGGCACTAAATTAATATTTCTTTTTCCTTAGATGTCCAACAAAGAGATATAGCCCAAGTTCCCCGCTATTGTGTATGTATATCGGGATTTAAAGTAATTTTGGCTGAAACTATATTTGTTATTGCCTTTTATAAATAAGCATCCATATACTGGAATCCAAAGTTTATCTCCTGTACTGTAGTTGATACATAAATTACGTAAGGAACTTCTTCAGTGGAGCATCAAAATAAGTGTTACTAAATTTCAGAAGAGTTCATGATAAACGTAGATAACAATCATATTTTTAGTATATAGACGCTCATGTATTTAGAATATAAGATATTTTATTTTTAAATTTCAAAATACTTCGAATCCCACATTTATAAATATAATAATTTAAGTGTACTACTACAGTCATTAAGTTCTGAGATTTTACGCCTGGAGGGTAGCACCCACAAGAATCTGGATGTCTCACAAGATGCCGATAACTAGGCGTACACTTAAACAGAAACACATTCTCCCTCAAAATAGTCGCCTCTAGCAGTTATGCACGTTTGCCGGTGGTATAGCTGCTGGAAGCAACACTGAAAGTTGTTGATAGGAAGGTCCCATATGGCTTCTCTTGTGGCAGTAATGACCTCTTCGGAAGAACGAAATCTACGCCCATGTAGGATTGCTTTCATGCGAGCAAAGATAAATAAAATCGTATGATGCGAGATCAGGTGAGTGCGAACTGAATCGCGTAAACGACCAAGGAACTATCTGAAGCGGATTTTGTTTTTTAGTTGCACCTTCTGGGATGAATACCATGTGAACAATTCCATTTGAATAAAAAAAACAGTTCAAGCATCACCTTGCCTTTTGACCTGTCTTGTCGTGGTTTTTTCTGTCATTGCGATAATGATGTTTTACAGATGGCGGATTTTCGTTTCAGTTGCGGATCGTAAAGGAAACACCATGTTTCGTCTCCAGTTTTTATTCGGATGAGAAACGTCGGATCATCGTCAAGCACTTCTGATGAGGTCACCACAAATCGTCAGGTGATCATCACG
The DNA here is from genome assembly GCA_030220185.1 of Diploptera punctata. Lineage (NCBI taxonomy): Eukaryota > Metazoa > Arthropoda > Insecta > Blattodea > Blaberidae > Diploptera > Diploptera punctata. The sequence goes on from JASPKZ010008787.1 coordinate 199,628, forward strand.
TTGATCTTGCGACAGGATTCCTGGCACACTGTGCTGGGTAGCACGAGACATGTTCATGTCATCAGACAGAATTTTGTAGCAATTGCCATGGCTGACCCCTACCACTACTGCCAGATTTTCTACTGATTGGGAGGGATTAGCACGCACCAACGTTAAAACTTATTCGATCTTGCATTTAGTTCGAATTGTTTGTGGCCGACCAGTATGCACATCATCTTCCAAACTGTCTCTTCCTTGCAAAAAACGTCGGTGCCACCTAAACACAACACTGCGACTCAATGCGTTCTCACCGCAAACTTGCTGCATCATTTGAAACGCTTCTGCAGCAGTTTTGCCCTATTTCTGACAGAACGTGATGTTTGTCCATTGCTCAAACTTAATCATCTCGAGTTCCGAGGTGGGCATTCTAATCACCGTCACAACAATGACCGTAGTTCTGCTTGCTTGCATTGCATGCACTCAACTGTCTCTTGCTAGCACGAAACTAACCGACAAGGTATCATACCACGGCGCCACCTATGCGCTATAGTGCACCACAGCGCCACTGTATGTTCAGTCTCAATACTTAATGACTGTACCATTTATATTTCTGTAATATATGAAAAGAGAGCATATAGAAAATAACTTAACTGTCGTTAAGATTAAATCACGCTTATATTACTCTCGGTACTTGGTAGTATATTATTTAACGCCTTAGAGTCATTAGCGAAGCAGCACAAATATGTGGAGCTCGTTTCCAAAAGGTACCAAATCCACAACATTTTAAATTGAGTTATAGGTGGCAGAACACTCTTGGATAGTTGAAGAATGTATTGGCATGATTATTAGGGCCAAAAAGTACCAAATCCCTTTCACAGAGGTCTCTAGCTAGAAGTAAAGATTCAGAAATATTATTTAAGTTGTGTGGACATAGTATGTTTTTCTCTATTTCTGTAAAATATGGTCTCGTGGATTTGGTACTTTTTTGTAAACTAGCTACATATAGGCCTATATGAGCGAAAGGGCCGAAAATAGTTTTCTCAGATGCCTACTGTTTCAGGCTTCAATTTCTTTTACGTGGCGTTACTTACTCACTGGCACTATCGAACCCGTAGATTCATGACTGCGCGGATATAAGCTCTCCATACATATCTATCCTGAGCTAATGTTTTCCAATCATTTCATGTATAATCTACTTCCCTCAAATCATAGTTAATGTTATTCTCCCACCTTATTCTTGGTCTTCCAACTGGGCGTTTACCCTCCGGCTTTCCTACAAGAAGCTTCCATGCACGTCTTTCATCCCATATGCGCAACATGTCCTGCCCTTCGCATTCTACGAGACTTAACTGTCCTTATTATATCTGGCTTCCTATACGTGGTGTTACTGAACAAAATAATCAACGATATACTACCTACTATAACTAATATTTATACTCCTCACTACAAACATCTACATATCACTCATAGAGAAACAAGCCCGCGTATGCCCACTGCCTAAAATTAAAACTCCCTCAACTCCGAACGACATTTGCATTTTAGCCACCCTTTCAAAAGCTATGGAACGATTAGTCCATAAACAACTGACTACCTAAATGAATGTAATCTTTTAGATCAATTTCAGTCAGGCTTCAGGACAGGACACAATACAAATACTGCTCTACTAAAATTTGTTATGACATATGCGAAGCCGCTGATAATCAAAAAGTTAGCATTCTTACCTTAATTAACTTTAATAAAGCATTCGACACGGTAGACCATGACTTGCTGTTGCTTAAATTTAAAAACCTCTTACTCTCTGAAACTGCCACCCTTTAGTTCAATTCCCACCATTATGAGCGCCAGCAGTCTGTAGCAGGCAATCATACATTATGTTCTTCTAGTTTCCTCTGTAATGCTGGAGTTCCTTAGGGTTCAGTGTTGGACCTTAGTCATTTTCAATCTACAAATGTTTGCTGTAAATTATAAACAAAATGTTTGCCTTTTCTCTCCTCCAATCCCTTACCTATACAGGGTGTTCATAAATTCCCATTCAAAATTGTAAAGCATGTAGATGGGAATGACTGGATAACGTTTTAATACGTTGTCCGGAAATATACCGTTTCCTGTTTCAGGTACAAGTTCGCATTAAGCGGTTAAATATCCCGCGTTTGCCATAGAAAAATCCATAGTAATTTAATTATGTATTTCTCAAATCATTATATTTACACAACCCAACATTCACTGATTTCGTGACAATGCAAAATTTCAGAGTGAAAATAAAGAAATTTCACTTTGTTACAGATATAATGAGACGGAGCGAGAGTACCGGAACATGATTCGCAGGTAAAATACATGCAATGCATTTGGTGACTGCTGCATCTAACCGCTGTTTCATAATGTATAAGTACTATTCACATTATTAAGTATAGTAGAGAAGTTTATTTTGTGTATATAAAATTATTTTTACAATAAATTGATATTTTTACAAGTTGTGGAGACGGATCATATATTGTAATATAATATTTTTACTAATAGTTTAAGATCCGAAGAGAGATCGACCTTCACCCATCTGCTTACCGGATGAAACATTGTTTTATTAAACTTGGAACATAGACGAATACATACAGAAAAAACTTGCATATTAAAATATGTACATGGCTATATTTAATTAAAATTATTTTGATTAACTTTTTTTCGGATTCTTCACCCACTTGTTTACCTAACAAATATTATTTGAACCGAGATTTTGAAACATAAGGAATATGCCTGGGTAGTACTGCCTAATCATTTCTGGTCATGACTACCTGGCAAGCAGGTATAAACCGGTAAGTTAATATAGGTAACTGCACTGATCTGTTTACCAACCAAATACATATCAAAATAAAGATAATTTAATTGCAAACACGATGGTATAGTTTTGCCTGCAATAAACCGGTCATGAAATAGTACTGGCAGCCTTTAAATTTTAAAAATTGGAGTGAGCAAAGGTGAGTGAGAGAGTAGCTGCCCATGACGTGTCTGATGAATGAAAGAGAGCGTATGCTTTTTTACATGCGATTGAGACGGACAGCGTTTGTTCGTTGTCGGAAATTATTGCGAAGTAACTGCGTAGAACACGTGCTACGTATTATTACGATATTTCTCAAACATTCATATAAAAATGAGTAAAAAGTGTTTTTGTGTATTTAACAAAATCTGTTATTGATTTTGACGATGACTCATTTAATAGTACTGTGCATCAAAGTTGGTTTTTCGTAAAAGAAAAAGTACGGTGATATTCAGCTAACCAAAGAATCGCTTGATTTTGTTGGTTATCACTCCAAATGTTACAGTAAAACTAAGTTTTAAAAAGTAAATGTAAATACGAGTTTGAACATTTAGTCACAAATCATGAAGTAAGTACCTTATAATTTTATTTAAATTAATGATGTTGAATTGGAAGACATTAAATATTTAAAAAAAAAGCCTTGTGTCTGTAAATTTGAGTATTGTCACACTTATGATCATTAATATTTTTTAAAAATATTTTAATTATGAGATATCTTTAATATCGTAAATTAATTATTTAATTAAAATACTAAATCTTACTTATTCATAAGTTTCATAAGTTAAAAAAAACTTAATGTAATTTTTGTGTTGTTTTTTTAATAATATATTTTACAATTCACAAAGGTGTTAAATATTATTCTTAATTTTCTATTAAGTAATTTCTTTTTTTATTATACTTATGTTTCCTTCAATAATAGGTGAGTTAAAAAATACATATCTCATTAACATATTACTTTGACGGATTTTCTGTAGCTTGATATCCTACATTTCGTTAAAAATGAAATGTTTAACATACCATACATATAAATTTAACATTCATAATTAAAAATTTGTGTACTTTCAGCCGCTCCAAAAGATTCCCGGCAAACGAGAAGAGCTGTCCTTCTCAATTCATGTACAAAAATCATCCGCACTCTTTCATTCAACAGACAGGTCATGCGAAGCTATTCTCTCACGCATTTTTGCTCACTCCGATTTTTAAACATTAAAGCCTACCAATACTATTTGATGGCCGGTTATTTGCAGGCAATATTATACTATCTGTTTGTAATTAAATTATCTTTATTTTATATGTATTTCGATTGGTAAACAGATCAGTTCTGTTAACTATATTAACTTACCTTTTTATACTTGCTTGACAGGTAGTCATGACCAGAAATGAGTAGGCAGTACTACCTAGGCATATTCTTTATGTTTCAAACTCTCGGTTCAAATAATATTTGTTGGGTAAACAAGTGGGTGAAAAATCCGAACAAAAAGTTAATCAAAATACTTTTAATTAATTATAGCCATGCACATAATTTAATAGGCATGTGTTTCTGGATGCGTTCGTCTGTATTCCAGGTTTAATACTAATATGTTTCATCCGGTAAGGAGATGAGTTAAGGTCGACCTCTCTTCGGATCCTGTACTATAACACCTCAACGTAATTTTACAATGAAATTTATTAGTGTTGAAATAGTAATATGTTTTTATCATCACATTTAAAATCAAGGTTTCACATTCATATAATACAACTCTTTTAATACACCAATATAGGTTTTATTTCACTTTACTTGATATTAATTTATTTTAAGTAGATTTTCATTAGTAAAATAAGCTTTGTAGCTAAGTAGGATTATATACTTTACCACTTATTCTTTGAATTATTATTATTTACAAATAATTCTATACACTTAAATGAATTAACTTGTTGAATTATTGTGTCATTATTTTTAAAAACTGAATTTTTAATTTACGTGTGTACATCTCAAACATTTTGTTTTTGGCCGTTAATAAATAAACTTCTCAATAATACATTCATTAAATCGCGTACGAAATTGTCTGCCATTCGCTCTAAGGAAAATGTTAGTAGAAACACTTGCAATGCCCCATTTTGATTATTGTGACACTATTTTTACAGACTTAAATATTATTTACACTCAAAGACTTCAACGTGTTTATAATTCTTGCGCACGTTTTATTTGTGGTATTCGCAAATTTGACCATGTTACACCGTCCCTGGAACAATTATCGTGGCTTCGTCTAAGAGATCGTAGAACTGTTCATTCACTATCCCTTCTCTATAAAATCCTTCACACATCATCGCCTAATTATTTATCACGCCGCTTCATCATACTATACGACACACATAATCTTGACACTCGATCCCATCAGCACATTGCCCTTTATATCCCTCCTCATCACACTGTATATTATTCATTTTCTTATACGGTCTCACTTACCAAAACATGGAATTCCCTTCCGCCCTATGTCAGAGACTGTCAAACTATAACATCCTTCAAAAACCAATTAAAGAATTATTTAATAACAAACTAACCTATACACCTCACTGATAGTATTCTTTTAGCAATTAATAAATTTTATTATCTATGAAAATAATATTAAGATTAGCAAATATTTTCTTTTGTTTTGTTTTAAATATTGTACAAACGTAAAATTAGTTTTCTATATCTCATTATTTTTCTTTGTTTTATACACTGCTCAAAAAAATTAGAGGAACACTTGTAATAAATTGAATAAGTAATTGTTTTTTAAAGCTGTTATGCTGAAAGTTGGACAATATGTAAATTGAATTATTAATTTTATCATTGGATACAAATTTTAAAGATCCATGGCCTAAATACAGAGAAAGTACCTCAAACAACAAATATTTAGAGTTTTTTTTTATTTTGGATGGCACTGGCCACTTCTAATTGGTAAGCTTACTGATGTTGCTATAGTGACGAATGTTGATTATTGCCTTGTTTATTGAAGTCTCTGACAAAATGAGTCATTTAAATGAGTTTGAAGTGTATCATGTTGTACATCTTTTACGACAAGGTCAATCTCTGCTAGAGATTGGCTAGAGAGCTTGGGGTATCTCCTTCCGTGGTGTCCAGGTTACGCAACAGGCACAGAGAGACAGGTCAGTATTGTAGAAGACGTGGCCAGGGCCGTAAATTTAAAACAAGCCCCCAGGATGACAGATACGTTGTTCTATCTGCTCTTCGACAGCGTACAAAAACTGCAAAAGACCTGCAGAATGACTTTCATATGGCTTCCGGAATCCGGGTTTCAGACCAAACCATAAGGAACAGATTAAGGAAAGAGAATATTCGTCCAAAAAGGCCCGATAAAAAACCACGCTTAACAAATGGGCATAAGGCAGCAAGACGTACATATGCTGAAAACCATGGTGATTGGAACCTGAACCAGTGGGAGTCTGTGCTCTTCTCGGACGAATCCAGGTATCGTCTTACACGTTGTGATGGTCGATTGAGGGTGTGGGGACGGCCAGGAGAAAGATTTTCTGCAGAAGCTGTGCAGAAAATTGATGGATTCGGAGGAGGTTCCATAATGGTGTGGGCCGGAGTTATGTACAACAATCGTACGGACCTTGTACTTGTTCCCCAGCGACTGAATGCTGTCCTGTATATCGAGCACGTTCTGGAAGAGCATGTAGTACTTGCTGCCATTGGAGTAGGCCCTGGATTTCTGTTTATGCAGGATAATGCCAGGGCACATTCTGCGGCTGTCACCAGGGATTTCCTGAGGAGGAATGAAATTGAGGTAATGGAGTGGCCAGCGATCAGCCCAGACCTTAACCCTATTGAACACTTGTGGGATCTTCTAGACAGGAAGGTCAGGAACCGACATCAAGCTCCACAAACTTTGCAGCAACTTGGAGATGCTCTGAAGGAGGAATGGGAGAATATCCCGCAAGAGGAAATCCAGAATCTTATTAGGAGCATGCCACGAAGGTGCCAAGGTGTCATCAAATGTCGTGGAGGCCATACACGATACTAACTCCATATAACGAGTGTTTAACTTTGAAAAATAAGCACAAGATTCAATTGCTTACAAAGCGGAATTATTTTAAAAGTAAATTGTCAGCGTTATTAATTTGTTTTTACTGACATGAGCAATAAATAAATAAATAAATAAATAACCACAAATAATGTACTTTATTAATTTCATATTTGTACCTTTATCCAATGAAAAAATATTTGCACAATTCATAGTGTTCCTCTAATTGTTTTGAACAGTGTAAATACGTTAGACAGGGACAATTTAATATGTTTTGATTGTGTACATTTTATTATTAGTTTTAGTCTTAATTTTAGCTAACATTAACTAGTTGCACTATAGATCGTAAGAAAATAGATATTATCTTATTGATCAAATTTTTATTTAGTATTTAATATTAGAGTTTATTGTGATTGCTATATTCTGATGTAATATGTTTGTCCTGGTGAGAGGAAGAGAAGACCACATGGCCTTAACTCCACCAGGCTAAATAAATAAATCTAAAAAAATAAATCTAATATAGAATTGCATGTTCCCTGAGCGATTTAATTTACGGTAACTGATATACTTGTCGCAGTTATTAATAAATCGTCAGCATATCACGTATGTTATATTAGTTTTGGCAAAATATTTCTTCGTAGAACAATTGAATTCTAATCACTAAAGTACGCCCATATCTAATTATGTTTTATCAGAACCTAAAACTGATTTTCAATTTCCGAAAATGTATCATAAATACAAAACAAAAAAATCTACACTAGATTGAGTTAAAAAATTCAAACTTCAACTGCTTTTAAACATGGAAGAAATTTCCATACGAGATTAACTATCTCACTGGCCCTATCAAACCCATAAGTTCATAGTCGCATAAACGTAAGCATTCCACACATCACTATCCTCAGCTAATATTTTCCAATCATCCCCTCTATAATCTACCTCCCTCAAATCATGGTTAATGTTATTCTCCCTCCTAATTCTTGGTCCACCAAGTGGGCCTTTTCACTGTGGTCTTCCTACAAGAAGCTTAAATGCTCCTCTTCCATTTCCCATTCGCCCTACATGTCCTGCCCTTCGCAGTCTGCGAGACCTAACTGTTCTTATTACATCTGGCTTCCTATAAAGACCATGTAGCTCACTGTTATGAAGTCTTCCCCATTCCCCTGTCTGTTCATCTCTCTTTGGTCCAAAAAGTTTCCTAATAACTTTCTTCGAAATTATCGCAATCATTCCCCCCTTATAGTAAGAGCCAATGCGTCGCATCCATATAATATAACTGGGAGAATAATAATTCTATAAATTTTCAATTTATTGTTCATTGAGAGAAGCTGGGACGACAAGAGTCTCTGTAGTGCATAATGCGTTTCCTTAATTGAGTCCATGTTTAATATCTGCGCATCTCATTCCTGTTATTTCGATACTACACTGCTCAAAAAAATTAGGGGTTATTGTGGAATAACCTATTAAGACTACGTTTTTAGGAACAGTATTAGATGCAATCACTTTCTATTACTCCAAAAGATTGTCAACAATAGTTTGAAGTCATTACGTAACTTCTGTACCACACCAGATGTCAAAGAGATCCTGATTAGGAATATGGCAAACAAACAAAGCAACATTAACATGGGTGAAAATGTTTCTTTAGTATGGTGTATGGCCTCCTCAAACGGCTAGCACTGCCTCACACCTGTATGGCATTGATGCAATGAGGTTAGCAATGAGTTCTTGGGGGATACGTGGCCACTCTTCCATAAGAGCAATGTGCAGCTCTGGAACAGTTATGGGAGGTGATGGTCTGCCTGCAATGCAACTGCCTAATGCATCCCACACATGCTCAATCGGATTTAAGTCCGGGGAGTAAGCTGGCCATTGCATACGCTCGATACCCTCCACTTCCAGCATGTCGTCCACCAAGCCAGCTCTGTGGGGTCGTGCATTATCGTCCATAAAAAGAAAAGAATCACCTATGGCATCAGCATAAGGCACGACAAAAGGTCGGAGAATCTCATCTCTATACTTTACCGTAGACAATGTACCACCTTGGATAACGTAGAGGTCCGTACGTCCACCACTACTGACTCCTGCCTACACCATCAATCCACCGCCACCATATGGGGATCTTTCACGTACAAAAGCTGGATTGTTTCGTGTCCCTTTTTCTCTCCAGATGAATACACGCCGACTATCACATTCCATGTTGAATCGCGACTCATCAGAAAAAAGAACTGGTCTCCATTCAGCATGCCTCCACCCACGATGTTCCTCCGCCCAGTTTCTGCGATCTCTACGGTGTTGTGGAGTTAACCTGTTACACACCATGGGCCTACGGGCATAGAGACCACTTCCATGCAGTCGATTAGGGACAGTTTGAGTTGACATCCTGCGTCCTGTTGCTGTTTGAAGTGTATTTCGCAGTTGAGTTGCAATCTGCTGTCTATTCCGACGGGCTGTTAACAAGAGGTAACGGTCATCCCTTGCTGTTGTTGCCCTTGGTCGACCTTGTCCGGCTCTTCTGTGAACAGTATGTTGTTTGAAAATGATTCCAAAGACTGGAAATCACGCTTTGAGACACCCCAATGGCTTGTGCCACCTCTTGTTGTGTCTGTCCAGCTTCCATCCTTCCTATGGCCCTCCAAGCCATTGGTTCAGGTAAATCACGTTGTCGAGGCATCACTGTCCCTAAGGCAAGTCATTCACTAACTGAAAACTGGACTGGATTTAAAAACAGCAACAAAACATTCACCCCCACACAACCCTTTCATATCAACAGTACAGACACTGCCCTCTGGTGTGGTACCGAGGTTACGTAACAACTTCAAACTCTTATTTACATTATCTTGGAGTAATAGAAAGTGATTGCATCTAATACTATTCCAAAAAAACATAGTCTTAATTGGTTATTCTACAATATCCCCTAATTTGTTTGAGCAGTGTAAATTATGTAACAAAATTGTAAAAAAAATCTGGTCTTAGAATATACAATATAAATTTTAAAAGGAAATTTAGAAAGTCATATTTAAAGAATTTGTTGAATTTGTTCTCAGTATTACACAAAACAAATTATGTTGTAAAAATAATATTTTTAATAATTTCAATTCTTATTTAGCTTTAAGCGTTTTTCAAATGAACACTATATTTCTTGTCTTATTATATTTTAGTCCACGCCTACGGTCTTGGAGTAGCGTCGCTACATCGTACGTAGCTGTCCCGGGATCGATCCCAGATTGGGACAAGTTTATTGAGTGATGGTTTCTTTCGAAATTTTTTGTTAAATCTGTAAGACAAATGTCAGGAATATGTCCCAGAATATTTTCTGTCCATCATAATCAAAATTATAATATTCACCATGATTAATATATATATATATATATATATATATTTATTATATATATATATGTGTGTGTGTGTGTGTGTGTGTGTGTGTGTGTGTGTGTGTGTGTGTGTGACAAGTGTGTTTTGTCTTAATGTTGTGTTGTCTCGGAAGAGGCCCTGGCATTGAGCTGCTCCCTTATTCAGAGACTCCATCCATGTCCTCGTGTGGCCAAGAATGCATGTATGTGATACACATAATTAAAATCCCTCTCCCGACAAGTCGTGTCACTGTAAGGCCCGAATGGCCTGTGGCACGTAACAATCTGTATAATATGAGAGGTAAAACCACGGTAATGGAATGGAATGGAATTATATTGTATTTGTGTAACCGCACTATTGTCGTTTCATTCTTAATTTTTATAGCCTACTGTAAATACATTACAGGTGATATAATGTTGAATTGTACATATAACTTATTCCTTTTGTAAGCTCTTGTTTCTCTCAAAAAGACTTGGGCGTTCTCCCCCTTCAAGGGAGAAATTCAATCACACTAATTTAGTTACATTTCTTTTCGGATAGACGTCATTGAGTGACCAGGAGTCAATTTTCCGCCTCATAGTGACACATACGAAACCAAGGTATAACTAGAATGGGATAATTCGGTAAATTTTCCATAAATGCCTTTTTATTCAGGCTTAATACCCTTTTACGAGTAAGAAAATCTTCAAACTCGGGACCCACGGCTTAAAGACCCTCCCGTAGGGTTTGCTCCTTGGATATTTCCATCCTAAAAAGTCAGTCGACTCCGGCCGGGTTTGAACCCACACCCCCCGTTACCAGAGGCAAGGAGCATAACCACTTGTCACATACACTACGTGTAACATCTTTTTTTTTTCTAAATTTGTAGTTGTATGAAAATTGTATTATTTTTATGAACATTTTATGAGTAATTATTTATTTTTGTATACACTACACAATGGATTCCTACTTCGTACCTGAGCTCGAGCCTTAGCTCATTCAGGGGAGAGATGCATGTATGTAGTGTAAAGTGCTGCAGCTGGAAAATAAATAAGGTAATAAATAAAATGAGTTTATAAAGAAATGGAGCAAATTAACGTGAAATTTAGTTTCATTGAGTTCCAGTGTGTGTGGGGGGGTTATATGGCCTGAAATTATCTTCCTAAAATATAGGCCAAAATGGACATTAGTATTGTGTCATGAGGAAATGTCGAGAGTTAAGAAAATAGAGGTTTCGGCTTTGGATTTTGTTGTGTTGTCTTTTTGTGTTACCCTGGAAACGTGTACTTTGTATTGTGTTTTAAATAAGAATCTGGTGGACGCTGCCGAAGCCACCTGGGGCGAAGTGTGAAGCAATCACAGAGGGCTGCCACCGTCTAAAGAGATGGGATTTCACGGGGCTCGCAATTTGCAGAGATCTTCTCAATCACTGCTCCCTCCCCCCCAGGCGCCCAATACTCTGAATATCCAAACAAGGAAGCTCCCGATTCAATCTACCTTTTACACAACACTGGTTAGGGGTTCAAGAAAGAATGGAGAGATTGTCCTCTGCGTTTCTTTATCTCGCAAAACACACTTAACTTTAAGTACAAGTGGGTAAGGAAGTTGCGTCTTTTAAATTTCTACATGTTTGAGAGCTGTGCTATGATTTTTTTTTCTTCGCATGCACCAAACATTAAGAATTTTGTTAGGCTGCATGATTTAAACACACCAAACATATTTTATATTTACTAATCTTTGCAAACTAAATTATCAAGACGTGCCCACTAGAGGAAATTGGGTTCAGTATTTCGGGTGCTACTTGAAAAAAAAATGTTACATACTTTACGAATATAATTAGTATATAGAAATAAAAAAAAATAATAGTTTAAAAAAACTAAAACGACACGCTTTATTAGAAAACCGAACTAAAAAATGAAAAATAATTTTAATTTCCAACACGCTTGAGATAAAATTAAAGTGGTCAACAAAAAAATCTTCTCTAACGTATCTAGAGTAAAATTAGAGTTATCTAAAAAAAAAGTAATTTTACCATCAAAAGCGTGGGGTGCTTTATATGGTTTTTACGTTTTCTTCTTAGAGACTCTACGTTTACCAATATCTGATTATTATCAAATATATTAATTGATATAAAGCACCCCACGCTTTGATGGTAAAGTTATTTTATTGTAGAAAACTCTAGTTTTATTCTACATGTGTTGGTGATGATTTTTTTGTTGATCACTTTAATTTTATCCGACGCGTGTTGGATATTAAAATTGCATCTCATTTTTTAGTTTTATTTTCTAATAAAGCGTGTTCTTTTAGTTTTTTAAACTATTATTTATTTTTTAGTTTTAATGTTTTACTGAATAAGACACAAATGAAAATATCTTTAAATTCGATACTATTGTAGTATGAGCTAAACGTAATACTCTACTAAAAAAATCCTCCGGGGCGGATTTGAACCAGCGACCTATGGGTTACTGAAATTATATACCACTAAAATCTGACAATTGAGCTCTTACTACGATTGAGTAAGAAGTTGATAAGTCCGCAACCTATTATACCGTTTTTTATTAGTTTGATTTTCTGCTGAATCTGGCCAAGAATTTAGAAACATTTATGAAATTATTGTATTGGCATTGGTCCTTTACAAGTATACAATGTTTTAATCGATCCAATGGTTTTAAATGGGTGAAAATCGCGTTGAAATAATCCGTTACATAGATAGATACATCCATAGTAATTCTGCCCGAATATAGGTCCTTCACTGCAATCATAGCATTTTCATGCTATGTTTGCAGCTTTACTAGGGAATTGTGTAGGTGTGGTAGCTCCACACCGGTGAAGGATGATGATGATGATGATAATGGTAAGGACGATAATGATACGGATGATGGCCATATGATTTCGGGGACCGTTTGGGCCTTAAAGATTTCCTGACATTTGTCTTACATGTGAGGAAAAACCCCGATAAAAATCTCACCCAGAAAAACTGCCCCGACCGGGGATCGAACCCGGGCCCGCTGCGTGACAAGGCAGCAAGCTACCTCGAGACCACAGCGGTGGACAGATAAATACAGGTCAAGCTAATATAAAACGTGTAAAAGTACAAAAAAAAGTTATTATATACAAATTTAAATTTATATAAATATATAATAGCATTACTAAAATAATTAATATAGACCAGCATACCCATGTTTTGGTACAAACATATTTTCCCTTTTTTTCGATTATATAAATTTATTCATTGCATTGTTACATTGCGATCTTAACCCTATCCTGTCCAACGTGAATTTTAGTGAATCAGGTTTCAATATTCAATATATTCTTACAATTTATTAGCTATATAGTAGTTTGCTGTTAAATCAAAATTTAAATATACTTTCAGTTCTTGCAGTTATTACTGTCAAATATTCCCTTTTAAAATGACATAGCCCTTGAGGGCCAAAATGTCTCAATTCTTTTTAATTTAAAACACATATATAATGTGTTCAGGAGAATAAATGTTATATGTAACTTGAAGATTTTCTAAAGAAGTAATAATTTGGGTTCTAATGCAAATTACTGACATTTTTTCGATTGGTCTCAATATAATCCAGACTACAGTCAGTGAAGTGAATTATTACAGGATGCGTTTGTGTTTTCAAAACCTCTTCATGATTATAAATTTGAGGCATAAAATATTAATAATTTTATTAGTAGATTAGTAGTAGCAGTAGTAGTAATAGTAGTAGTAGTAATAATGATAATAATAATAATAATAATAATAGTAATAACAACAATAATAATAACAATAATAATATGATACATGAAGGGCAAAAATATTAATCATTGATACAATTTTAGAGCAAGTAAACAGTTTTAAATATCTTGGTTTCAATTCATCATGTGTAGAAATTGAAGATATTATCAATAAAGTAAATAAATAATTTCTAATTTGTGGTACTATTAATAGAACTTTTAAAAATTCAAGAAAATAAACAAAACTGAAATGTTTTAAATGTAATGGCTGTTCCTGTATTGATTATGGATTAGAATGTTGGACGATCACTGGAAGACAAGAAACAAAGATTGGAAGCAATTGAGATGAAGTATTTAAGACATGTAGCAGGATATACTCTGCTAGATAAAAAAACTAAATGAATATAAAGAAAGGAACAAAATATTTTCAAACTTACTGATCGAATAATTAAATATAGGAAAGCCTGGAAATTACATGTTGTCGATAGAATTCCAGAATAAATATTTCCAAAATTATTGCTGAATTTTAAAAGAAGGAGAAATGTTGGACGCCCACACTCAAGATGATCTGAAGAATTCTAACTATTCTAGCTTTCATAAAACCGGAACGAGCCAACTGCTTAATCCTTGGATAATAATAGTAATAACAATAACAATAATAATGATAATAATACTAGTAGTAATAATAATAATAATAATAATAATAATAATAATAATAATAATAATAATAATAAATGTTAGTCTATGTTTGGCAGAAACTAAATGCGAAAAAATAATAGTTATTAATCAGAGCAGCCATTTCGGATGAACGTTTTATAACATGTTCATTAATTGATGTACTAAATATGTTATTAGCTATTTAACAATTGTTTTATTAACAAATTTTTAAATATAATTTTTATATAATTGTCTATATATTTCACATTATATTTAATTAGCAGTAAATTTATGCAACGTTGTATAATTATCCTTCTGTTTGTTTATTGCGGATGAGCCCATGTAGGACTACGCAAAGTACTTAGAGGCGTTTCCTTTGAACCCAAATTTCTTTCATTCTTTTTCTATGAGCTTGTTTTCTATCATGTGTCCAAGTTGTTCCAGTTTTTTTCTTCGGTTTGCCTCTTGGTCAACTTGCCACTTATTCACCTTAATTCTACATATATCTCTGTTTGGGATATCTTCTTTAGCAATTCCTGCCAATTTTAAGTCCTTTTTGACTTCATCAATCCACTTCATAGTATCCACTGGAGTATTACTTCTGTTTTCGTAGAATTCCATTATTTGTTTTGTACATTTTAACCTTCGTTTTCTAATATCACTATGAATGTCTGTATATATTTTTATTTCCTTTTTACTTCTGAGTCTAAATGGTTTTCTTATAATTTTGCATTCTTTTTTCACTATATTATCGATATCTTTTTTTCTGTTCAAAATTAATATTTCTGCCCCATAGAGGCACTCTGGTTTAATTACAGTGTTATAGTGCTGTTTGTGTTATTATATATTTTCTTCCTTTATTACTATTTAGTTTTGTTTCTTTTAATTTGTAGTACAGATTTTACTGTTGTGGAATGTCACCAGGACATGAGTTTTTATTCTTTCAGCAGTACTAAAAGTATAATATATTCACTGTATAGATTACTTACATTCAGATATATCTTATCATCAACCGCTGTTTCAGTATAGAAGGAAGATCTGTCCTATTATCATCCAGATCTTGAACAATTTGTTTCCCACATTATTCCACAATACTCCTTGATTTCGTCCTGTCTTTTAGGAGACTTTTTTTCGGTCCCCTCTTGTATCGTGGTATCTAGTCAAGGAAAAATTTAGTCAATTTACTTGAAAATAGGTCCGCCACAGTTTATTTCTATTCTTCCTATTTAAAATGAACATGTCACCCCACCATTATTTTTTTCAACAAATTTGTTTCCTATCTTTATAAGTACATATCTCTACATCGTTTATTTTGTAGTCTACAAGCGACGAAGGGCAATGAAGCTTATAAATGAATAGGGAAACATGAAGGCGATGTTTAACAAGTTACAGAGTGAGTGGTAGATGCAATTTGAGAACAAATGTATAAGAAAGTTAATAAATAATTACATTTAGCAAGGAAAATGTTTTAGGGAATAAAGACTTAAAGGAAGAAACTAATCCGAACATTAATTTAGAACGGAATATCATATCTTGCCCTCCTGTGACGTTATTTGCAATGACAATAATATTATCAGGAAATAGTTTATAGGCCCATCTATTTGTTCTACGAATCCATATTACAAAACAATTAGAGCTGTAAGAAGCCTCGGACCGGTAAAAACCTCTCATAGATTGACATTAAAAAATTGTTGAATCTTGCAGCACTTTAGACTTGCAAAAATTGAAAGAAGGGGAGGGGGTTATGCGGATGGGATTGCAGCCCTCTTATCATCATTTGGTCTGGACCAGCGATGTAAAACACGAGCTCCATGAGACGATGCGCACCGATATGCTCACGGAGCGCTCCACTGGACAGGTAACGCTATCTGGTGACTAGGTTCAGATTCAGCCCTCAAACGCAGTGATGGGCATGGCTGCATCCAGCAAGGAGGTCTTGCGAGAATGAAGCGCTGTAACAAACTTTCTTCGATTCTAATTGGGAAGCTACATTCCTATGCACAAAAGTTGGTAACAGCACACAGTGTTTAGTGTGTAAACAATTCTTGTCAACAAAAAGGTTTAATTTAAGACAGAATTATGAACGGAAACATGAAAATGACTTTAGAGATGTAGAAGCAGAGGAACACGTTCCATTAATAAAACGGTTAAAGACAACTGTTCATGATGGTGAAGAAGATGAGATATTATTTCATGTAATCAACACTATAGAAATTCATATTAAAGCACCATTGAGGTCATGCAATAAGATGTTAAATATATAAATTTTACCTGGTAAGTCAGTCGTCCTCAACTCAATTATTAAACTTCAAGTTATTCTAATATGGAGGCCTTTCGAAAACAATGTTTCATCTTCTGCGTTTTAACTTGAACTGATGGTGTTATATAGGTTGTATAACGGATTTATGTCAGCGGTTATGTGCTCGTTGAGTAGGTCTTTATTCCCTACTTCTTTTAGAATCTCTATGTTTTCAGATGCTGATCGTTGTTATTTTACTCTCTGTTGTAGTATTGACATAGAGTTATCGATTTTTCAAATCGATTACCGTGTTTCTAGTATGTACTTTGCAAAATTTAATTTTTTTCATTATTAATACAATTTTTGAAATGTGCCGAATTTCGTGTGTTAAAGTTTCTTATTGTTTTGCCTATGTAGAATTTTTCACAACTATTACATTTTAGTTTATAGACGCCTTTATTTTTGTACTTATTAGTTGTTACTGTTTTGTTAGAAATTATGTTATTGAATTTATTATTAGTTTTAAAGGCGATGTTAATGTTTTCATCTTGTTTCTTGATCGAATTAGCTAATTTGGTCGTTTCATTTCCTGTATAGGGTAGTGTAATCCAATTGTTTGTATTTGTGTTATATTCGTTTTCTAGTTTTGTTATATTTGTTAAATTGATTTTTCTATTTTGTTTTCTGACTAACTTGTTGATAATGTCTTCTTTGTATCCATTGTTGTATGCAAGGAATTTTACATAGTTTGGTTCTTTTCTGTAATTTGTTTTGTTTAGATGATTCTGTAAAATTTGAATTAAAAAACTTGAAAAATGATGAAACGCGGCAAGAATACAAATCAAAATTGCCAATAGATTTGAAGTACTGGAATCTTCGGATGACCATGTGGCAAACGAAGAAGAAACTGATATAAATAAAGAATGGGAGGCTATAAGAGATACTATTGAATTGTCAGCATCAGAAAGCATTGATTGTTTAAAAAAGACGCAAAACAAGAAATGGTTTGATGAGGAATGTGCCGACATTGTAAAGAAAAGAAAGCTAGAAAAATTAAATGGTTACACGAACCAAATGAGGTAAATTTAGAGCAATTGGGCAGTATTAGACGGGAAACCACCAAGCTACTAAAGAGTAAAAAGAGGGAATATTTGAGAGAGAAGATTAATGATCTTGAAATGAATGCAAAAAATAGGAACATTAGAGAATTATATCAGGGAATTAGTATATAGAAGAAAGGGTTTCAGGCCAGAACAAACATAATTGGGAATGGAAATGGGGATATGATTGCAGATTCCAGGAGCATATTAAATAAATGGAAAAGTTACTTTAAGCAGCTATTAAATGTACATACAGAACAGGACATTGAGGAGGATAATTTACAGACAGCAGAAATGCTACTCGCAGAGCCAAGTGCATTAGAGGTTGAAATGGCGATTTAAAAATTGAAGATGTATAAAGCATCAGGTTCAGATGAGATCCCAGCAGAACTGATAAAATCAGGAGGAGAAAAATTGATGGACAAGATACGCTGGTTGCTTAGTATGATTTAGGAAAAAGAAGCTCTTCCAGATGAATGGAAGGAATCAATTATTGTACCAATTTATAAGAAGGGAGATAAAACTGATTGCAACAACTACAGGGGCATCTCATTACTTTCAACTTCGTACAAAATTCTAACAAATATATTAGTAAGCAGACTTACTCGCTATATTCATGACATTCTAGGAGATCGTCAATGTGCATTTAGAAGAATCAGGTCTACAACAGATCAGATTTTTAGTATAAGACAGATTTTAGAAAAGAAATGGGAATATAATGGTACTGTACATCAACTATATGTAGACTTCAAAAAAGCATATGATTCAATTAAGAGGGAGAAGTTATATAGTATCCTACTGGAGTTCGGAATTCGTAAAAAGTTAGTAAGACTATAGGAATGTGTCTAAATGGCACAGAGAGTAGGGTGCGTGTAGGCAAACAGTTTTCGGACACATTTGACATCCAGAATGGGTTGAAGCAAGGATATGCACTATCTCCTCTACCATTTAATTTTGTACTAGAGCATGCCATTAAATCTTTAGAGAATGAGGAAGGTATACAGCTGAATGGTATTAACAAGCTGTTAGTTTATGCTGATGATGTAGTACTACTGACCGATAGCGAGGAGATACTAAAGGCCAACACGCACACACTATTGAGTAACACTAAGAAATTAAGACAGGAAGTAAATATCAATAAAACTAAATATATGGTCACACGTATAAATTCATTAAATAATGGAAATGGACAGCTAATGACAAATGAGGGAAATTTTGAGGAAGTGACTGAATTCAAATACCTAGGAACAATAATCACAAATAGGAATGAGATGCACAAAGAAATGAAACATAGGCTCAATTCTGGAAATGCATGCTATTATGCATTGCAGAGACTCTTGATGTCCCAACTCCTTTCAAAAAACGTTAAACTGAAAATATATAAAAATTTATTCTACCAGTTATATTATATGGGTGCGAAACATGGACTCTTACTTTAAGAGAGGAAAGGAGATTACAAGTATTTGAGAATAAAGTACTTAGGAAAAGTTTTGGACGAAAGAGAGATGAACAGACAGGTGAATGGAGAAGACTACATAACTATGAACTACATGGTATTTACAGGAAGCCAGATATAATAAGAACAGTTAAGTCTCGTAGACTTGCGATGGGCAGGAAATGTTGCGCGTATGGGGAATGAAAGACTTTCATGGAAGCTTCTTGTAGAAAAGCCAGAGGGAAAACTTCCAGTCGGTAGACCAAGAATGAGGTGGGAGATTAACATTAACTATGATTTGAGGGAAGTAGATTATACAGGGGTTGATTGGAAAGCATTTGCTCAGGATAGGGATGTATGGAGAGCTTATGTCCGTGCGGCCATGAACCTACGGGTTCGATAGTGCCAGTGAGTAAGTAAATAAGTAAGTGGTAGTTTTAACATTATGTTGATTAGGCTGATGAAGGTACTCATTTTCTGTTGTATTGCGTGTCTCGATTTTTGGTGTATAGCTATTGTGTTGTTTGTTGGTTTTCTGCATATGCGCATGTCGAGAATGTTGTTAGTAAAATTTTTGGGATATGTTTTCAGTGTAAATATTATTCTGGATTTATTGATCTTCCTTTCCCTTCTCTTCAGTGAATTTAATATTGTATTGTGGATTTTTGTTCACTACTCTGCGATTTGATTTTTTTATTTCGAATGTCATTGTGAAATATTATTAGAAGATCATCAACATATCTTATACTAATATTTGGATTCTGAATTTTTCTTTTAGTTTTTCAAAAATGTTTTTCCTTCTTCTAATGTTGTAAAAAAAATATCTCTTGCTTGCATTTAGTGACCTGTAGTTTCAAAGCTGTCTCATCTAGTAATTAAATTCCACTCGAACTTTCACGAATGATGAATTTGTTCAGAATTTTTTAAAAAGTTGCTGGAAGAAATTTTGTATCCTCGTGAAAAGAAATTATGAATCTGTCAGTCTCTGACTTAATCACCATTGCAAACCGGGGCACACTATATTGCGTGTGATATAGAATTTAAACTCCCTGTACGACACTCAGACCTCTTTTTGTTTTTTTATTAGCATTCGATGAGAGTTTTGACGTAAGTGACAAAGCGCACGGTTTGATGTATAATTTGAAGTACAACACCATCTTTTGACGTGCTTGAAATACTTCCTAAGATTTAATATCATTGGAAGACAAGCACTACAGTTGAGGCATATTTGCAATGACATTGAATACACCATAAGTGAAAAAGGACTATCTTGGGGGAAAAAAATAGTATTAATAACAACAGATGGGGCTCCAGTTCTGGTGCGGGAAAAGAAAGCTTTTGTTGGTAGAAAGACAACTAAAGGTTCACTATATGAATGTCTCGATATTTATACCAGTACATTGTCTAATCCACAGAGATACGCTGTGTACAAAAAGCGTACAAATTGGCAATGTTATGGAAACCATTATTTAAATAACTAATTTCATTAGGCCAAATGCCTTGAATCATAGGCAATTCAAGGAGTTTTCTGCTGTCCTTAGACTTCGCAGCATACTGAGTATTCCATATCACTGTGAGGCTGTCGGTGGTTGAGCCGTTGATAAAATTTTTGGCTCGATTGTTTGAATTATGACAACGTATTTGTAACGTTCCTAAAAGAAAAGGAAGAGACAAGACCTTTTTCTGATAATCGAAGACCCAAAATGGATAGCAGACCTTGCTTTTTTAACGGATTTTGTTGAGCCCCCTGAACCATTTGAAATTTAATTCATCTTCAAGTGCAAAAACAATTGATTACAGAAATGTGAACTTAATTAATTCGTGCCCCCTTCATCAAATAAAAATCTGTCTCGGATTGACCAATTGAAAGAAAAAACAAATGGTCCATTTCTCTATACTAGTTACTCTTCCACACAAGGGACATACTTTCTACCCCCTACTGAAGATAATATGTCGATTTTCGTCCCACCACCTTCTTAAAGAATTCGAGAGACGATTTGCTAGATATTGAAAGTTTAGAAACTCAGTTTTTTGATTTTTTGAAAACAACCACTGTCAGTGGTGGTTAAATAAGTGGCGTGATCCAGCAATGCAATTACAACTCATTGAACTTTAATGCCAATCGTCCGTCTTTGTGAGAAAATTAAGGAACTCGGTGGATTTAGGACATTTCTACAGGGAGCTAAAATAGGGGTTCAATTTTTCACACGTACGGTGCAATGCTGCTAGGTTTGTGGGTATGTTTTGGGAAGTACTTATATATATGTGAACAGGGCTTTTCAGAGTTCTTAAAGAAATAAAGGGCAAGACAGAGAAATAATTTCTGACAGCAACCTGAAGTATAGCCTCCGTATTTGTTTGGCACAGGATATTTCTCCCAATTTTGAAAAATTAGTACTGTATAACCAAAAAAATGTCAAGTGTCAAGTAAAAATGCCCAGGAAGTAGCACCCTGATCAGAGGTGGATTTCCTAATGTAGGAGCAATAAATATATCTTTATTTCCTGTACCAAGATATATTAAATCATGTTTGTTAAAATGATATAGAATTACATGAACATGTTAAACGAATTGTCATCTTTTGTTTTTTATACGTATAGGCCTGTTGATTTTGAATGTTTTGTTCAGGCAAATATGAAATTTTGCAGATTAAAATCTTTTGAGGTATTATTTAATACTATAAAACTGTTAATACTATCTTTAATAAATGCTTCACTCCTGTTTGTGCATTGTTTTATATTTGGACTTTTTTCTGTTACATATCGTTCGTGACTATGGTAGACTTTCGTACAAGTCACTCCGGAAGAGTAAACAAAGCAGCAGGGAGGGGGTACAACTACATGCTCCGCAGGTAGTGCCGAGCTCCGCACGGAACTTGGAGCTCTCAACTATGACATGACTGATCTATAGACCGTTGCCGTGGCGTAGATGGTAGAGTCCTTGCCTTCCTATATGGCTACCCGGGTTCGAATCCTGGCGGCATAGGAGATTTTAAATCTTCATCTTGGGTCTGGGCACAGAACAGAAGTTTGGGAAACCATTCAGTGACCTATAATTCTTCACTTTTGTCATCAGAGCTACTCTGATATAATTTTCTTCCTTGCTACAGCTTTCGAGTTTATCGCAAAACAAACTTTCAATTTTTTAATTTCTCCATTTAGAAGTTTTTATCCTAAATAATTCACTGATATTATTGAACCCAGAGCTTAATGGCCGCGCCGGCATATGCTCCCCAGACATCCCTATCCTGAGATAACGTTTTCCAATTATTCCCTGTATAATTAGTCTTCCTGAAATCATAAAATAATACCAATATCCCATGTAATGTTTGGCGTAACTACTCTCTGGTTTTCTAACAAGAAGTTTCCATGCCCTTATTTACTCATGCCAAAAGCACAATCCATCGCATCCGGCGCTTTTCCTAATATTTTCAAATAAGAAGTTTCCATGCCCCTCTTTCATTCGTGCCTCATGTCCTGCATATCACGGTCTACGAAACTTAACTCTTTTTATTACATATATGGTATCCCGTAAATATTACATAGTTTACTTTTATGACGTCTTCTCCATTTACATGTGTGCGTGTATCTTTGGCCAAATAATTTTCCTAATAATTTTATTCTCAAACACTTGTAATAATTTGTCCTCACTTAAAGTAAGAAAACATATTTTGCATTTATTTAATTTAATCGTAAGAATAACCGTGTGTATATTTCTAGTTTATGTTTTCTAGAGAAACTGGGATGGCAAAAATTACTACGTTGCATAATATCTTGCGTCTCCAGAGTTGAGCCTATTTTTTATTTATTTCTGCACCTCATTACTCTACGCAATAATCTTTTTTATGTATTTTAATTCAGCCCCATTTGTTATTAACTGCCTATTTTCATTCTATAATGTAATATATTTCTAAAAGTATAAAATAACGTATCCATATTTAGATTTATTGATATTTACTGTCAGTTATAGTTCCTTAGATTGAAAATTATTTGTGTGTTGGATTTTAGTACTTATTTGCTGTCGCCTAATAATACTATATGAGAAGCAATCTTATATGAAGATAATTCATAATATTGTTAAGTATAAATTATGCCTGGAAAAGTGGAAGAGAAGACCTTACGGTCTTAACCCCATCAGGTAAAATAAACCATTATTATTGTCAGCAATATATTCAGACAAATGAAATACTTTATACACAAACACACACACACACACACACACACACACACACACACACACTGACATTTCGAAATGAAAGCCAAATATGACATGAAAAGATAAATTATCGCAATAACGGGGATTTGAACCCGGATTCCCTCACTGTATAGTTTAGCGCGATACAGCGTCGGTAGTCATATATATATATATATATATATGTGTGTGTGTGTGTATATATATATATATAAATAATCGATTTGTGGGTATTTGGAAGTGTAATATTTTGGTGTTCTTTAAACACAACTCTTTTCTCTAGCTCTATTCTACCTTATCTCTATAATTATTTTTCTAGTTATCTTAGACTACTCTGAAATATTTTAAAATAAAAAATATCGTTATTTTTTGTTGTATTTAACTCTAAATAAATATGAGAAATTATTCGACCATTGAAGGATTTTTGGTCCACTGTAGTGGTCTAGTGGTTCCCCCACAGCAGTTAGCCCGATTTCGATCCCCTGTCGTAAAGTGTTTCCTATATGAGATTTTTGCGAGTGTTTTTTTTTCTAATTTTACTTGTAAGAAAGAAGGATACTTTAAGACACATAGAGTTCCCGAACATTATGTGGTAGATGTTAATTTGAGGAAAATAATCAGGGATTTGTTTGAAAATGTGGAGAAAATTATTGCGAAATTAAATAATATGAGTAATTTAACATGAATACAGGGCTTAACATGACCTAACCGACAAGCTTCTGGAACGATACCCACATATTTGATAACTTCTTGTTAAAGGGACATATACTCCCAAACATGTCGTTTATGAGTTATGCATCTTGGTTCTTAAAGTGCACACTACGTCACGTATCCAAGTTCTATGTCAAACGTATGGTGTAAATGGTTACCGCAAGACCTCAGTTCGTTGGCTGAATCAATTATGTAATTCATCACATCGAACAGAATCCTGCCATGTTTGACAGATCTTGAAGATCGTTGCTGCGGAAGTATCAATGAGACAACGGACAGTCTGTTCGAACACATATTGTAAACTATCAAAATACACATTTTAATAAAATGCATTTTGCGTACAATTCTTTATACTGTATTCGATTCTGAAACTTACTGTTAAGCATGTTGAGCAATGAGAAGAACTCGTATACAGTATTCTTGTAAGTACAAGTTCCTTAATAAAAAAGATGACACCCTCTCGGTATGACTTACCGCTCTTAAAATATTGTCTGTGAGGTCCTGTTACATCATGTAAAGGTGCTGATTATATAATTGTTATAGAATTACGAAATCCATGACAAACAGTAAATATTTTACTTTCGCTACTTAAATAGGCTGAAGAATGTAAATTATTTTAATATTAGATTAGATTAGATTTATTTAGTCTGGTCGAGTTACGGCCATGTGGCCTTCTCTTCCACTCACCAGGACAAACATGTATTGCATCAGAATATAACAATCTCAATTAACTCTAATATTAAATACTAAATAAAAATTTGGTCAAAAAGATAATATCTATTATATTACGATCTATAATGCAACCAGTTAATATTACTTAAAATTAAGACTAAAAGTAATAATAAAATGTATATAAGCAAGGCATATTAAATTGTCCCTGTCTAATGTATATAAAAACAAATAAAAATAATGAGATATAGAAAACTAATTTTACGATTATACAATATTTAAAACAAATCAAATGAAAATATTTGTTATTCTTAATATTATTTTCATAAATAATTTAATTTGCTAATTGTTAAAAGAATACTATCAGTGAGGTGTATAAGTTAGTTTGTTATTAAATAATTCTTTAGTTTGTTTTTTAAGGATGTTATAGTTTGACAATCTCTGACATAAGGCGGCAGGGAATTCCATGTTGTGGTAAGTGAGACCGTAAAAGATAATGAATTATATACAGTGTGATGAGGAGGGATCGTGTGTCAAGATTATGTGTGTCGGATAGTCTGATGAAGCGGCGTGATAAATAATTAGGCGATGATGTGTGAAGTATTTTATAGAGAAGGGATAGTGATTGGACAGTTCTACGATCTCTTAGACGAAGCCCCGGTAATTGTTCCAGGGACGGTGTAACATGGTCAAATTTGCGAATACCACAAATAAAACGTGCGCAAGAATTATGAACACGTTGAAGTCTTTGAGTGAAAATAATATTTAAGTCTGTAAATTACTTTGTTTGTAAAAATAATAGTCTGAAAGGCAAATCAAGCTTCCATTATTAGTCTTACAAAAACAATAGTGATGTAAGTTGAGTTAATTTGATTGTAATTAATACTGTTGTC
The DNA here is from genome assembly GCA_030220185.1 of Diploptera punctata. Classification (NCBI taxonomy): domain Eukaryota; kingdom Metazoa; phylum Arthropoda; class Insecta; order Blattodea; family Blaberidae; genus Diploptera; species Diploptera punctata. The sequence continues at coordinate 225,374 of JASPKZ010008787.1, forward strand.
TTTAGTAGACAAGAGTATAAAGTACTGAACTGTTTGTGGAACTAATTATCTAATCCGCCGCTAGTGAATTCTGAATTTGTTATCAACACACTTGTACTTTATTGCGTCGCAACAATTTCACCTCTCCTGTGAGTGGCAGATGGCCGTATAAGGTAATCGGGGTCGAATTTCCAATTGTCAGAAAAGGTTTTATATTCCATGTAGTGCTGCAGGATGGTCTTGGTTAACATTTCAAAATATCTTACATTATTTATTCGCTCGCTTTTTTCTTTTAATATACTTTGCACAAATACAATATATTTTCATTACGTATCTCTTGGGTCCACCATTGTGACGCAGTGATGATAACGTCTTTTCCTCAGGCGTAGAGGGCCCGATTTCGATCCCCGATCGGATCATGTTTCCTGGATGGGATTTTTGGGTTTTTTCCTCACTTGTAAAATAAATGTCTCAAACCATAAAGCTCAATTAATCACCAGACGATATCGGTCATTATAAACAATTATAAGTTCGTATTATTTCCATGAATTCAACTGTGAATGGTATGTTATGTTTTAAATGTCCGTATTATCCCGAAAGTGGCCGGGAAGTAATAACTCGTCCAGGTAGGCGATTATGTCCATTTTGGTCAGAAAAATTATCCAGGGTTAAAATATATTCCTGATATGTACTGTACCTTACAGGGATGTTCGAGTGGTACGAGGCATCAAAAAGTACCTCCAAAGGGAGAAGTTAAATTGAAGATAATAAAGATAGAACCTATTAATCTGTTGATCCGATGATTTGACAGAATTATGAATTTGTAAATGGTTAATATATATATATATATATAATCGTTGTTAATGTAGTAATGAAGCCAAAATATAAATTGTTCATGGATGTAAATCTGCTGACTTTACCGTACCTTTGATTTGTTATTTAATGTATGACTTGAGGAAGGGATTTTAAATTGCATTACACTTGCCTGTTGGATCCGCCTGGGAAGAACTTTCTGCACAGGATTGGAAACATATCTAATCAACGCTGTAGGGGAAATTCAGAATCTAAACAACCGAGAGAAGCACAACGTAAAAAGAGATGGCTCCAGGATATTACGGGATCATCACCGCCTGTAAAATTCTCTATCCACAAAAAAAATAATAAAAGTTCAGTGAAATGCAAATTAAAACCTACGCACCCTAGCGATTTTCTAGAAAAACTCGAGTTTCCCACGACACACTTTACATATTTATCTTGGTACAACAAAACAAGGTACTACATACATACTCACTGCTGACATTGAACCCGAATGTTCATGCCCACGCGGGCATATGCTCCACATAATTCCCTGCACTTAGCTAATGGTTTTCCAATTATTACCAATATAATTCACCTCCCTCAAATCATGGTTAATATATTATTTTCTAATCTAACTTTTCTTCTACGTACAGAAAGATTTTCCTCTGGTTGCCTAATTATAGGGCACCTAGCCCTCTGGTTTTCCATGCCCGTCTTTCTTCACCATTTGCGTGATATCTAATGCGAATTGCAGTCTGAGACTTAAGAATCGCAATACATCCGGTTTCCCATAAAGATAATTTATTTAATTGTTCGTAGTCTTCTCTATTTACCTGCCTGTTCATCTCCGTTTGATCGAAAAAATTCCATATGAAATATATTCGCAAATATTTGTAATCATTTCTCCTAATTTTAGAGCAAGAGACCGTGCTTCGCACTCATATAATTGGAACAATAACCATTTTTATATCTTAGTGTAACTTTTTTAAGGAAGTTGGGAAAATATCAGTGTATGTATTGCATAACACCATGCATTTTCAGAGTTGAGCCTTTGTTTAATTTATTTGTGCACTTCAAACCTGTTTGTAATTATTGTCCTTTGTATTTCTATTCAGACACCTCTTCAAAATTTCCCTCATTAAATGTCTATTTTTATTATATAAATTATTTCTATATGTAACCATGTATTTTTGTTTTTTTATATTAAATTCTAACACTGATATAATTGTGTTATTTAATAGAATGTGTGTTGGCTTTTAGTATTTCCTAGCTATCGCCTAATAATACTACATAACATATACCAAAAACCTATTAACATCATTGGTTCATTGAGTTAAACGCCCTCTTCATCCACGTAAGATCTGACTATATACTGTAAAACAAAATTGAATAGTAGAAGACCATGGGTAATAGTAAAGGAACTTCGGGTAATTTGGACCTCTGTTTTGAATTTGTTCTTTTTCTTCTTTTAATTAAGGGATTTGAATTTTGTTTAATTACAGTGATTATCATTAGTGTTGTAACTATGAAATAGCATAGATATTTTCAAATATGGAAACATCTTCATAATTTATAAACTTTTTTACATTACAAAAAATGTCCACTTCACTTCCATATTAGAATAAAACGGACACCATAATAGATTTTGGTCTATTTTTAAGTTTATCTACTCTATTAATTTATAAGGACAGGCACAGATTAATCTGAAAATATTTATGACTGATCGTAATTAAAACGCGTTGATTTGTATTTAATGTTTTGAAAAATGTTTGTTGATTATAACATTCACCCATCATTCAACTGCAGAAAGCGACGATTTTTGGTTTAGTAACATTAAAAGAATATTAAATAAAATTAATTGAGTGAATAGTTTTTACAGATAAAATATAATATAATAAATATAATATGTATACGTTTAAAGCGGACCCAGAGGGTCCACATTAACCTATTTCCTTTGTCATTTTTGTTTTATGCAGCCACCATGTAACATAATTTTAAACCAAACCCTTCAGTATATTAAATCAGCATCTACATAATATAATATATTTGAGTTTTTTCAACATTTGTAATAATGAATAGCAGAAATTAAGAATTGATTCTTAGCTTGAAAAACTTTCAAAGTGGTCATTTTTATAAATATCACAAATAAACACTTCTTCGCACAAAGAATAACAACGTAGACTTGAAGCCGTCGAAGTTGATGAGGGGAAGAAGTTAAAATATTTTATGTTTGAGGAGAGCACCAATTAAAGAAAATATCAACAGGGTCCACTCAAACAGAAGGGTTTACATAACGCGAACTTCCTTATTAACAGAGCCCTGGAAAGTATCTTGTAGGTTTATTTGTACCGAAACGGATACTGATAAAATGCTTGACGAATGATCGATTTATAGTTCGCTGGGATAGCGTGGCTCCTACTACGACTAATTCTTGCCAAGTGGGTCCGGTTCGATGTCAAGGGGTGTTGAAAATTTTCATTGTAAAGTTTTCAATATCGCTGCTGTATAATTTTTAATTGCTAGATAGAGCACCATATACCTTAAATTTCAAACTCCTGTGCAGTATGTTGGAAATGCATTCAGTATGGTTTATACCAGTACTTCCGTCAGATGAGAAGTTAAACCTGCCAGTCCTCTTGGTATTTTTCAAAAGTAACAGGCTACTTTCTGGCACCGAATTCCACTTTTACTCTTCTCTTCATCATCATCCTTGATAAAACATACATGCACTTCCAAAACACTTAAATATTCCACCATTCTACACTCTTCTCTATAAGTAATAGAATGTAGGCCTATATCATCTGAGTAATATGGTCTCCCGAAGTGGTGTGTAAATTGAAAATATACCATATTAACGCTAGCTATCCGTCTAATGTGAAACACGAAGTACGAAATGTGATGTGGATGACGCTTAAACATTCATGATCAGAATTATCGGGAATGCTAGGGGTGAATGTGTCATATTTTTTCATATTGTACAATATAACGTTAGAATGTTTATCTTGAAGTCTTTTTATTACTTACGAAGTTGGAACATTTTTACACACTATGCTTTCATATGGTGGAACTAAAGAGACAGAAATGTACTGACACTTGCTGGAGAGTGTTTTGCACATGGTATACCCTGTTTCCGAATAACAAAAAAAAGTATAATTGCATAATACTTATAGTTGTTGCATGACGCGTTATAAAGAAAGAGACTACATTAAACCGACGCACAGTGGGGCAGAAGCGCATAAAACTTTGCTGAAATTCTAAAAATGAATATACGCTCAGTCTAACATGTCGGATAGCAATGAACATGGGAGGACCTGCAGCAACACAATCTAACCCGTGGAGTCGATATGGTTGCTCTTCTCCGTTCCAGAGACTTCAGTTCACGTAATGTTTTAGCGATTATTGGCGGTGTTTACAAGCGACATGTTCTTCTTAAATGTGTGGCTTGTCTGAGTATTAATTGAACACTATTAGGGTTAGTCCATACATTATTTTAAGTTATGACAAGATACCATCAGGTATTCCTTTTATTTTCTAGTATGTGATTATCCTAATGATAAATAATAAAATGACATATTATGTTAGGATGTACTAATAATTTGACTCTAATTACGTGAGAAATACCAGGATACCATACGAGTTGATCTTTCTTATCAATTGAAATATGTACATGTGGTTGACCGCAGTGGCGTGTATTCAAAACACGTAAGGTAAGCATTGCTTACCCAGGACTGAAAAAAATATAAATAATGAGAAACAACATAGAAATAATATTTATTGACTAACATAACATTTCAATGCAATTTAAAAATAATATTAGCCCACCTGGTCACTATTTGCGTAGTCGATTTGTTCCATCCTGGTCCCCAGCTATAAACCACTCTTGCTCTACACGATAAGCAAGACGTTGCTCGTATGTGATCGTGTGTCGTCGTAAATTTTCGTTGACTTGTCTGTGGTCCTGCAGTTTCAAATGTGCGGGACTTGAATGGTTTCGGTCCATGTACAGCCGGAAAATAAGACAACCGTGTCGTCAGCATATGAATATATAGAGCCAGAACATATTTCTAAGTTAATTTTGAGTAACTAACTAATATAAAGTAGGAATAAAATTGGTCCGAAAACAGTCCCCTGCGGTGCACCTGTATTAATATCACGTTTAAAACTGTAGTTAGCGTCGATTTTTGTTTGGGTTTAATTACTTAAATACGATTTAAATAGTTCTAAATCGGTTCCTTTAATGCCAATTTTATCTAATTTATCCAGCAGTATGCTGTGATTTACTGTATCTAAGGCTTCTAGGATATCTAAGAAAATTCCTCGGCATTTATTTCTTGTGTCTAGGTTATGAATTATGTTTGAGGTGACACTCATAATTTCATCCTCTGTACTTACATTTTGTGTGATACCAAATTATTTCTGCTTAACAAACAGTTTTTTACGAGAAATGTATTAATCGTGTCTTTATAAATGTTTCAAATATTTTAGAAAAAATTGGTAAAAGTGATGTGGGTCCTTAGTAGTTAAGATTACGTTTATCTCCAGCCTTGTAAATTGGAATAATCACGGCGCGTTTAAGAGCTTGAGAAATTCCTTGAGAAATGCACAAATTAATTATGTAGGTAAGTGGCTTAGCTGTAGTTTAGACAATAAGTTTAAGGTGGTTATTTGTTATTCCTTCTGTTCCTGGAAATACATTATTTTTAAAATTATTTTATAATGTTGATAATATCGTGTTCGCTCACAGTGAATAGAAATATTGAGGAAGTGATTTCCTTATTTTCAAAATTGTAGTGAGGAGAATTACATATTTTCTTATTTATGTTAGTAACTATGTTGCTTCCTATGTCAGTAAAATCGTCATTAAATTCATTGGCAATATAATTTTTATTCTGTACTAGCGTACCCGGCAGACGTTGTCCTGCCCGAACGTTCAATTCTCATGTCATGGGCGGACGCTAAAAATATGTTACTTTTTTACCATAAAATTCAGCAATTAGGACATAATTAGATATTATTAAATAAGTTCGCAAGAAAACCTCTTACAGCCTTCTGTTGTGGCTCAAGAAGTGTGAATGATGACGTGACATAGACATGAACATTAGAATTGTACCCTCCTTTGCAGAAAAGTTAAGAACCGTCATATAACAGTTATATTAGAGTGAAAAAAAAGATAAATTGATGAGAGTGAATCAAAACATTTTTTTTTCTTCCAGCTAGATTTCATTTCTTATCCACTGTGCACCGATCCCATACTGGCCGACGTTCCATGAGAAAAATTTCTTTCCCAGTAGAGACTCGAACCAGCGTAAATCCCGTCGGCCTGCGCCAAGACTTCTTGCCTTAACCACTCGGCTACAGTGCGAGACTCTTGGCATCAATGAAAGACAAAAATGGTTATTGTGAGTTATCCGTAAGAGATAAGGGACTTTTGGTATCAATGAAAGACCAAAATGGTTTTGTGAGTTATCCGTAAGAGATAAACATATGCTGTCGCGGATTTTTTGTAGAGCTTTTTGAGATATTCATTTCTGTGTACAATAATTTTGTGTATTTCTTACGGTTTATGCAGCGTAAGCGTCCAAAGAGCTACAATTTTCACGTTTTCCACTACATAGGGCGATTTTTAAGAGTGTAGGAGTCGAGTATCACAACTCTCTTATGGCCTATGTTCATCCCGGGAATCTCCTAAACATTTTGCAAAAAACCCCATCACAATCGGATCAACTGAATGGCCGCGCATAAAGTACGAGCAAACAAACAAACATTAATATTATTTATATATAAGATTTGTTGACCATCCTGATTTATGGTTTCATTGATTAAAGATTGTTTACTTGAAAATGTATCAGTAGCCTCATTGACGATCTGCCATAATCTTATAGGGTCATTTTTGTTATTGTTAATTTTTCAGAATAATATTTATTTTTCAAAGATCTTATCACGAGTGTTAAAATATATCTATACAATTTATATTTGCTAAATAATTCAGTTTTCAAAGGTTCACGTTTTTCTTGCCTCGCAATTTTATCTCTAGTTCTTATCGATTTAACAATGCCACTTGTAATCCAAGGTTTAATTATTTCTGTATTTGCTGGAAATAGAAGAGACAGTAGTAGAATATTTGGAGATGTGATTACTTATGGTTTTATAAAACATATTGAAATTTAAGTCCGCATCTGTGCAGTTCAAAATCGTATTCCAATTCAAATCGGTCCCAATTTTGGATTTAATCTTCACAATTATAAACTGAGTGATTAAAACATCTTGTGAATTTCATCCTGGATTCTTTAAACTCCGGATGTAATACTCGAAAAACAAATATTGTATACGATTTAGATACTCGAGTTCTAGATTCTCTGAAATCACTATCATTGGCAAGGTGTCGGAGCCCATAACTCTGTCGTACTTATACAACCAAAACTACTGCGTAGTTCAATGTTATGAGATCGGAATGTGCACAATTAATGTATATTTCCTTAAGTCCTACTTCTTATTGTTATAACAATAAATTTAAAAAATATACAGTTACTACAATCTTTCTGAAGTATTTTTCTTATTTAAAAAATAATATCGTTGAAGTAATTTATAAAAGTGTAAGGACAATTGATAACACCAAAATTACTAAGATTAAGTGTTTATAAGAGAATGTTGTAAACAATTTACTTATTAATCCATGGTACAGACACATGCAAGTTTTTCTAATTCTTACTAATTCGTATATTATAAACTAAAGAACTTGAAAAATAAACAAACTGAAATTTTAATGTTTGACATTTATTATTTGGTGATCTGTAAAGGTCGTTAACTCATTCGCATTTACTATTTTATGGCCGTGAATTTAGACCTTCAGTGATGCTTGATAAATCAGATTCCGATATAGTTCTGTAAAACACAGAGCGATTCTAACGTATTTACGAGAATTGATGGGGCTATAGAAAAAAAACATCAGTGATATGGCGGAAAAATTTTTAACAGAGGATAGAGTATCTCTTAAAGTTTCACACATACCTTACGGTTGCTCCTTATGTGTACCATTGGTGACATAACAGATATCGATTCAGTTTTCCAACTTCTCTCATACACGTCCCATAATAATTTTTTTTATAAATCAACATTTATGAATCCCCTCCACCAGTAAAATTTGCAAGTCAGTATATGGCGCCAATTGCTTGCGCAGTTCTGAGAGATAGCCTACTCTATAATTTTAAACAAATGTTTCCACCACATATCTCAATATTTCTGTTCTGTATTCCTGCTAGATTTCTGGGCTTGCCAGACTCCTCGTTGATCTCACAACAACGGCTGTGCGCATTCCCGGGTGGCGGATAAGGGGATTTTTTCTCCACCCGGCTAAGTCAGATTGATTCTTAGACCATGTGTGGGATCGCCAGGAAGTGAGAGCCCTGACTCACTAAATAGCTTACTGTGGATCCTACACTGATAGCAGGCTCCTCGCCAGTCTTCAAATGGCTGTAGGACGCATAAATATTTGTAGGACGGAGGGGGGACACACCCATGAAGAGATTCTTCTTCATGCATAAAACCTCTAACCTATTTAATATAGGTAAAAGTGAATGTGAATTGTACGAGGTATTCGCATGGAATATGATGACAAGTTGCACTAATTCAGGGCGACTTGATGTCACTATATTATGTGGATATATCCACAAATTATCATCCCGATACATAGACTAAAAAAGAAACCATCTTATTACCATTAGGCTAGGATTAAATGAACCACAACCCTATATCGATAGCCACGAAGGAATTTGACTGCCAAGATTGCCCAGTGGGTAACAGTATGCAGAGCATTGGACGGTGCCAAGTCACCGTCACTAATCAGTCAGTCAGACGGGGGGGGGTAGATAGAGCTGTGAACCATGTGCAGCGCTGAGCAGTCTTTCCGACTAAATCCGATGGATTCATGGGCCAACTGTGAGTCGCCAGGAAGTAAGCGCCCTTGTTTACTAAAAACATATTTGTGGAGTCACGAGTCAGTGCTGCTGGCTGTTTCCTTACCGGTCTCACAACGGCGGCAGGACACATCCCAGGCTGGATAGGATGATAGTCGTTGGAGTTCTAAGGCAGGGGCAATGCTTGACGGTTCTCTCGGCTCGGTGCGATGGATGAACAAACTGTAGGGTCCCCAGGAGGAGAGCGTGCTAGCGTATTATCAGCTCACCAGACAGCCGAAATAAAGGCTGACATGGGAACTTTGGAGGTGACCTGAAACAGGAGTAGGGACACGTGGCCAGCAATCTGCTGTTAATAAGGGAAACAGCGTGAGGTAACTCAGGGGTAATGTAAACTTTAAAATCACCCTGTATTTTGTACTTCCCTTGAGACAAGGGTCCTCTAGTAAACATTTATAACTTGATTTTATTTAATTTTTAGTGTTTTGAAAATAGAGAAATATTCATTCGTACCATAGTGATTGAAAAAAAAATATGTATATTATTGGATATATCAAACTGAAGCAAGTGGTAAATATGTAAATGCATTTGTTGCGGGTTCATTTCTTGTGATATAAAGAGCAATAAGGACAAGTTTTTCTAGAAAAGACATATTATTATGTCATTTACGAAGAAAATTTCCTGAACTTTGCCCGTAGCCTTGAAATAAAAATTGGTTAATATTGGGGCCTATTTGATTATATCGCCATTTACAAGCCTTGGTGTGTACTCGTGCAATAAACTCCGACGATAAAACCTAGAAACGATAATTGCAAACAGGAATGAGGTACGGAAAGTAAATAAATAATCGTACGCTTAAGGTTGGAAACCCTTGTTATAATGCAATAAAAGGATACTTGTCATCCCAATGTCTCTAAAAAACTAATATATATATATATATATATATCAGGTATTCTTGCAGTTATATTACACGGTTGCGAACATGTTCGCTTACTTTGAAGGAGGAGAAAATATTACAAGTATTTGAGAATAAATTTCTTAGCAAAACGTTTGGATCAAAGACGAAAAGACAGGCGACTGGGGAAGATTTCCTTAATAGTTAGTTACATTATCTTCATGGGAAAATGTGTAATTAGAATAATTATGTCTCCGTGTTGTGATGGGCAGGACATGTGGCACGAGTGGGGAATGGAAGAAGTACTGGGGAACATCTGGTAGGAAAACACATGTGGCACGAATGGAGAATGAAACAAGGCCATGTAAACTTCTTGTAGGAAAACCAAGGGGAGAGCGCCCAAGAAGTAGACCATGCTTGAGACGAGAGAATATCATTAACCATAATTTAAAGAAATGAATTACACGGAGGATTTTTGGAAAGTATTAGCCTTGGATGTGAATATAAGGAGAGCTTATATCCGCGCGGTAATGAACATCGGGTTTTGATAGTGCAGTGAGTTAGTTAGATGTAGATCTATATGTACTGTTTAACAACATTTTCATTTGCCTGTCAACAGAGTTGGCTGTTGCATGGAATGTGAATTTCCCTTAGATGTAGGTTAAATGAATATATATTATAAAACGCTTGGTGTACGTAGCGGCTGCTGTGTGAATGACTGATCCTCCATCTCTGGATCCCGTGTTCGCGTATCGGTCATTCTATGTGTGGCTCTTGGTGAATTAATAGTTGCCAGCGAAGGTTTTCTTAGCGTTTCTCCTGTTTTCCCCAGCCAAATATCCCATTTCATCACTTCTCCATACACAATTCATCCATTCCATTTCATTTTATTTCATCTGGTCCTGATGTGGTGTCAACGATCTGGTCATCCGACATCCGTGTTTATCACATACCTTCAATATTATTTGCTTCATCTCATCTCATCCCTCGAACTTACATTACACCGGACACGAAAGGAGTGTATACATTACTTGCTGCAATAAATATACGACCGCAGAACCCGATGAACATTTTTTTTTCACAATCATAGGTCTGGGAGAGCATTGACTTCTGAGTTAATCAGAAACATTGATTTAGTATCCAAACTATACGATGTTTTGTTGTTATACACAGTACCCTCTCCATAATGAATACCAGAAATTACATATCTAAAAAAATCTTGCATATTGGATAATAACTCCCTTTCATTATCGAATCTGTAGGTTTTTGGGCGCGCTGATATAAGCTCTCCATACATCCTTATCCTGAGCTAATGCTTTCCAATCATTCTCTGTATAATACACCTCCCTCAAATCATGGTTAATTCTATTCTCCGACCTTAATTTTAGCCAACATTCTGGGCGCTTTATCTCTGGCTTTCCAATAACAAGGTTCATGTCACTATTTCATTCATCTATCGTGCCACATATACTGCCAAAGGGACTTAATTATTATTCTTATTACTTTAGGTTTTCATAAAGATGATACTTGTACTATAAAATTATCAAAAATAAATAAAATAGTTATATAAAAACCCTCCTGAACTAGTGTCTGTCTCTGGACTGGGTCAAGGGATGAAATGCGATGAAGCCCCTTTCATTAGCCCTTTCATTGGAGTCTACGAATAACAAGGATGCATGCCGACCCCGCCTGACGCGCCATCAAAGGGGCAGGAACGAAATGAAACGAAATGTATGAGAATAGTATGGATAAATGGTCAAATATAAATTGTGGCAGGGTAAACGGGAGAAACCCCGAAAAAACCTGCCACACTAAATTTCGTCCATCAATTTAACCATAAAAATAATGGGTAATGTTTTCTCTCTCTCCCTCTTCGCTCTTTTATTTTATCCTTTATACGTACTTTTATGTGTGTCACACCTCCGAGTCTTACAAGGACACAACCTGTAGGAACAGAATTTTAGACTCCGAATAACATGCATGATTATGACAATTTAAATGCTTGATGTGACTCAGCGGAAGAACCATCAACTTTGACAGCCTAAGTAAACATTTGAGAAACGAAATACACCATTCACTCTAACAACAACAACAATAATAATAATAATAATAATAATAATAATAATAATAATAATAATAGATAAATAGATCATCGGTTGATTAATGTCTTTGACATCGTGAGATTCTCAATAGCCAATTTTGTCGGTCCAACCAATCTCCTGGTTGTAGATGTTTCTCCTACATTTATAAATATATTCCCTGACTCCAGGAGGTTTTAGGTCTTCCTCTGTCTCGTCTACCCTCAGGTTTCCATTCCAAAACAGATTTTGTTAGCCGATCCTCTTCCATTCGCTGGACATGTCCGTACCATCTTAATTGCTGAGTTTTAATATAATCTAAAATAGTGTCTTCAGTCTTCATTTTTCTCCAATTTAACTGAGTTCCTAATTTTTTCTCTTCTTGAAATTCTTTCTGCCCTTCGTATAAAATCCATTTCCGTTACCAAAGGGACTTATTTGTTTTTGTTGTTAATGACCTAAGTTCTGCTCCATAAGTAATGATGCTTTTAGCAATTGTATATATATATGTATATATATATATTAATTTTATTTTATTACTTATATTTTTATCCCACAATATTCCAATGAGGCAAGCAATTACAAATTTTCCTTTATTATTTTTATTTCTTATTTCCTCTTCATAACTTCCATTTTTATTTATTTTAATTCCTAAATATGTGATCTCACTATAAGATTTTATTGTTTCTCCAGTCTCCAAAATTAAATTTTGTTCTGGTTCACCAATTGATAAATATTTTGTTTTCTTCATGTTCAAAGTTAATCCCTATTTTTCATATCCTTCTATTAATTTTCTAGTCATATATTCTAAATCTTCATAATCTTGTGCAATTATCAATTGATCATCTGCAAAATGTAAGTTGTATAAAGTTTTTTTGTTTGAAATAGGAATTCACATGCTTGAACATTTTCTCCTCCAATTCTTTAATATTTCATGTACATGTATTTTGAACAGAGTTGGTGAGAGACGGTAACCTTAACGAAGACCTTTATTTATCGTGAAACCATGTGACAATTTACTGCCAATTTTAATTTTAGATATGCAATTGTCATATAAATTGTGTATAGCTTTAAATATTATAGTCTTAATTCCCATATGTCTTAAAGCAATCCATAGTTTCTCAATAGGGACATTGTCGTATGCTTTCTCAAGATCTACAAATGGTAGGTGCGAAGGTTGTCCATATTGCAAATAATAATAATAATAATAATATTAATAATAATAATCATAATAATAATAGTGAGAGTGATAGTGATAGTGAGAATGATAGTGAGGGTGATAGTGATAACGATAGTGAAAATAATAATGATAATAATGATGATTATACTTATTTATTATTAATATTAATAATATTAATATTAATAATATTTTATTGAAGCTGGCAGAGTTATGGCCATAAGGCTTCCTCTTTCAGTGAACAAATGAATAATAAAATCATAGAAAAAATAAATATATACTGCAACTTAAAAATATTATTAAAATATAGACTAAGCAAAGGACAAAGGGGATGTGGTCTAATATTAGTTAACACGAACACAACATGGAATAGAAATAAAATAAAGTAAGTAAAGATTCTACATGAATATTTGTAGGTATATTTTTATACTAGTAATGGCAATTATTGCTTTTTTCAACCGAAAGGAAATACATTTGCATTTATTTTGCACATGGGCCTACTTTACCGTATGTGCTTTTTTGTTGATATATACAACATGCTGAATATATTTATTATGCAGGTAACATTTTCATTGAAACTTAAGATATCAGTCAATTTGGATTTAAATAAATGATAGTGACTGACAGTCCCTGACATGACTGGGAACCACGTTCTAGTCATAGATATTGTGTAAGCTTCAGAGTACAAACATATCCTGTGCTATAGTATAGAAAGTAGAGTAGTATCTTGTGATCTTATTCCTAATTTGTGATGAGCCGATAAATTCTGAAAATATTAAAGCAATAATCAAGGTGAATATATATGGGTGATTACGACAGTTAGATAATGATCTCACTCTACTTGGGCCTTAACGTTTATGGTCATTTTTTCAGACGACAAAGAAAGGAATAACTCAATCTGGAAATCTCGTCCGAACTGGGACTGAACCCGAGCTGACTCTTAGTGTGGGATAGATTGTTCCACTAGAGCATTTAAACGAAATGTACAGAATGTTCGGAAATACCCATTACAAACTTCTAGGTATTGTAGAGAAGACTGGCAAATAGTTTTTGCATATAAACCTTTGGCCGAAAACGGGGCCTTACGGTGACACGACTTGTCGGTAGAGGGATTTTAAATAGTGGAACTCACATATATTTTTTTGACTACACAACGACTTCGTTGACGTATCCGAATGAGTGATCAGCTCAATATCAGTGCCTCCTCCCAGATAACACACAATTAAGTTGAAACACACTATTCACACACACACACACACACACACATTCATATTGCGACTATATTAATGATTAATATGATGCCAGATGTACGGGGAACGTTTGGGTCTTGAAGTTTCCTGATACTTATCATACAGGGAAGGAAAAACCCCGAGAAAAACATCACCCAGGAAACTTGTCCCGACCAGGAACGAGCTCAAGCCTGTTCTGAACGAGGCAGCGACACAACCCAGGGACCACAGCTGTGGAGAAATTAACGAATTATTACTTAGTTATATTTACACAACCTAAAATTCACTGATATCGTAACAATGTCAAATGTCAACGAAAAATAAATGAACTGAACTTTGTAACCGTAATAATAAGATGTAGCGAGTCGATAAAAGAATGTGATTAGCAGGTACAATGTGTGAACGAACTTGGTGGTTGCCCCGTCTAACCGCTGTTTTAGTGAATAAGTCTTCTTCTTCTTCTTCTTCTTCCTTCCAAGTATTAGGTCAAGGTCTGTTACGATCTTAGAGAAAATTTTCCCTCTAGCGATAGGACGGCCCAGTGATCTTCGTCCTCTTGGTATATAATTATAAACAGCTTTGGGGATCCGATTTGAACTCATTCTTTCAAGATGGTGTTTCCAATTTAGTTGGTACTGTTTAATATATTCCAAAATTGGCTTAGTCTTCAAATCTTTTAAGATATCGGTGTTCTTTTTCCGATCCCATCTGGTGTAACCCGCTGTTCTGCGCATGAATCTCATTTCACAAGCCGTTATTCTGCTTTCATGTTGTCTTTTTAGTGTCCATGCTTCACTACCATAGGTCAACACTGGTCTAGCCAAAGTGTTACATAAACGTAATCTGGTGTTTTTTGTACAAGGGATGGCTTCATAACTTGATTGATAATTTTAAAACTTTTAACATAACTAGTGATTTTTTCAGGGATATTCTTTTCATACCAGATAGAGAGATAATATCCAAGATATTTCAATTGATTAGATCTCTCTAAAATTTTATTCTGGAGACAGATTCTATAAGCACTAACATGAAGTTAAGTATTACACATAAGTTAATATGCGTATAAATAATTATTCTTGCTTTGATAAAGGTGAGTTTATTTTTCCTTTGTCATTGGACATTTTTACGAAATCAGTGAATGTTGGGTTGTGAAAGTGTAGATAGTTGAGTCATAAATAATTAAATTACTATCGATTTATCCCGGTAGACGCGGGAGATTTAAACGCTTGATGCGAACTTATAGTTTTAGCATGAAAATGGTACGTTTCCGCAAAAAAAGTTTCTATCCAAACTTTATCTGCTCAGCCCCTGTACAAACCCTAGAAGTTTTTATTGGGTTTGTTTATTTTCATAATAAGTTTATTTTTCTTATTTCATATTTTATGTAAGGTTTATGTTCCTTAATAAAAACCTCTGTATCTCATATATTTGTTTCGTGTATTAACTTTTACATCCCTGTTAATTCCCCATACGTATATAAGAATAAATTGAGTAAATTCTATTATTGATTATATTGATCTTGTGTGTGATGTTAATTCATAGTGCAATCTACGTAACTCGAACATCAGGTGGTCAAATCTGATTGGCTATTTGTTTTCCTCTTTGGCTGTAATCAATTTTGTTTCAATCCTGACTTACTTCTGGCTCACTGGAAAAGTAGCTTCATTTCAATTTACGATAATCGTATTGGCCATTTGTACAGAATTCGAGAAGATCGCTATCTTGGACGAACCTCAGATCTGATCATACTGTACAGAAAATGACGAATAATCCGTTTTAATAGATGCGTACATCTAGCAAAACTCATGTCAGTGTACTAGCTAGGAACTAAGAAACATATTAGATGCCTCCCTTTAATCTTTCATATTCTTACTAACAATATTACTATGCTCATAAAATACGCAAACAAAATTATTTGAATACAATCAGGGGTTTAGTGTGTGTACTATACTTGGCTAAAGTGAATGGATGGGGAGCTTGAGGAAGACATAGATCACTAAGCAGTACCCTCTAGTTTTCTCAATAGGAATATGTCAACAATTTTTTTGTGGGAACATCGGCTTTAAAGGCTACCTATAGAGGACGAAGGTCAATTGTTTGTTAGTACAATTGATGTAACGTTGCCTGTGTTTACTATGAAGCCATGTCTGTCCGCCCTATTTGGAGCAAGGGTGCTCCTAGTGGGAGGTATTTAACCAAATTAATTTAGTTACGGTTATTTCCCTACAGATGTCAGGGATGTTTGAGTGGTTTTCTCGTCGCCAAAAAATGGACACCTAATAGACAAATTTGGTATTAATTTGATGGGAAAGGACAGTTTAATTTTTCCCAGAGGCTCTAATTTATTCTTCAAGTTCTTTTACAAATAGAAAATCTTTAGACTCGGGATCCACGTCTTGAAGTCTCTCCCGAAGAACTTGTCCAATGGATTTTTCCATCACCTCAAATTGATACCTAATAGACAACTTAGGTATTACTTTGATCCCAGATGCTTAGCCCTGGAGTTATTTTATAAGCAAAAAATGTTTAGACTCGGGACCCACGCCTTATAGTCTCTACTGAAGAACCTTTTTTTATATCCAGAAAATCCATCGACCCCAGTCGAGATTATGTCCCTTGGACTTGAGGCAATGAACGTAACACATGAACCTTGAGAACGAAATGAAGCTATAAATATTAACAGGTAAAGTGCCCGGCTTCTCGGATTATGAGTCTATCGGAATGCAGAATGCCGATTAATGCACTAATCACGTGAAAACACATATACGAGATTTAAAATCTTATCCAGACCAGAATCATGTAATGCAGTGTACAATTATACACTCTTTAAATTAATCCAGTTTAAAATCTCATGTTTATGATTTACCAGTGACGAAAAAAAAGAGTAGAGAAGACCAAGAAATCTTTGTATTATCCTCATTAAGTTAATTGCTTAAGTACAAAACCTACTCGATCCTGCTCCTGTCTGCTTTCGAGAGATATGAGAAGGAAATGTCTTCTCATTACCGTGTTTGCCTTTTTGCTCCGAGGTTCGAGTTTTCCATCCTAGTCAGAATAGATGGATTTTTCGATGGCGAAAATTTCTGAGTAGGCCTATGTCTTCTTTCCGAAGTTACGTAAAATCGTGTGTACTTTGTCGTATGTTAAGTTTTAAATAAGAATTCTCTTAACAAAATGTGTGGACTGTTTCAAGTCCAGTTTTGAGTTCCAGTGCTAATAACAGAAGCTATTAGACAGCATGGTTAAATAAAACCCTACCGACTTATCTATATTCCTACCTAGCAACCTACCTACCTCTCAATACAGTACTCACTGGCCCGTGGAACGCTACCGTTACGTGTTGATGAAGCTTCGTTCAAAAACAACTTAACCATATAACTATAAGTTAAAATGAAGCAAAAAATTCTAAATAAAGTATCTAAAACTCAAAGCAAGTTAATTGTGTGTAGTAAATTTTGTCTTAGTTTGTGATCTGGAAATATTTCAGCGATGAAGAGACCACGCATCGTACCTTGAAGGTTGAAATTGCAATTGAATATTGCAATTTCTCCTTCGATGGACGTGTTAAAAGAACACTTTAAACGCGTTTAATACAAGCTCAATACTACGTCATTTCCAGGTGGCTAAGGGAAGATTTGAGATGAAGTATTGACTGAAACCTGACTATTATATGAACAAAAGTCACAGATTACTGTGTATAACATCCGTAATCACCGTCCAATTAGCAGAATTGTTCGGAAAACTATAGTTTTTGCCTCTTATAAATAGAATCTTAGTTCGCATGCGCATGGCTTATGAACATGCTGGATAGATGGAAGCGTTATTGCGTAACAGATATTATCAACCGTCCGCAATAAATTCTCAAACATACTTTTAAGAAATGGATATACACAAATTGTCCTATCTTAACCTTACGAAATGAATTACTTAATTACTCAATAAACTACAAACAAATAATGTGGTATACAATAACTTATCACTTCTTAGCTCAACAAAATAAACTGAGTAGTGCAATTTCGGTTCTGATATTTTACATACTTTAAAAAAATATTGGGAATTTATTGTGAAGATTGGTCATATTGGTTGCAGAGATAGTGCTTTCATATATTGATGAAACTTCTGCATCATAACTACAATTTTAAAAAAAAGAGCTATAAATACCACACGTTGCGCACGTACATAATATTTAAGAATGGTAAAAACATATTTTAAGTAACGTTATAAAACGTGTTAATGTTAGAAAACGTTAGTTGAAACGGAAAAAGTAAATAGTGAAACAAAGTAATATGAACATTATATGGTAAAGCATAGTAAGACCTAAACTATAGTTCATTTAATTGTTCATCATATTGTGCATATTTCTATTGATTTTTTTAGATTGTTAATATTTCAAGAAAGAAAACAATATAAATAACTGTGAAATTAATACAAAATAATAGACGGCCGCGGTGGAAAAGTGGTTATGCTCCTTGCCTCTGGTCCCGAGGGTCACGGGTTCAAACCCGGCCGTGGTCCATGAATTTTTTAGGATGGAAAAATCCAAGGAGCAAGTCTTCCAGAAGGGCCATTAAGCCATGTGTTGAGAGTCTGAAGATTTTCAGACTCGTAAAAATCTTTAAGCCCGAATAAAAAGGCCTCTAAACAAAATTCACCGAATTTTCCCATTCTAGAACGCTGACCCCGGACCACTCGAGGCATCTTTCCGAAAACAAATGAAACTAAATTAGTATGGTTGAATTTTCTCCCAGGTAGGAGGAGAGAGCCTAAGTCTCATTGAGATAAAGAAGGGCTTAGAATAATGATATTATTATTATTATTATTATTATTATTATTATTATTATTATTATTATTGTTAGTACTGTGACGATTGATTTAAACACATAGAGTTACTTCCAGAAGACCTTCTCCTCCACTCAAGCAGTGAAAGCTGTTATATATGATACATTAGAAATGTAAAATCATAATACCGTATGAATAATTTATAGGTATTACTCCACCAAGTAATCTGCGCAGGCGGAAAATATGTTAACTAACATGCTGCCCTTCTCTTTCTCTTCCTTACTATGTTGCCACTTCCTGTCTTCTCTATATGTTCTTTGTCCGGCAGGTAGAGAGCTGACAAATACAATGGATCTTAATGGTCCGACCTTCTACGCGGTCATTGACAAAATGACTAATTTGACAACTCTGTTAATTGGGTTACGTGTAGGAATGGGCTGTCCATTCTCATTACATGTTACCATTTGTGATTTATTGTGAGGCTGCTATCTGAGAGACGACAAATACTGTGATTTTAAATGATCCGACCGCATGAGCGTTCCGTGCTTAAATTACTAATTTCACAATCATGTTAATACCTTTCACACGTGTTTAGGAATTCTCCGCCCACACTTAAAATTGAACCATTCAGTACGTGATCAGATGTACAGTCTTCTCCTACATCCCTTCCAGATATTCAGTAGTTCGGCGACACTGGCGCTAAACTCTTCCCCTCCACCCGTGCAGAGTTGATTTGGTGGTATAATAAATACTTCAATAAATTAATATAACTCTAAAATTAAAATTAATCAAATTTATATTGTTAGGCAAAGGAAAGGTTAGAAACTTTCAATTAATGGCACAATTACAAAAGAAAAGAGAGAAACGGCCGCGGTGGACTAGTGGTTATGCTCCTTGCCTCTGGTTCCGAGAGTCGCGGGTTCAAACAGGACGGGGTCGATGGATTTTTAGGATGGAAAAATTAAAGGAGCAAGTCCTCCGGGAGGGACTTTAAGCCGTGGGTCCCGAGTCTGAAGATTTTCAGGCTCGTAAACGTTCCTTAAGCCTGAATGAAAAGGCCTCTAAGCAAAATTGACCGAATTTTCCCGTCCTAGTACTACCTTGGTTTCCTAGATATCAGTATAAGGCCGAATGTTGACCACGGACCACTCAAATGACACCTATACGAAAACAAGTGTAACTAAATTAGTATGGTTCAAATTCTTCCCTATAGGGGGAGAGCATCGAAATCTCTGTAAAGGAAACATGGGCTTAGAAGAAGAACAAAAGAAAGATATATAAATGTCTTATAAAATATGCATATATCAGGCAGCCCTAAACTCTTGTGGTAATAAGTTTTAGTCCAGGAATGGACACGGTATAGGAATAATAATAGTAGGAGTTTCTGTCGTGATGGACCTGTAGTTATGCTATGATTTATATGATGTGGAATGATATGTAGGAGGTTCTTGTGCTATCGTGTAATCATTTAAAAAAATCATATTAAAAAATAAATAAATAAAAGTTCGAAAAAAACTCACTGCAGGAGATCGCAAAAATTACAACAAGTTAATATTTTGTTGTTATATTTAGATTTGCTACTTTAGGACTGTAGCAGCGTTCTAGAACTTTCATTTGAAAATCATAGATGTCTTTAAAACATCTCTGACGTTTATGACGATGTTTACACGAAGCCGTAAAAATGGAAAACTTTCATCCGAGAACGTTGACGCTTTTCTTTTGCATAATTTACAAAGTTGTTATATGAAAGTGACTCCTAGCTTTGCGAATAATGAACAGGTATAAACGAAATAACATGGACTAGAGAGTGATTCCTGTGAAATGTACATTTGTCTACAAATACAGATTTTTATGATTGAATAATAGGAATAATAGCAATCTTAAGGAAGCGTGCTGCCTTGTTACGCAGCGGGCTCGGGTTTGATCCACGGTCGGGACACGTTTTCTGGGTGATGCTTTTTTTCGGAATTTTTTCTCACCTGTTAGTCAAATGTCAGAAAAATTGAGGTCCAAACGGGACCCAAACATCGTCTGGCCATCATTATCATATTCATTAAGTTTATGACTAAGGCCTCTCCTGGCGCATAATTACCATTATTATCACCTATCATATAAATATTATCGGGGCAGCGTAACTGCGTCTTCCAGGTGCCCCAACCTCAGAAGTGGGTTACAATAAGGCCACGCCAGGAGACAATACCAGAATATCGAAATCACAAGATGGTGGCATTGAAATTAATAATAATAATAATAATAATATTGTTATTATTGTCATTATATTTTTATTGTTATTATTGTTGTTATTAATAATAATAATAATAGCTTTATTTTACCTGGCAGAGTTAAGGCCTTGTCTACCACTCAACCAGGTTAAAAAAAATACAAACAAAAATAGTCTTAAATCTATATTACATATATATATATATATATATATATATATATATATATATATATATATATATATATATATATATACAAACGATTACAAGTTATGAATACAATACAATTTATATTTATAATGTATTTTGATTTACTCTAAATTTAACGAATTAAATATATAATATGTACAATATATATAAAAAAACGAGGAAAAGATTAATGACATAGTATAAAATTAAATAAATAGAGAAGAATTAATTATTAGACAACAGGTAACTGTATAAGCGTGACTTAAAGGTACCAAGTGTGCGGCAACCCCTGATATCTTGAGGAAGGAAATTCCAGGAGCGGGCAGAGGCTACTGTGAAGGAAGTAGAATAGGAGGAAGTGCTATGAAGAGGAATTGTTAGCAGACTGCTATCTTGTGACCTAGTGTCAATATTGTGGTAGGAGGATAACTTCTCAAATCTGAACGCCAGGTAAGTAGGAATGTAGGAATTCAGAAGCTTGAAAAGTAGTGAAAGAGAGTGCAATTTACGTCTGTCAGTAAGACGGAGCCAAGAGAGGTTATTAAAGTGTTCGGAAATATGGTCATAACGGCGGATATTGAAAATGAATCGAACGCAAGCATTATGAACACGCTGCAGTCTCTGCGACAAGTCATGGTTTAGATCATTGTATATAATGTCACAATAATCGAAGTGTGGTAACACAAGATTCTGCACAAGGATTTGTTTTAACGAAACTGGGAGAAAATTCTTTAAACGTGTTATTATTGTTATTATTATTATTATTATTATTATTATTATTATTATTATTTTGATAATATGAGTAGTTGGGAATAAAGTGCTTAGGTAAAAATTTGGACTAAAGAGAGGTGAAATTACAGGTTAAATGAAGAAATCTATATAAGAGTAAGCTACAAGATATTAATGAGGAAACACATGCATTGAGAATAGTCTCGTAGACTGAGATCAGCAACACATGTGACAGCGAATGGGGAAATAAAAAGGGGCATCTAAACTTACTGTCGGAAAATCACGGGGAAAGCGCGCCGTAGATGGACTAGGTATGAAGTGGCAGAATAACAATAATTATTTGAGAAGCTAATTTTATAGAGAATGATTGGATAACATTAGCTCAGGAGAGGAAGATAGAGAAGTTAAATATATCCGCGCGGTCGTGAACCTTCGGATCGGTTAGTACCAGTGGCTGAATTAGTTATTTCACTTATTACAGTAATAATGATATCAATAATAATAGTAATGATAATAATAGCTATATTCGATAATAATATTAACATTGTTATATATATATATATATATATATATATATATATATATATATATATATATACTCGTATAAGACATCAGAATATAAACAATATTAAAATAAGTGGTTTCATGCGGGTACAGAAAAGTAAGGTCGAGTTAAGGAAAGAGTGGAGGATGCTGAGTTTGCAGTGAAAGACCTGCTATTGGGCAGAACCCTATGTATATATATATATATATATGCATATACAAATTTATGTGCGTGTGTGTTACAGCAAATACATTACCCTGAAATTTTGCGAAAAATTTATACTGAATTTAATGCGCATATGATTTACAATCCGTGAAAGATTCTGTCGAGAGTAAGAGAACCTTAGCATCTCAAGGCGTGAGAAAGGGTGACATATAAATAATTGAAAACTATCCGAATCCATAGTTTTCAGAGTCACTAAGTTTATTGACGATAGGCTGTATGACATGATGCCCTATATCCTCAGCAACTTTATGGTGTGAGTTGGGATGTCATGTAAAAGTAATCGGTAAAGACAGATAATATTGTTGAACCCACAATTTTCCGTGTCGCTGACTTTAATTGTGACAGTTTTGACGCTGTTTAAGTCCAAGTTCAACTCCAATCATAATACGGAGGGTGAGAAGGGATGAAAAGAAATTCCAAAACCATTGAAATTAGTATCTAATTAATAGTTTTCTGGTCGTTAGCTGATTGCTGGCAACATGACTTTGTTCAATAAATATCCGGACAATGCCGGGTAATCGTCTAATAATAATAATAATAATAATAATAATAATAATAATAATAATAATAATAATAATAATAATAATACTTACTTACCTACTGGCACTATCGAACCCGAAGGTTCATGGCCGCGCGGACATAAGCTCTCCATACATCCCTATCCTGAGCTAATGCTTTCCAATCATTCCCTGTATAATCTACTTCCCTCAAATCATAGTTAATGTTGTTCTCCCACCTCATTCTTGGTCTACCAACTGGGCGTTTTCCCTCTGGCTTTCCTACAAGAAGCTTCCATGCACGTCTTTCATTCCCCATACGCGCAACATGTCCTGCCCATCGCAGTCTACGAGACTTAACTGTTCTTATTATATCTGGCTTCCTATAAAGAATAATAATAATAATAATAATAATAACAACAATAACAATAATAATAATGATGATGATGATGATGATGATGACAACAACTTACTCACTGGCACTACCAAACCCGTAAGTTCATTGCCGCGCGGACATAAGCTCTAAATACATCCCAAACCTGATCTAATGCTTGTCAATGATTCCCTGTATAATCTACTTCCCTCAAATCATAGTTAATGTTGTTCTCCCACCTCTTGTGTATAAAAACAACAAATACACAATAATAATAATAATAATAATAATAATAATAGTAATAATAATAATAAGAATTGTAATAATAATTGTAATTGTTCACAAGCCATCAATTAATACACGCACAATTATGCAGATATGCGACATGGTAGTTTAGAACAAAGCTAAAATAATTAAAATTGTAAATTTTGATTTTTTTACTATTCCAATGTAAACGGCCTCTGATTGACTGTGATAGGGTACTTCAGTTGCGGGACTTTTTTATTAGAACTTTTAATGTTATACTAAATAGGCAGCAGTTATGATGTTACCGTATATTTAACTAATCAATATTCGAGGATACATTCTGGAAACGAGAGACTAGGTACCTTATAGTCGAAGTGTCAAGCTTATTGAGCTGAAATACAACATAGTGCAATTTTGTCCAATCTTGAAGACGGTGTCGTGTTAGTTCGTTGAGGAATGAAGAAATGTAATTACATTTTTGAATATTTATAATGTTTTCGAAACATTTTGTGTGATCATAGGTTTTCCTGAGAGTTCGCAACAACGTTCAGTTGGTGTAAAATCACCTTTTATAAGATACATGTTGTGTTCCGTTCAGGTATTATTAAAAATTTAAATTTAAATTATGGAATTTTCACCTGAAAGATCCGTCTCCTCAACTAAATTAATTATTTTCTCTGTGCAGCAAAGATAAACGTACTCGAAGAGATGGAAATCATGAACGCAGCTCACAACAACGACAATCTGATAAACGAAAACGAACCCAATACATGTAACCCCCTCTACCAGATCTTCAGTGAAACACCAGTTTTGAATCCTGCCGATGATGGGACAAGCCCCGAAAGCACTACGGTTAAATTAAGTTGAAGAGACGGACCTTTCAGGTGTATATTCCATAATTTTATATTTTAATTTTGGTATAAAATCACAATGGTCAAAATGCGACATGACTAATGTCCGGAAAATTACTCATATCAGTGCTCTAGAAAGAACATTTTTGAAGTCGATATGGAAAACTAAAATGTTGAATTTTTAGAATTCAATAAATCTCAGCTATGCCTAGAGGATATTACCTTGATATCAGAACCATTGGACTGCTGTATACCTGGTGGTAGTGAATATAATCAAAGTCGGAAAGGATGAAGCCACAATCTCTGACATGTAAATCTATATATGCTGTACAATAACATAAGGTTGTAACTTTAGCAACATGTATTCTATTACAGCGCTGTAGGATGTTGAATATCGAATTCGACGGCTTTTTCTATTATAATTCAATTTCACTGCTAACAATAATATTATTTACGATACATGCGTCACGATCCTATATTAGAAGCAGAAAATTCAAACAGTGAATAAAACTTTTTGGAGTTATTAAATATACATTTGTTTAAAGATACGGTTTTAAATCAAGATGACTTAAAAGAGGGTCCCTTCATAAATGCGTATTTTACAATGCTAATGGCGGAACATAGTTCACAAATCTTTCAAGAGCTAATAACTTAGAGCACATTTATCTATCACTGAAAATGAAATAATTAACGAATTTAAATATCACGTGGTTAGAACAAAAGTGTTCTATCTACATTTTACTATTTTTTTCATATTGAATAGTTATTAAGTGTCATTTCTATAACGAATATTCATGTATTTTTTAAAAATGTTTATACTTTATGTAGTGTCCACCGCTGTGGTCTCGAGGTAGCATGCTGCCTTGTCACGCAGCGGGCCCGGATTCGATCCCTGGTCGGGGCAGTTTTTCTGGGTGAGGTTTATATCGGGGTTTTTCCTCACCTGTAAGACAAATGTCAGAAAAACTTTAAGGCCCAAACGGTCCCCGAAATCATATGGCCATCATTATCATCCTTATCATTATCAAAATCACCATCGTTCACCGGTGTGAAAAGCAACGGGAAGCTACCACACCTATAATTCCCTAGTAAAGCTGCAAAGCATAGCATGAAAATGCTATGATTGCAGTGAAATACCTGCCCTCGGGCAGAATTACTATGGATGGATGGATACTTTGTTACTTTACACACCTAATCCTGTAATTAGTTCTAAACTTCAAATCGCCCTCCTGAAAAATTTATAAATATCAGATAGAACTCTATGGTTCTAACATACTGATATCTAAAATGATTATAAGTTACGCATGTTTTAGAAACATTCCATTATATTAACTTAGTTTAACCCCTCACCTTGGAAATATTTTTTACATATCACACGCCACCCGAGCCTTGCAGTGGCACGACCTGTCGGGAGAGGGACTTTAAACTATGGATAACATATACAGCGAATCAATTTCATACAGGGACATTCTTATCTGCCCTTATATTCTGGACATTATTCTACAATTAAAATGTAAATGTTGTCAAAATGTGATCAATATCATGGAATTGTATCAGTTTACAATACTCATAATAATTGTTTAAATTTTCAAACCAGTGCCATATGATAATTCGTTTATATCTAATACCATAAGAGTGCGTCAATTTGATATTGCACCACTTGATTTCTTTATCTAATCAAGAGATTCAATTAAATCGTAGATGCAGTTATGTTCGTTTTTTGTACTAAAATAAGCATCGTGATAATCTTCTATTTGCAAATCATACCATTAACATAATTAATAGGAGAAGTTTGGATCGAAAACAATGCAATGGTAATTATGTAGAAAGGTGATATGTTATATACAAATATAGCATTATTTAATGGGAGGGGACAACTTAACAGTGTACTCGGTATTCTGGGTCGAGTGCCTGATATTCCAGTCAGCACATTAGAAAAAATGTATGGAGCGATGGTCAGGCCAGTAAAGCACTATAGTAGTTAGATTTGGGGTTTCCAAAGAACGAAAATACTAAATAAGGTATATACGCATTTTCTAAAGTATATTACAGGACTTAGTAAGGCCGTTTCTAACTGTGGAATTTTATATGAATTCGGGTCATTCCAGGACGACATTAACTGTAAAATTCGTGTACTCAAATACTGGTTGCGAGTAATCCAAGGTGAACAAACAATGCTTCGAGCAATTTGTTACGACCACCAAATTAAAAACATAGATGTTAAATTTTGGGCAGACGAGGTTAGGAGAGAACTCCAAAAGATTGGGATGGGCTGGATATGGGGAAAAGGGACTGAAAATCGCAAGAACGTGTGAGAGAAAATAAGGAGGAGGTACTTAGATGTAAACCAACAAGATACCTTCGCCGAATGTACAGGAAAACGCTCACTGTGTTTACAAAAGAGAC